>CM067348.1:31414572-31489572 GCA_034190875.2 Urechis unicinctus | reverse complement strand
GCCGACACTGTTATATAATGTAATTGCATTATCGTTCAAATGGCAGACACGCCGCATGTGTCACAAATAGCATTTGTTCGATCGGAATAACAACAATTAACATCCCGCGTTGGGCGGACAATCTTCGCTCGGCTAGTTGATGTTTCTTGCTTAACCAGCTCAGCTTTCCTCGGTTCCATGATGAATCGCGAAATTCATATTACGGTTACTATTATGGGACGCATACGTGTAATTATTTTAACCCTTTATCAGATATTTAGACTATTGGGCATAGTATTATCATAAAATAACCTATTTCACAAATATGTACATGCATGTTTATTTATCGAAGCAAACGAAAACTCGATGGAGTTTGCAACCTGTGTGAATTGTCTATATATATAAAGTACATCCATAATTATACAAGAATCGTGGATTGGTATTTATGTCAAATTTTGCATTTGCGTTGAAAGGTCTCTATTCAAATCAATTAATCACCACTCCCAAAGGGCTTGACAATCTCAAAAACAAGCTTTCACAATTCCTTCATGGACTTTTCCACATTTGACGCGAAGCCTAACATGGCTGCTGTTAGCGTTGCGATCAGTCTTTAACCATAGTCTAAAGGTTAAGAAGGGGTTGTAACTGCATTAAGGGAGCTATTAAAATTGATTCGTCACCCACTGTTTCTGACATTGATGGATCTGGTATGAATATAATTAGGTAAGGAGAAGCAAATAATGGCTCACTAAGGGGGTTCTATTTCCAATTATACTAAAAACATAAGGATATTAACTAAACAATCATTGCTTAACCTCACCAGCCAACTTACAAAGACAGTCTTTATAGTGCACAGTTCGTCTGAAAAGGCTTTGCAAACCAAACACATTTACCCAACGAATCGACATTATACCAGTAAGTAAGTTTATCAGAAAGAGCCCCTTGCTTTCTGAATAATCAACATTACTGATATTGAATACTTTAAGCCAGTATATTTTGTCTTGGACTCATGAAACTACAGAATGCCATTGGAAAATATTGTTGGATATTTCCAACTTAATCCGATGCGTCGTGTCCCAGGAAACGTTCGATTGCCAAATGTAAGCTGCAATATATATGGCTTGAACTCAGAATCGCATAATTTGCCCATGAGTATGGAAATTGACAACAAAGTAGGCCATGTGCTATACTGCGAATAGGTACTTGTATAATATAATCCTGCATGTCCAAAATGGCTAACTAACCTGTCAAGTTAATCTGCTTCAGTTTATCGATTTGCATACATCATTCGGCTGAAATGCCAACTCGACGTTTGCAAAGACCATTTGGGGCAACAAGGTCCCGGTTAACATATGTTAATGGTTACCGTGGGCGTTTAAGGTGGTTATCAGTGCTGGTTGTTTAGTGAGATAAAAAAGAGCTCTGGGTTAAAGTGGGCGATGTTATATTGGGAGATATTGGAAGGATTTAACTGATTACTTAGCCCGGTTGGTTGTCGGATATAATGCATCATATGCGACGACTTTTGTGATATTTCAGGGGTTAGCTGACATAACCGGGTGACATAACCTTATGTTCTTTACGATATATGTCCAACCAATATAATTAAACATATTTATTCAGAATCGTCGTATCATAGAAATTACATGTTTTGTGAACAATTTTGTACGTAAAACCGGAAGTACCATTCATTTACAACTGAAATAAGCTTATTAATACTTAACGCAATCGATGACAGTTATCACTTTAGGTCTCACTCATAAAATATGACTGATGATGATTCATTGCCGAATGGCCTTTTGGCTGTATATGCCTTTAAAACGCTTTAACAACTTTGCATAGTTTTATTATTCTACATAATTAGACCAAAGATACTCAGTTCCTAGATTGAAAGGCAAATCTCACAAAAAGATAACATCGATGATTTTGTGTGCGTCAGTTGGTATAATATTTGATTCAGTACATAATGCAACAACGGACTACACAACTGTAAAGTTGAAAGAATGGCTCATTTACTGTCGCCAAGTACCTCATCAAGTGATACACGATGAACTATAACTAAAACATGGACTGCAACTCTTATGATGATTAACACATGAATCTGGAATTTGAAACTGAGTTTGGTTGCTGACCCTTTATCGGTGTTTCAAACCCTCTCTTTGGCCATGCACAAGCAGGATTAAAAGTTATTATACTGTGAAACATAAAGATGGATATATGAATATATACGCTGCTGAAGCTTATCGAAAATTGCTGATCCTTGGGAACAATATATTGCTGAAAGGTGACATTTAACACACAGTCAATCAATGGATCAAAACGATCGTTCCCTTTTGGTATTACTACCATGGTATTACTACTATGGTTGAGCTGATGCTTTATAGATAATGGAAAGTTCAAAACACTAGCGAATGAGCCGAGGAAAACACCCATCTATTTACGTCTTGGTCATATCTAAATAAAACAACACACGTACATTGATGAACTATCCACAGTAGTTGATTATAAAACATCTAATGAGCTATTGCAATTTTAGTGACTGGTAATGCCTAATGTGTGCCAAGCATTACGTTGGATACGTTTGGTATTTCTACAACGTAAGACTTCCTCTCCTTTAGCAGATATGCAGAAATAACGAAGATGAGTGAGGTCTACACTCGTATAAGTATGGTATGGACTAGGAGGCTTTTAACCATGGTAGTCCTTCACTTATCAATGGTATACGCAGATTATAGTGGGTTCGTTGGCGCTTTAGTTTGTAATGATATAACGCATATCTCCTTGTTCTTTGTTATCTCATTTAAAAACTCCCTGACATTCAAAATCGGTGAGAGGCAATTGTTTACAAACCTGCTATATTCATGGGAATTCCGCAAAAACAAACACACAGAAGTTTATAAACGCATCGGTGCACGGACACAAGGTAATCTTAATCGAAACTGCGGTACGTATTCCAATTCCGAGGTAAGTCTAACAGTAGATTAACTTAATTAATGAATGGCCTAAAAAGAAAGATGGATTTACACTGTGAGCCACATATTTTTATATGATTTGACTTTCAATCACAGAAAGGTCATATTTTCCTACCATTACCCATATGATGATTATATTCACAATCGGTTGGACGACTCTTGGAAAATAGGTGTGGCTTTAACCAACATAACAATGAATATTACGTGTTGCTACAATAAGCGGTTGCAAATTATTGATGCTCGCAGTGTCAACGTATAAAGCTTGGTAAAGTTACTTACAACAACGTTGAAGAGAGCACTGCGATAGAAGGGTAATCAATGTTATCAGTAATGATTTATAGATAATGAAATTTAAATTCCAAACCACAACTTTATTTGTTTGAATTATTGTGAATCATAAATACGATTGAAAGGCTGGACAATATCGAATAGGCATTAAACCACATGGCTTGCTTATTAGGCATAGCGAGAGACTCACAGGATCGGGAATGAGCATTTTTACAGTGTAATCAATTAAGTACCGTGTTCCAACAATTAAATCGCGGTAAATTGGTGGTTCAGATCAGCCTATGAAGACGCGCTTACATCAAGTTATTGCCTTTTTATGCCTGAAATCAATTCATATTATTTGGTTACTTATGACATTAGCTGCCTTTTTTTCCGGAGCGTGAGACATTATTTGGTTACTTTTTACATCAGCTGTACATAAACATGGTGCGCAGTTTTGGTCCTCGTTTTTGTAGAAGAAGCTAATGCCATTTCCATTTGTACATGGTCAAAAACAGGATGATATTGCTGACTATCTGTGTTAATTCATCTTCCATTAACAATGTATGTGTTGTGGGCTCATTTGAACTTTAAGTATTTATACCGGAATATTACAACGTGATATAAAAAAGAGTATTAGTGGTATTTGACATATGCATTAATGCACAAGACAAGAAGCTTATGTAACATCAGTACGGCTTGTCTATGTAATTGACTGCTATGGCAATGTAACACACCGCACGTAACTCTCTTCATTTTACCATGTCTATATATGTTAACAATTATATGAATTATATCACATTGGTTCAATTTAACCAGCTTCGTGACTATGCTACATGGTCGATTGTAAAAGATGTGCAAGCTGTAGGTGACTAATATACAGATCATGGCTCTTGATTGGAAACTCTTCGTTGACCAAAAGTCATCAGAAGTAACAGCCGTCCCGATTATAATATCTTCTTATATCACGAATGATGTTTTCACGGCAGATGACAAAGAGCGCTCGTTCCGTATTCTGCTTCTCCAATTGACAGAATTCCTGATGCAGTAAATTTAACGATATCCTATCAGATTGATCACAAAGATGGTAATCATCATATTTCAATATATATAAATTGTCTGATATTATCAACAACAATGGAACGACCTTCATGGGAGCTTAGCAGATTGTCCAATGGCGTATAAATCACACAAAGTTAGTTATCTAACAAACGGATATATTCTCCAACATGTAATACAACAATCAAGTTCCTACAACTTTGTCACTGCATATTAAAGCTCATATAAATATATATATATATATATATATATATATATATATATATATATATATATATATATGTATGTATGTGTGTGTGTGTCTGTGTGTGTGTCTGTGCGTATGTGTGTATAGTTGACAGGTTAATAAAGATGAATTAAGTAATTAGAATCATTTCTAGTTGAATATATCCTCACTGCCATTACAACCAAGAATCTTAAATAGAATCTAATTAAAATATGACTTCATTCGGCTAAAATTCTCATTTGAGACTGTCCATTGGAAACTAAATGCGGATTTATATGATGCATTGTAATTGATATGCAGACCTCGTGCCAACACATACATGGCCTTTTGGTCGCAAATCGACTGGAAGGGCAGTGCGTTGGCAAATATGGATAGATAATAAGATTTCGTTATTGAATAGGTCCAATTCAGCTGAGAGTCCTTTTATATTTCGCCAGAGTTATCGTGGCATAAGTGATTGCAATCACATTAAGATTGGCAACAATATAGATACATTGCCGGCTGTCCCGTTGAGCCACTGCGGCTGATCAATGATGTATATCCACATAACTGTAAAATGAAGCATGATGCATTCTAGCAGCCAGCACCTCGACCTTCACATGTTTCAATATATGGCGTTATCTACAATGCATGTACCCGTTTCACGATCAATTACATGGAATGACAAAGATGATTTCAAAGTGATATAGGTAGAAGCAGCTTACGATTTATCATTTGCGTCAATAACACCTACCTTGCACAGTAGTATTTCGATGAACATTGCCGTAAAGTCAATTCAAATATATCGATAATGATATTGAATTAAATAGATAACAATCTGAAAAACGTTCTGTTGTAGTGCACGGTAGGTACTTTTGTACTTGTTTAGAATGAGCGGTCGTTCATTATAGTAGGGAGTGATTGACAAAATCTTAACAGCTGTGATCAATAGAGATAGATGACCACAAAACAAATACACATTTGCGAAAAATACTAATAATTGCGTTTCCAATGATTGCTTCAGTTGCACGACACTTATAAAGAGGAGACGAACTAAGCATTGTACCCTGCAACGATGGTCTTGGGAGAAGTCTGGAAGACTCGACTACCATTTAAGTATAGGTTACACAATTGCTTTACAATATTGACGTGGCCTCGAGTTTTGGCGATGAAAAATGTATTTATGCTTTAGGCAAATGAGTGAATAGTACAGTATAATTGCCTTTTTACTGACATATTTAGCCCGTTGTCTGTAATTGTTTTTATCATGTCTACTGCGAGAAATTAGTGCAAAACTGATGGTTTGGCTAGGCGAGGCTGATCTCATCTTGCTGCTACAAATATGCCCATGGATCAGTCCTCATTTTGGCCTTAGATAATCGTAAAATGCGCCTTTTCGAGAACTTCTAGGGAATAATATGCAATACAATGGCCAATCATAGCGACGATGTAATATTCGTTGATCGCAATTTGATATTTACTAAGAAGAAATTAGCACGCAGAGGTATAAGCATACCCATATTAAACAGAAGCTCAATTCTGATATATCGCCAGCATACTTTTTTTCCACTAGTATGTGGACATGATCGCTAGCAGCCAATGTGCTGCAACTGGCGAGGAAATTTATGTTGCATCCTAGAGTGAGCTTATGTAGATCGAGACGAAGCACTGAAATGCAACTTCAACCACATGCGTGCTTGCAATTCCATTTTCGTCATTCGCAAATAAAGTTTGTTATTATGTTGTAACCGTAAATGAGACGCTATATGCAGTTCCAAATGCAATGAGGTCATTCGAAATATCTTTTAGCTTGCCATCCTGTTATTTGCTAATCGAATTGTCCAATGCAATTTAGTTTCAATGAAACTTGCTGTTTGTCTTATTGATCTATATACTGATATAGTCATCTTCCTATTTTGTAAATAAGCCCTCATTGACATTGCTTCATTGTGGCACGTTTTGAAAGCTTAATTGGTCATTGATGAACTAAAATGAATATACTAATTAATAAGCAAACCCGGAGCCCTGTAGCTAAGAGTGTTATAATCGTATATTGTGATTGCATGATAATCATGATAACTGTTTGAAGAATTTGTTGTGTCCTTTTTGACAACCTGTCAAAAATAATACTTTATTGGTTGGTCGATATCTAATCAAATCTTGCCAATGGTTCCCAGCCCGAGTGTACGATTAATTGAACTGAATATAACGCGAATTAAAAATCCGCATAACTAAATGCAAATAATTTCGTCATAGAACGGTGTCAAATACTGTCCTGCATCGTGTATTTGTGCACAGTTTGGGAATATATGCAAGCTTAGGTCGCTACGTGCATTTACTATATTATCCGGTTAGCAATGATGTATAATTTGTCATTGGCGCATGGTAGCTAATACTGTACCCCATTATTCAAGAGAATTGACAGCAAACTTACATTTATTGACATGAATTTATAGTTAGCAACATTTCTAAATAACGTTATCGAACTAGCATTTATTATACACCGCTTATGTGGTCAATTCAATACATAACGTGCAACACTAATCAAACGCATCTAGTCAGTATCTGTTCTTACCTTTTATTTCGCTCTCCTTTTAAAACGTGTGCAGCCAAATACAAGATATTCGAATATTGTTTGCATTCGATGATATGTCAATATAACCTACGATATAGTACATGGCCGAAATATCCCATGGTCTTGTGTATAAGAAAATAACGAACGATCACGCAAACTAAATGAACAATCACTTGGAACCGACAAAACTATAATCTAGAGCGACCCCATTTGGCTTAGATACGCATCTATAACTATTGATCAGGTATTGTCTTCGTATAAATATGATTTATTGCAACTGATATTGAAGCCTTGAGCCACAACTACATAGTTTTCTGGTCACAAGCAGCCTTTATTATAGTGCATGGGTAGATCATGATAGATGGTAAGATTTTCGTTATTGGATGAATCCAATTCCATTGAGAGGCTCATTTCGTAAGAGTTATTGTGGCATCAAAGAATACCATTATATCAATATTGGCAGACACATTGATACATAGTAATTTGCCATGAAATTTCACTTCGGTAATCGAATATGTACCTCCATGTCCCGTTAAGGCTATGAATATTGCTTTTAGCGTCTCTATTCATCCAACAAGATTTCAACTCACACAGGATTCATTATTTAGCCTGACCTATAAACACCACAACCTAATTGCTTCAGCAGCATTTACATGCAGCATGCTTCCAAATTAAAGACTTAGCTTTAGCAGCGCAAACTGTGCTGGAATAAACCAAATTCAAATTACCTATTAAACGCCACTTACGCGACTTTATCGTAAAGGTGTGGATTGTCTATGTACAATATGTGATGTGCGACTAAGCAGCTCGAAATAGGCAACCCTGTCAATATAAATCGATATTCTTTTATACCCAGAATTCAGCCTGAAAAGCAGATAAACTTGAATCCGTGTACAATAGTTGAAAGGCAGCTACAGCAAAGATAGAGTGTTATTATACGAAATAAGCAGTTATATTTGACAGTATTCTAATTATGATACAGCGTTTCCATTACACCCTTTTCTGTAGCTCTGTATTCCAAAAATAGTTACGAGTCAGTGCAATTCGTCGTGTCTCCTTACTTTAATAGTAAAGAATGCTACGCATTAACTCTATTTAATTTGAGACAATCAAAGAATTCACACTCGAAATAAAGGAAAATGGTTGGTACGCCATCAACGCAAATCATTGTAGGTTTACTCTGCACCTTATTACCATGTAACGAAGTTGATGAGACCCAGATAGGTATCCTATCATTCTTACTTATAAGCAAATCTCAAAACCGTGCCCATCAGCTCTAACAGGTTGGCCTTAATGTCAATGCACCACGCATGATTTTGCACGGGGAGGATAGTGTTATTTCATATGCGGCAAAACATTTTAGATGTGGCAGCACTTATAAACTCATTTTGCACTGGTATCAACCCTGGGTGCCCGTCAAGCATCCCGTTTATCACGTCATTGCCAATATGTTTTGAAAGAACTCAAAATCTATCGGTCATATTGTGTTGCTGATTAATTTAACTGTTGGGCCGAATTGGCAACCTGAACACACAATACAAGAACGACTTGAATCCTCGAATCGCTACAGGCAGAGAGCTTGATTCAAGAGTAGTTGCTGAGTACGATCTGTTAGTGTTGTAATTATTTAATCCACACTTTGTGTGACAATACAGCCAATCAATGTTGAGGAAAGAACGAAATTTGCCTTCAATATTGTCCAAACTAACTGCGTAAAATGGGAGCAGATTTATTATCTATGTTAACGACACATGCGTTTCAGAAACGATACTATCCTTGCTTTCGCATATCTTTATTAATTAATAAACATTTATCCTCAATGAGATTACAAGCAGCCATAATTACCTACTGTTACCGTTTTACTGGTTTATTCAGCTTGACAAGTCATATTGATACATCCGGGATGTGATTATCAACATAAGTATAACTTACTTTTTAGGCGCATAATGTTCTTATGTTGCTAAGCAAAGGCCATTTGGCAATTATTGGTCATTGAAATGTTACATATAAACAACGGGAGGAACAGGGTGCATTATCCTGATTTGCTATGTTATAATTCGTTGATATGTGCTGACGTGCAATCCGAAGTAAAATATCATGGTTCGTGGCTGACTCTGCATACTATCTTCGGCTCCATAATGACCAAAGCGTCCTTTACACATTCCAGTACGTTCACCCCCGGTATGGATATTATAGAGATCATTATATACCAGGAATTCGAATCACCGTATATGTTTGCCTACTGACATAAATGTGCTAAGTTACTTCAACCAGCTTGATTGTGAAAACAGATGGTGCAATTCTTAATAAAGGTCCCAATTATGTTCGCTTTATCGAAGAAGATCGATCTAAAGTGAACATAAATGATACAGCTTTTAACTAATTATCATCCGAAACGTAACAGCAATATACTCAATCGAACTTTTATATTGTGGTGCAACACCGCCTGACAAATGAAGCAAAATTTTCCCGGAGACAATCACAAAAGAGAAATGTTTGCTGGAATCTAGAATTCAGGCTTGATTTTGCAATTCCGTGGTCCACGCGGAATGCTGATGACAAGTGATATAATGTGACAACTTGTTTCCGATGTTGCAGCGGAAATGCAGAATTACCAGAGTAATGGCGCCGCTTCATAAACATCAGTGAAATCTGGTTATTTGAATTTCTGATATACGAATTATACTACTTTCTTAAGCTATTATGTAGCACATCATACACAGCTTTGAAATGCATATATATATTGCATTTGTGCATCTAAAATCATTAATCTGCGTGATAATACCGTGATATGACTAGCCACAGATGTTTATATTGCCCTTTGATGTTATAAATGTATCTCAGACAAAAACCAAATGCCCGACAAAAGCGATGCGTTATATGTTAAGGCAGAAGGTTTCATCTTCTGTGCGTGGATGCAGTTTTTAAGTTGCAGCACTGTAAAATGCATGTGTCTGATAGCACCGTTCTTCCTCATCAGCAACCAAACTCTTGCTGCTTTAAAGTTTATTTGATTTCAAAATCTTTCATCATCTAATGTTTGTTAAGCATATGCACGCATGCAATCATTTCATCCTGTGTTTTGTTTTTTGTTCCTGAACGCATGTGTTGCTTTCCTCATCTAACCCAGCTTTACACTTTTAACACATTGACCTGCACCCTTTTCGAATCGGCATGCAAAACAGGAGAAACACATGATCAGCTGTGCTTACAATACCGATAGAACATGAAAATGATATTTTGTGGTCATGTGAATTATCAACACAAGGTTATAGCCATATATCAGCTTCTCCAAACACCAATAAATCATCATTTTATAACTAGGACATAAATGATGCACTGAGTTAAGCGTTATACATATATAAGGCTGATGTACCATCTTTTATCGTAAAACCTCTATAGTGATCGTCGTCAATGCGCGCTGGGTAGCTACACTGGGCTTCATAAAAGGTTGGTCACCATGGTTGTTCCAAAGTCAATGCAAACCAGGGTTACGTTGCTGTGGTGATATTATGCTGTGTTGAGCTCAAAATAGCTTTATCATAACCTTGCCCCACGCCTCTATGTTTATCATCATGGATCAATGAGATTCAACTACTGTTGTCGTTGAAAATCGTCATACGTTTTCATGGTTGCTGATACGTTTGAATGGCAAACAAATCGAAAACATATGCATATGCCGCCCCTTCATCATTGATTTGTTAAATCAGCAACTGCAATTCCACATATATGCTCTTCTATGAACAAACGCCCATTGCTTAATTACGCTATGCACATGTGTAGCAAAGAATGTGGCTCAAATAATTACCTTCAGTACACTTATGTTCTAGAAGGCTGCTCACAGGCTCTGCTGATTTTTACGACTTAAACGATGACTACATCGAATGAATGCGAAACATAACACGACATGCTATTAATATATGCACCGTCAATGTTCACGGTCTCACAGAGCATCAGATCAATGATCCCAATACCATTATATCTTGCATATGTAAAGACATTTTATCAGAAGATGGTCATCCAATAACATAAAAAGTTTTAATGAGTGACCATGATAAACTGAATTGACGATCAAAATGTATGACAGTATTTGACATACCTCTTTGAGCAGCAGCATGAGAGTTGCTGTGGATATTGAAGCCAAATAGCACTTCCCTCACAAAGAAGTCCGCTATTAGTGTTCTATGAAAGGTTCAACTTATAATTTAGTGACTTGCATATATACAGACAAATGTTCCAATGCATTGTGACATTGGTTTCTTGTGAGACAACATCATATAGCAGAACAGAACCAGTTTGGTGATATATTTTATTTTCTACCTTCAATACCGCATTTCTGGGGGAAACAAATTCCTGTGCCTAGTCAAATTCTTTTTACTTTACAGTGTGCCTTCAAATATTTTTTCGTGTACATTGTGATGGTAATGCAAGCTGGAACTATGCTATGTTTTATTTAGCAGAATTGCATGATAAATAGGATTTGCTGCCAATGGGGTGCAACAAACAAATGCTGAAAAACAGGACGCGCTGACATATATACATATATATATAGATATATATATATATATATATATATATATATATATATATATATATATATATATATATATATATATATATATATATATATATATATATATATATATAGATATATTATATTTATTTCATATATATCCTCAGTATATATTTCTTATATATATATATATATATATATATATTTATATATATAAATAGATATATATCTCTATATATTATATACATATAGATATATAGATATATATATATATATATATAAATCTATATATATATATATATATATATATATATATATATATATATATCTATATATATATATATATATATATATATATATATATATATATAGATTTGCGTGTTCAATGGTCAATGATTGCAGCTTTCCTTTGTTTGACGAGCTGTAGCGGATTTGTCCTCAGTTACGACAAGAAACCGTTGCCACTTACATGCAACCGTCATGCACATGCTGCGTTTGCAATAGATGGACAGTTGGTGTAGCAATAGATAACGTTTACTAATTAATCACGATGTCTATTTCAGCCTATACGCAGGTTGAATATATGACAGGAGTGTCGTTCTAATTTGCTTGTAAGCTGGTCCAGCACAAGTTATCACAGTGTTGCTCAATTTAACGAGCCTAACGTATCTTGTTACCCACATTGATTTATAAAGGGCATGTAACCTGTCAAAAAATGCGCCGCCTGGAATCATTCAGTCGACCGATATATTGAATGCTATTACTTGCCGTTAATAGGAGAAAATGTCTCGCCGCCTAGCTCGCTGTACATTTGCAGCGTAAACAAAAACCACGCCCCACAAGCTCGATATTATTCATGGACGATTTGTAAGGGGATATGCGTTATTTTAGTGCCTTGCTTGGCTAACAATCCGCAGACAACCAAACATTTGTACACCGACTAATCAATTGACTAGAGCAGCATATGTGACGCAACATTTTGGTCCTCAAATGCTGAGAAATATGTTATTGACATATTGAAACTCAATTCGGTTCATATTCATTGAATTTTGAATATGATTTACATATTTTGAACATTTGCTTTCAACGCCAAAACCGGCCAATTATATTGGAAGCCTTTAAGTCCACCATAAAACTCATCTTTGACGGTCAAATGAAAGCATTACATTCAGTTTGGTTACCAGGCCAGCCTTACCACAACATGAATAAATTGGCTCATTAGGAGTCTGCATTAATTGCGGTGCAAAGAAATTCACAGTCTCGTTACTGTTATAATATGCAAAATCAAACCATTCCTTCAAGCTGCATTCATCGCGCATTCTCTGCTGAGAGGAAAACAATGAAGCCTTACGCAAAATTTGACTGCTAAGAATAGTCCCAAGTCACTAGGCTAGTAATACCTGGTTATGTAGATAATCGTTTATTGCACCTTAGAGGGCTGACATAGCTATGGTGGATCCGAGGACATTGGAAATGCAAAACTAACCGTGATTTCACAATGACAAATCATTTCATATACTCTTGACAGCTAAACAGCGGGCATTAACTCGAAGAAGGTCGATTAAATGCATTCTGTTGAACAGCTTATTTGCATATAACCTGGGTTTAAAGCTATAAGCAAATCCAAATAATCCCCGAACAATAATGAGAACATTGACATTACTAATTGTGTATCCGTATTCTCTTGGTATTCCATAATACGCTCTGTAGTGGTTACAATTAGGAGTTCTAGGTTTCAGGTTAGACAAACGTGCTTATCCGTAGTTGTCAATTCAGGTGACAATCTGAAGGCTTCTGGATGTAAATGCATGATAATACCATCAAGTGTTCTGTTGCTACTTTTGCTCTTACGTACATATCTACGAAAAACAAGCATAAAGTCGCACACACAGCCATACCCGACCATATTAACTTGCATCTGATCAGCTTGTGTCTGCATAGATTACATTGCTGAGTAGCTATGAGAAAGTGGCAATCAATATTGTGCAGCTGCACTCCGGTTGAACCCTGATTAGTAGCCCTGCTTCAGTGAGTACAAATAACGCCGTAGCGTTAGCAATTAGCAATTAGCTTAGGATATCAATTACGTCGTTATATCGCTCGACACGCGACTGTATTGTAATGCATAAGGGCCTTAAATGATGAAAAAAGTTACCGCGTTCAGCAATTTGGCTGCTATGTAAAACGAAATTCGTCGCAACAAACAGGTGCTAGCATGCATGTACGTAGAACATGTAAACCTGGTGCTATGAAAACATAATCATCAGTGATTTGTCTAATGTCAATAAGGATTTGTGCCGAGCCAATCAAGTAGATCAATAAAACCTGTTATTCGCTGAAAGCTAATTAACACAAGTCGGCCCCTGTATTTGACAAAATCATGGAATCCTTTGCGAAAAAGAGGAATGTCTTACAGTCTTCTATTTCTCGGTCTTATGCGCATTGCAGCTTATTTGGACGTAGCTGGTGTATCATAAATATGCGAAAGTGTGTCATGCTTTCGCTAATACTTAAAGGCATTCAAGATATGTTTTAGCTTTTATGATAATATGCGTCAAGAAATTAACTATAGGTCACTGTCGTATCGTGATCTGCGGTGTTGAGATGCTCACGATACGCACTCGAACTCCAGGTGTAGGGTTTATACAAACTTGAGCTTTGTTTTACTATTTTCAACTTAATTTAAGAGATAGATGTATTGAGCTCGGAGGCCAGGAGAGAACTGATTTTGAAATATAAATTGCTTCCCTCAACGACTAAGGCACGCCATTCCAATTCTCATGGGACATGCGGTAGCCAGGTCTGTGAGGGTTGGGGCTATCGGGCGTTGCCTGGGCAGGAAGGTCATGTGACTCTGGAATATGGGGTATGCATGAGGAGAGGGGGGGAAGTGGCAGGTGACATGTAGGTCACTTGTGGATCTGGGAAACTGGGGTTTATAATTAATATAAGCTGCAGGGGGTTACTCCATCGACTGATGACTGATAGGGTACGTTATGATGAAGGGTGGGTTTGTTATCAATTTGGAACTTAACATATCCCTCTCCTTTTAAGTGGATGAATATCTACAATAAAAACCCGGTCCCTTCATGGGAGAAAAACAAAATCTTTGGGATATTCTAAACTAAGGATTGGTCGGTAAGGAAATGACTGTGTACAGAGTCGAAATGTGGAATACACATTCCAGTGTACATTATATCAGAATTGTTAAAAACTATTCTGGTCCGATTAATCATTTATCAGTAAAATCAAAGTATTACATTGTTACATATTTACTTATTGTTGAACATGTGAGTTGTTGGTAGATGTCGTGCAGACTGGCTTATTTTCTAGAGGTTGAAATCCAACCATATTTTAATTTTATGTGGAGACATGGTGCAATATATGTGGCTAGGGCATCTAAATTACTCATAGATACCCCAGCTGTACTCGGAAACTGGCACTATTGATGCCGAAGCATCGTGCGACACTCCTAACCCTTGTGAATCTGAGCCGTGCAGAGAGTTAGCCTCTCTGTGCACCTCAACGCTAAAACTAATAAACATTGGGGGCCTACCTGGCGTGGGATTTTAGGTGGATAAGGGGAGAGAAGCAAGATTAGACATGCAGCAGTAAACCTGACTATTCTAAAGGAGGAGAAAGTTACCCATTGGAATATAAATATAGCCTGAGCAAGTCATAGGTCGTTTTACTTGCATCTAAACTAGCAAAGCAGGGCTGATGGTTAACAAGGCATGGTCGTTGCACTTGCGTATGCACACTGCTTGCATTTAAGCTGAAAAATTTACGTAAAACAAAAGAACTAAATGTGATACAATCATTTACACAATAAGAATTATTATTGACGTGAGCTTTCCGAACTGGTGGGTCCATTCGATTCAAACAGCGACGTGATACTTGAAGATCCTCGGCCGGTTGATCATGTCGTAGACAGGACTCGCGCGTCAACGCCTCCTCTGGCTGAAAGTGATCTGTCCCCTAGACTAAAGACGCTACTGAACAAATATAAACTCCTAAATACTGTGAACAGAGCACGGCATGACAACCACACTGAACATAAATACACTACTATAATAACTACACAACACCAAGTACACATGACTGTTGATGCGTAGTCTGCTTATAACCCGAAGCTTTATTCGGGTCAAATGTGCACATAAATCTTCTATACAACACGCCATTTGTTCGTTTGTGGCTAGATGCCTCAGAATTATGTTGAATGCGATGGTTTTAAAATCATTAGAAACAGTCAATATTGATGCAGAGATAACTACACTGAAGGATTGAGAGGTCGTGTTATTTCAATCAACCTCTCCCTCCCCCACAAGATAATTAATCATTATCTACAAAATATAGAATATCCTAATCGGAATCATTGCGGTGTTATTCAATCTGAAACGTGAACTGAATGGGTTGACCCTTCTGATTTTCACTTCTATTAACATTCATCAAATAAAATCTGATTTTAAGTCATTGCAATTTCAACAGTAACCAACTATTGGCTTTCAACGACATGGTGCTCACGTAGCGGGAAGCACTGGATACTTGCCACGTCCACAGCTTTAGCATAGCATGATGTTATATAAGCGTTAACTATGTTGTGATGGAATTGTGTGCAAATGATTTCAATAACTAATTAAAGACACCATTTGTATTGGGCTTGTCGTGTTCACTTTCTTTAAACGACTTAAATGGTTCTATGTACGTGACAACGGAAATTTTAAGTCTGGCTAATAGGAAACAATGTCATTGAATATAAATTAAAACTTGATGGAGCAGACATACGTACTTTAACACTAGATGCTAACTAGGATGACGACAGTGTTCATAGCCATACATAATCTCCTTGCTGCTACAAAACATCCAGGATATCTCTTTGACAGTATCTGACACCACAATGAATGCATGATAGATTATGATATCGTAGGGTTGAACAAACATCCTTTTTTTCTTTATGGTGGGTGAACATTAGGTTGTGTCGAGTTTAATCAACGAAATTCTTGTTTCGAGTAATTGCCGACCTTTCTGCCACAAATTGAATCTGACTGCTAACAAGCGCCTCACGATAATTGAATGACAAGCCAGAAAACTAAACACAGCAATGTGGATGTTTATTCAAAGTTAGTTTTACGAAAACAGGACATAGGTTCGTGTTATGTCCTGGGAGCGTTGAGTCGTAGTTGCATTCAACAATCAGCATAAATGCTTCGGACCATAAGCATGTCTTACAACTCTCTTCCACAACAATAAGTAGATTGAAGATAGTTTAAGCATCATTACTATACTTGATATGCTCATGTCATTGGATGTAAAAATAAAATGTCAGACAACCCATCTGAGCGGGTTGGAATTCATAAAATACCCCTACTGAGAGCACATTAAAAAAGCAAGGTAACTATTAACAAGTGAGTGTACCTACATGTAATGGCGTTGGATCATTCGATAAGACTGAAATGATTAGATTAGCTTATGGCTGCGCAACTCTTTATATCATTGTTTCAACTGATACCAAAAAAAACCCTGAGCAATGCAACTTAATAACCTTGAATTACTAGTCCAATTGAAAGGAAATATGAGGGGAAAGTAATAGCGTAATGAAATTTACATGTTTGTCAAGCATAGTATCCTGAGCAATGCAACATTAATAACCTTGAATTACTAGTCCAATTGAAAGGAAATATGAGGGGTCATTGGAAGTAAAATGTCAGACAACCCATCTGAGCGGGTAATGATATTTACAAAGCAAGGTAACTATTAACAAGTGAGTTAATGGCGTTGGATTATTCGATAAGACTGAATGATTAGATTAGCTTCATGGCTGCGCAATCTCTATATATTTTTTCTAAGGCGAAAAAATGCTGAAAACATATATGTATATAGAGGGCTATTATCTCCCGAATGCAACGATGGCAATATGACTCATGCATTTATAAAACTAGCATGCGCAGTATACCTATGCTATCAGCGGTGGGAGCATGTATTTGATAAACGTCCAGGTAATTCAATAATAGCGACACCATTTGCGATATATACATATATATATTTTTCTTATATTGACCTATTTTTAATGGAATTATTACACGTATATGCATACAAATATTGCCAGTGTGCTATACATTTGATATGTCATGGCATTGCATGTCAAACTAATAACAACCAACACACAAGCGTAATATATATAATTATATATATATAATATATATATATATATATATAGATATATATATATAGCACATAGATAAAAGCAAGGTATACTATTATATATAGTGAGTGTACCTACATATAATATATATTGGATCATTCGATATAGACTGAAATGATTAGATTAGCTTATGGTTGCGCTTACATCTTTTCAATCAATCGCAATCTGATCAACCCCAATATGTTAGATTATAAATATTACATCTCATATCCGTCCATCGTTTGTATTACCTATATGATAAACAATGTGATACTAAACTTGAACAATTATGAATATAACGGGCAAGCGTGTTTAAATTTTTATAATTGGATTATCTGAGCATCTTAAATCTTTCGCAATGCCTTCCAAACTATAGTCTTTAATAACTCTTTTCTTGGAGAATGATTGTTGTCTTCCACTTGTATTCGGTTACGTTTTTGTTTGCTGAATCAAGTTATACTTCTCACTACTGAGGACCCTCTGTTGCACATACAACCCAACGGTTAAGAACAGTTGTTCTATATAGGTGTGACATACCGCAAGCAAAAAGCTCACCAGTCCCTCATTGAAACAGCTATCTACTTTTTAGCACGTTCTGTGACGTATGAGAACCTACATAAATGCTTGAATTTATGGCACGATTATCTAGGTTGTTTAAGATGGTTTGCTATAGTCACACGTTTGTGACAAACTGAGGATTCATGTAAACAGCAAGCAATCAAACGTCGAATCAACTCATGAATATTGAACGCCAAAAGCTAAGCGTGGATCTCGCAAGCGTTTTCGTCATGATCCCCAATATCAATAAATGTCACACAATGCTGATATACTTTATCTCTGTAACTAATGCATAGTTCATTACGTTTTTATATCCCCTGCAGCTAAATAAATGATTGCAGAGGCCTGCGTTGTGGCTAAATGTTGTAAATATAGCGGATACAACAGCATATAAAGAACAAGCCGAAGCTAGCATTGGGCAAGCAACATATTTCAATTGGAAAAGATTAATATTGTACGATTATAGAAACTTTCTGTCAGGTCCATTTAGTTATTCGTTCAAGTAAGATATAATATACCATATATGGAGGAATTATGTAAAATGTAATTAGAAAACAAGATCGTAACGACCCTTTTCTGGTCAGCAATCACTTGGTGCAGCCTAACATCTGTAAGTTGCGATGTGTAATAATGTTTCTGTATTGGATTTAGTATGAGTTATTGCGGTATATATGAGGATCATTGCAATAAGACTGGTTTGATTGCTGAAGAGAATTCTTTAATGATGGTCATTATCAAAACACCACTATATTGCCTTATACGCCGCATATTACATTTGAAAACATAAATTTTCATTGGATTTGGCATTAATTATTGCTGTTTATTTGAGGAACATCGCAATAACACTGGCAATTATCGGGCTACATTTCAGGTAATATAGCAGAAAGAGTCCTTTGAGGTTGCTGATTAGAAATCCTCCTCTTAATTGCCTTGTATCCCGCATATTACAATTGATAACAACAAATACCCTCGAGCAATGTACTATATTGATTTATAACATATTCAATGCGATTTGACACCCACACGACTAATCGATCCCTCGGAATAACACTTCGTGGATTGACAATCAACAGGTGGTCCATATTTGCCTCGCCTGAATGGGACAGTTGTTGCTTTAAGGTTGTAGATATATTAATCTGTGTTCATGACCGGTCAGTCAGCCGAAGCTTCTAAACGTTGTACGCTAACATCAAACTGTATGTTTATCGTTATTTAAATTATTCACATTTACAAGCCGGTAGCATATACTTATAACGGCGCAAATTATCGTCTTCTGTGACGTGTGAGTGGCTACACGAGTCGTTTCTCAAAATACTTGTGGGTTAATAGGTGCTCAGGCAAATGGTGTAACTTATGGTTCCGCGATAAAGATTAATATAGTATAGTTGGCATTGGTAACAGTGCGACCTTTTGGGGATTTTAAGAACTGAAGATAAGTAACTTGCCATAACCCCTACCATTAATTCTGGTACAAATATATAATCAATACCAATGCCATCATTTACTTTCTAACTAGAACATATTCGATGTCTAGTTGTAGGTTCAATTGGATGGGAGCAGTGCATACTTGTTTGCAAATACATTATGTTCCTGTACAAATCATGATTGTTTAGTTGTACTTCAATAAACTACACAGGGACAGCATCTTTCTTTTAAGCTGCACTAAAATTCAAAACTAAATCGATGTATTTTTGATCGTAATCTTCTTCATTCTCCAACCAAATAATGCAATTTCTCCTCGGAATTATCGTAAACATTCTGTCAGAAATACAATTGGAATGCTAAATAGGAATATTACTGTGTCTAAATGTCAACTCACATACCTTAAGTTGTTAATACAAAGCAGATAATATTCGAGCCATTCGTATCTTGAACCAGTGACGTTTAGTTTATACAACACCACATTCAAATATCCACACTTGTTATCTGGTAAGCATAATTTGTAATTATTTGTAATGATGTTGATTCTGTCACAGTAATAACGCGATGGCTTTATCTACCCTTTCCTGCACATTAGCAGATACGCATTTGAAATGGCATAAATGTGATTTTACCGTTATTTCTATAAAAGCGAGTAACATTTTTTCCCTCAACTGCGTTGTCTATCTCGGAGTGTCGATGGGTCAAACAGGCTTAGCTTAAATATCTTTTCCACGTCTACCATCTAAGCAATATGATTTGATCCAATTGCACAAATATTTGCTCATTTTTCTCTTATCAGCAAAATACTGTTTACTGTGGAAATGTTCTGCGTTAAAGCCATGCGTCAGCAAGGTCGAATTTCAAGTTGACAAGCCTATTTGCTATAAGAAAACCCCTGAGGTACAGAATCAATTGCAATAAACTGATAGACCGGCGGGTCAGTACTAGGAGATTGTGTCATGGATCTTTAATAACCGAATGAGGCGCACAGCCGTAAAGACTTATAACACCTAAAGTCATAAGCCGTTCAATATATACGGGAACTTGATCATGGTTGTTGGGAAAGATTTAATAAAGGGGACATAAGCTTTATCAATGGTAATTGGTACTATAATCAAGTCACTTCAAAGTCACTATGTTATAATGATTAATTGCGAAAGAGCTTTAAGAAGCTTTGTAAGACGTGTTTGTGACAGCTAGATTGACGCAGTTGGTGCGATCAGTTTACTTTATCTTTTATTCGTAAATTAGGATCATAACCGTTACATCGTGCAAGAATAATCAGGAAAACGGTCGCCATGTAAAATAAAATTCCATATCTTTGTTGTCTATTTGAGTCATGGCGGTACAAATCATTAATTATGTAGTGATTTAATACTTAAAGGCTGTACTAGAAATAAAGTTGTTGTCTAGGTTCCTTTAAAAACCACTAGACTTCGCCGGATCCTTTACCAGAAACATTTCATATTAAATGGTAAAATCTGCTCATAGGCGTTGTTTGTATCATCAGGGGAATAGCATGGATCATGTTTTCTATTATTCATTATTTAGTATGCAAAGTCGGTGTTCGAAAATATTCATACCCCTTCCATTATTTTCTTAAATGGATTTTTATCGCATCGTAGTTTGTCGCATTCAGAAGGCTCTTGGAAATTATACAAGGATTTGATAGATATTTAGCGAAAAATAGATCTTTCAGTATTGACAGTAAAATGATTAATGAGCAAACGATGGTGCCAATGTATTTAATAACTACTTTGTAGGCGTTAGGACATAATTTGCCTAAAACATGCAAGACATTTATTTGCATAAACAAATGACTAATAAGATAAGATGTAGCGTTTCTCGTAGAGCCAACTAGCAAACGGGAGTTATGTTATGTATGCACTCATTAGTAACAGCAAGGGTTGTTTAGAAGGAATGTGCTATCATAGATTCAGAACATAAGTCGCCTAAGTATAGAAACCGCTTCACTCGTTAAATAAACTTATCATTTGACATAAAACCCGTGATAGCAGAACTTGAGCTTTCAATTGTAGCTCTACTTCTCAAAAATAGAGAATAATTTATAATTATTGGCCAACTTCTGTATCATCTACAATATTGATAATCGTCGACGAGCGTTTGAATTTCATAAACAAGCTGCCAATACTAACGCATGGTTATTCCAAAGGCAGAACTTGAAGTCGCTGTATGATATATAAATGAACTGTATATTGTTTGCTTTTTTGAGGGTGTGTGTGAATAAAGAAAATTCACCCTGTACCAATGGCAGAAATAATAGGGTCTGTTGAAATGTAAGGTAATATACCAAGGGTTCGAAACGTTTTAGAGAGGTATGTTTGTATCTACTGGCAAAATAGTCTATACATACTAGTGCTGCAATGACAACATGTACCTTGTACCATATGAAAAATAAGTAAAATCTAAATTCACATCGGCTCATCTGAGGCACAAGTAAATGCCTTTTTGAGGTAAGTCGAACATATAAATCATGTGGCTTTAACTTATATTAACATACCATTCCACCAGCATTATAACGACAATCTCTTCGAATAAGACTTGCTTTAGGGTCAGGGAAAAGTGCTGGCTCGCATAGAATGCCACCCCATACATTTTGCATGCGAAAAGACAATTAAGCAACAGGGAGATGAACTATAATCCATTAACGCTTCTGAGGGCAGCTTCAGGCCGTGATAAAACGTGAAACAAAACCATGGATTTACAATGATTAAGTATATTCAAAACAATATTGCGCTATATTATCGTTAGAAACTCTGCAAGTAGTCGAAAAATATATCAGCATATATTGTAGATGCAAAAAGGTGCTTACACGCAAGAGTGTATTGGGTGTTCACCATGTGAATCATCATCGAATAACAATAACGATAATTGCGGTGTATATGTGGATCGAATACATCAAATATGCTGAGTGCTAATTAACTCCTGTTGACCCCTTCGTAGAAACCAATTATGCAATCCTTAGCGGAAATGAGTGATTTGCTCCGTGACCTTCAGTCACTCAGGTTATAAATCTCACGCCAATCGCAGCTTATTTGAATGTTGCTAGCATCCATGAAAGCACCGCGCACATCAAATCAATTAGCTTCGCAAATGGGTCGCATTCATCTATCGTATGTTGTAGTCCACCCGTATTACTATCATCTGAATTAAGATTTATTCATAGGCCCGACGCAGCAGATATAATATTATTCGGCTGAGATTTAAGCCTAATATTCACAAAGCCTCATGTTCATGTAAACTGTAAAGCAGTGTATACTGTTTACAGCCCTACCTGAGCATCCGAAGGATCAAGGAATAAGCAAACGCACTCGCTTATATGCTAAGGACCTGAACCAATTCAACGATAGTCCACCCCATTAAGTGGTAAATTATATCTGCTTGTATCAGGCGCCTTGGGATTGCCAAAGTGGGTTGTTTGCGGCTAAAAACACGGTGACAGATGACATACCGCTCTACCAATTGCTATGGGTCAAGCTTAAAAAAGGAAACAAATTAGGTATGTACGACAAAAAGTTCAACAGCATAGGAGCACTCAACACGTCGCATTTGTTTGATAATCCTCAGTTTACTACTGGTTTTCCCTATGTTTTGTACAGACTGCACACCAGTGCCATTTATATAGTCCTGTTAATCAGCATTGTTATCGCGGTGCGGCTTTTCACTGTAAACATTATAGAGTATAACGCTGCATATAGCTAGCTTCGACAGGGTTTTAAGAACGATTATTTGACGGTCAGCATTCCGTGTGCAACGTGAAACACTAATTTCTAGGTTTTTGCAAATATTTTGCCGATTAACAAATTGTCAAGATCACAAATTGTGCTTATGATAAAGTCAACGACAAATGTGTTTGAGTAAATAGAAACTTAATCATTCAAATAGTTCCATGAACATCACTTGTGACAATAACCCGTCATCACATAACCAGCGGTGAGCCAAGGCGGTGGTCATCTGTGAACATTGCATTCATTCTGGATCTATGTTTAGCGTCATTATATACAGTAGTCATATGCATGATTTTTCTCGAACATGATATATCATAAGATGGTGAAAGAATGCATTTCTATATTTTACACAATGTTGATAGAGTTCAAGTTCCATACAATGTTTCGGTAGTTAGGAATAATAATTATCAGATGATGACTAGTCATGGCTATTGATTTTTGTATGTTATGGTCCGGGTTTAAAAGCCCTGTTGTAAATGAATAATTCACAGGAATCACGTCTTATAGACACAATAATTATTGTTGTTTGTAAAGCATTCGGTTTACACCAACTAACCACCTAAATTGATACTGCCGCTTGAAGCGCAAACGTCACAGCCGATATATTTTTTATAGGATATGGCATTGGTGCATTTGCATCATTCGAAACATCACTAGTGCTGACAGCATGATTGATTGATGCGATGACGTCAACATTATTAGTGCTTTGGCCAATTCTTTGTTATGATTATCACTGATCTTGCTGCGGTATTCTACAAGCAAACATTGTGTATCCAACTGAGTGATGATGCACACAAATTAGTTCTTACCCCAGGTGAGTTTACATTATATAAAGAGCCCGAGGCATATTATGTGTAAAATATTCGTCTCATTGGGAAACGCCATGCCTTAACAAGAAATTTAGGTGCGCTTATCATCAGAAACCTTAACAACAAATCACATGTTGGTAATGTCGATGAATAGCACAAGTAATTTGTCATCATTGATCAATCAGCTGGTGTTATATATACCACATGGCTGCAAACAGTGAAACTGCTACCTTCAATTTAGCGTTGATATTGAAAATATGCACCATGACCTTACTTAGTCATCATACTACCTAACCGTAAGATAGCATTACGTGCTCTGTATTTTGAAACCCAACCAAAACCTCAGATGTGATGATCTCAGGCTAGTGCTTGTCTGCTGCTTTCTTTTTTACCAACCAGCTAATAAACATTTACATGCATGCTATTGTAACGGTGTATCCGTGGTCTTTAACAAGAGTGATCGAACGCAAACGCGCTCCTGACATTATCTAAATTTTCATCTCTTTCAAAAAAGAGTGAACTATGTAAATCGCACAGTATGCGAGTGTGAGAGGAAGGACTTCAGAGTCGATGAAACAAATATCATTCGCAACACTGAATGGACATAAAAAGTGAAATTATGGAGCGAAAACACGCCCAATAGGTCGTTAATTGAATAAGTGAAACCAGGTGTGAAATTGATCAATGTGGCCTAGAGGACTGACAAAAGCTATCGGTATGGATCAAGAAGAGTTCACGAAGGTTTTTATTAAAGCCCTGCAAAACGAGTCTGGTACGGGAAAAAGACAACACAATAGCAAGTCCGTGACCTCGAACTCAAAAGTGATGGTCTTGAACAATATTCGTGAAGAAACTCGGATTTATGGGGTTGAGGAAAAAGAATACGAAAACCCAGCTGACAGCACGATGGATTTTTTTACAAAGGAAATGAGCATTGGAATGCAAATAACATCTCAAGATCGGGTTAGTAGAATCGGAAAGACGGGATAATGGGGCATGCAGACCATTGTTGGTGAAATTTGCTACATACAGAAATCGTGAACAAGTGCACAGGGCAAAATCACGGCGCAAAACTTCCGCCACATCTATGTGAATGAAGATCTCACAAAAAACAACAATCAAAATCACGTCTCGCAAAACTTCCGCCACATCTATGTGATTGAAGATCTCACAAAAAAACAACAATAACAGGGAATCGTTTATGTATTGCATATCTCGTCGGAGTTATATACAGTGACGAAAGCTATTATAATTGACATATGAACTCAGGTTATCCGGGTGATTTTGTTGATTGGTATATAATTATTAGAATCGCTGCTTTAGTTAGTATGCTTAACGCATTGACGTTTATACGCATTTAGGCAAATATAATTTAGAAAAGGTAGGACACTGTTTCATTAATTATAATTTCCAGTCACATGCATTGGATAATATATATATATATATATATATATATATATATATATATATATATATATATATATATATATATTATATATATATATATATATATATATATATATATATAATATTTATATATATATAAATACATATATGTATATATATACATACATATATATTTATATATATAAATATATACATATATATATAAATATATTTACCGTTTACCTCTTTAAAAACGCGTGGATTGAATGTAAGGGAGTATAGTGTAAAGTATTCTGCACTAAATGTTTTGGAGCGATTATAAATATGAACTTCGGGTTGGCATTGTTATCAAAACTAGCAAAACCAACACAGCGAACATTTATCGAACAATGTTCATGGAAGCAAACCAACTAGTCTCGCTATCCAACTGGAATGCATCTAGCATACCTACGATCCAAGATTCACATTGTCTCGCTTAATTGCGATATTGTCCATCTGATACCTGGGTAACGGCCTGAATTTCCAACAGGAATGCATCAACATTACTGTGACTGCATATGTTATCGGTCAATTGCATAGTTTAGATACAAACCATTCCTCGGCATTAGATCCAGTATGTTTAACATCTAATTATGAAATGTGGTTTTCATAAGAGACTTCAGGGTTTCCAAAATTGCACATAAATTACTGACTATAGTTAGTTAGCTTTTGACACACACTCTTAACTAGATTAATGTACAGTTCTAATCTTTAGGAAACTTAACTGTTATAATGCTAAATTATTTGATGAAGGCTGCTCAGTTAGACTTGGACAATTACCTGATACTGTTACAAATCCACGAATTACTGCGCATAAGTGACATATTTACCACAGCCCAATTGTAAGCTACAAATAGCCACGCCCTTTATATGTGCTTTATATGTGTCGTTGTTTACAGCTCAATTATAATCTACATATATCTATTTCTTTTTTAAGTGCTTTATATGGGTCGTTGATTACAGCCCAATAGTAAGCTACAAATATCCATTCCCTTTATATGTGCTCTATATGTGTCGTTGTTTACAGCCCAATTGTAAGCTACAATAAACAGTACGTTACACGAGGTCATTAGAATGTCATACGTCCTTTAATGTGGTTAAGCAACATCGTTAAAACTTGTGTTTGGCTCGGATGATGGACACCAGTGTCAGAATACTGTGTACTTAGCCGAATCTAATACGATCAATCACTATTTTGCTAAACTATGCAAGCTGCATTTTCGCTTACTCTGAATGACCATTTGTATTGAGATTACAACTTAGCATTTTGAACATTCTTAAAGCGATACCGAGTTGTTAACATGAGACTGATCTATGATAATTAATAATTAATTGCAGTGGCTGTTGTACCCGTGGTGTCTAAAATAGCAAACCATCTTGATACGTTTTCTTTAAGATTTCAATAGTTTCAACATGCGATCTCACATCGTATTCATAATACAGTTACTTCTTTGGCGATCTCAGCCTAGTCCGCTACCTAAATTATGACAAGCAGTCAAAATCCGTTATTTGCTATCATTTCACACGTATACTAATGCGATCATAATTTGTTTCTTGCAGGAAAAGATACATTTTTATTATTTAATGTTCATAAGACCGATTGTTATGTAGAATGGGACAAAATTGTCGATTTAGACGACGGTAATTTGGATTACTTGATCGCATGAGACGTCATGGTCGTTTGTCCAAAAAAAGAGGAACAGCATTGAAAACGGTTCGTTAGGAATATATAACTCACCTTTTATTCAATCACACTGTTCACTATTGTATGATATCAAGTATAATATATGGTTTAGCGTTTGGTAACAACTTTCGGTAACACACATTCCACGGCACTCCGTGCAACGGCATTGCTATCCATGAACGTCAGTCAAGACCACAATGGTGAACCAGCCTCTTTTCGAGACGATTTCCACACTTACTGGGTCTTATAATCGGCAATGCTATCACAACTACGAGTGAGAAATAATTTTTCAACGTTGCTTGAACTAATAGCATCATCATTCCACTTCGTCTTTTAAATCCTACTTGCACAGCAATTGATGTAAATTTCACGATATATATATATATATATATATATATATATATATATATATATATATATATATATATATATATATATATACATAGATATATATATATATGTATATATATGTACTTATATATGTACATATATATATATTATATTTCATATATATATATGTAAATATATAAATCGACTTATATATATATATATATATATATGAATAAATATATATATCTATATATATATATTCATATATATAGATAGATATATGTATAAATATTTATATAAAAAAAAAATATATATATATATATCTTTATGTATATATTAATCTCTATATAAATATATATGTATAAAGATATATATATATATAATAAATTTATACATTAATATATATATGTTTATATATATATAGATATATATTTAAAACATAACCATTCACAGAGTCGCCAGATATAAGATACATAAATAAACATCAATAGATATCCATTGGTTATTTGCCCTGTCCGTTCTGTATTTTGTGCATACATGCTGCCATGGAAGGGGACGCTGGTATCTATTAAATCTGTCATGTCGAATTTAAATGTACCCTTGTTACCCATAAGTTAGAAGAAAAACGTTCCTTATATTAGATTGCAGCTCATCAACATTCCGAGAAGACAGCGAAATCGCAATATCCGGTCTAGCCTATGGAGCCCAGCAAATATTTTCCTATGCAGATAAAGCAATATTCTGGCTCTGCAGCCAGACATTTGTTGCCTCATGTCAACGCAATGGAGAGATAACTTCATAATTTAATGCTTTGCGAAATGAATTTGTTGTATAATCTCAGCAACAGTGGTCGTAAATGTCAATTGTGAAACATTATGCTGTTCAGTGAGTTAATGCTTGTTTCAACTGTTTACTTACAATGAATATGACTTTTCACGAGGTAAAATTGTCAATTGGTCGACATTTTATCGCATGTTTTTGCCAAGAGTCATAATTGACACTTTGATGCCAAGTGAGTTAAAACACAACATCTGCTGAACATGTTATAATAAAAAGACTACTGTCTCAAATGAATTAATTCCATGCTGGAGAGGGTTATTCATTACTTCGAGAAACGATAACATGATTTGATTACACAGAGAAGAACCAAAAAGCGGACTTATCGAAGCTAAAATGCCAATATACTGGCACAGCTATGGCATATATTTTGACTTCCGCTCAAGAGATTTCTGTTAAAATGACTACGTTTTCAATTATATTAAAGGAAATTACTACACGGGTACAAAACGACATTTGCATTGCATACAGGACTAACATAACAATACCATATATTATTTCTGCAACGGAATGTCTACAAATACCATCCATGCTGACAGTCATATCGAATCAAGTTGGAGATTTTGTTCAAGTTAAGATATTATTTATATAGCTTAGTTCTATGTCGCTCCGGAGATATCTGAAATGGTATATGGCAATAACTATGTTAATGATATAAAACTACTACTGATTTACTATACATCAGGCAAACTTACCAAAAAACACTAATTAAATTTGATGCCACCTGATTGACATTTGACTTTCTTATGATATAACTGCACAACACTGATGAGAATTAAAGAGGCGCGGTTGAAATTAATTGTATTCCATCTAATGTGTCACTAGTTGATTTCAGTGCACGCTTGTGTCACACTGCGATTAATGAGCAGTGAGTGATTAGGAGTTGGCAGGTTGGCAGGTTGGTAATGCGGTCGGTCTGCCACGCTTGCGATTGCGTTATTGGTTTTGTCGGCCCGCGATTGATTGGCTGTCTGTAGGCTCCGTTCTTATTATAACCAGGTTAAATACAGTTTGTAACGTGACAAAACTTGTAGGCAAATTATCAATAATTTGGTGCCAATATGTTATAGGTATGCATCTTTACGTATTCACTTATTGCCACATGTGAAATATTGAAGGCTGATCAGGATTTGAATCCAGTGCATATCTAGCATTGTGAGCCAACATAATTAATCCTATTCTGACTGTACGACTGCAGACATTTTATTTATCTTCATTTATACGTCTGATCTAGGTTCACTATATTCTATTTAATTTTTGTGTTCTAGTGTGCCCGGGTCGATTTTCTGAAATGTAGTATTCCATATAAGAACATTGGAGATACAAGTTCAAGTTTTAAGCTCTGTTGTTTTATCCGTTTGGGATTCGTAAACCCTGGCCACCCAAATACTATATCGAATGTCCAATTTAACGTTTGTCTATATTTGTCAGGAGGGAAGAATGTACGATATTAAGGCCTTCACGGATATTTTTTCTACGAAAGTGCCGCCGACAGATCGAGATAAGCCTTTGCATAGAGGCATTTGAGTGTTACATATTTGGTAACCTGTAAATGTAATCTAATGGAAACGAGATGTTAGTTAATTGGGCTTAGGGTTCGAGGAACGAGAATAGAGATAAAGAACATATAACTAGCCAAGATTTTTCTCAGCTGTAGCCTCAGCTTGTAATATGGATGAGAATCTTAAATTGATGAGGGATCGATTTGTAATGCGATTGTTCGGTGTGCTCGGGGTGATTCACCGATAGCTATAAAGCAGTGAACTTCAATCGACGTAGTTAACAAACGCATCAAACGGAACACCTGCCTGCATGGGAGAGGAATATATGGAAGTAGTTACAATAGTGTAGCCGTTAACGAATAGCTCTGAAAACACTACATGTCTAAATTTATTATGTTTCCCAGTTTTTAGATGTGGTTCAAGACGAGATTAAAAATTATTTCAGCAATCGATTTCCGCATGTTTTAATAGTATAGAGTTTTTTTCAACTAATAAGCCATTGCTAAGGCATCAAATGCAAATAGTAGCGTTTAGATTTATGATTCCATCAAGTCGCATTATTTGTGAGAGGCTAGAGAATAACCACACTGTTAAATAACATTACATGCACATAGACATAATGTAATAACATGTGTATTATGGCTACCAGGAGAGTTATGCGGCTCTAATTGAGACGGTATATGGTCAAAGACGTACTCTATGTATGATATGTATATATCTAAATTTCCCTGTATCAATTTTCTTAACATGGTGCCTTTTTATCCTGCGTTGTCTTTCTTTGCGAGAAACAGTACAGTTGAATTTCTAGGATATTTGCAAGGTGCTGTGCCTTATTTGCATCTATACTTAGTCGACAGAATATTCTTGAAAAATGTATATTCCAATATTTATATTATATAAATGACTGTGTGAAATATGAATCCTTGGCATGTATTTCCGATTGACTCGGTCGAGTCTTTCTTGGAAACAAAATGAATTGACGATAAGTGATTTTTGCCCCAAAACAAGATGATGATAAATGCTGAACGTCAAATGTATGTTAAACCTGACCAATTGAAGGAGCTTTTGTTGTTTGACATTTAACAAAGCACTTTGAAATATTTACATATTCTGTCATTCACCAGAACATGCTCTCTGTTGATTAATCGCTCATTGTGCTTGGCGTGCATGAGTATGGTGCACACAGTTAATCCATGATCTAACAGATTGTAAGGACTATAGTATACAATTAGTATACAATTACTATAATGCAGGGCTTTCACTACCGTAAAATATGCAAGCATCCCGGCCCGAAGTCAGAGGTCGATGGTAAGCTCGAATAAGACCAAGGACAAAGAAACAGCAGGAAATAATGTAATGAAATAATTTTAAAATGCATTGTAACTACCTCCTCATTGTGCGTACATTGGCTCGCATTTTGGAACAATATGCATCACATCACATCAAGTGACCTTAAATGTACTTGCTGATTGACAGCAAGACTACACCGTCAGGTCAATCACGATTTCAGGTGTCAGGTTTTTGCAGCGAATTAAGTCAATCGATAAACATATTCCGTTAGATCTTACCTTCGCGACTGATTAAGGGCTTACAAGCTTGTGCTGACTTACCAACATGATTATTCATCCTGGCTATTGACAGCCGTATTGTTAAAGACACCTCTAATAAACGTGATAAGCAAAGTAAGCGGAACGGGCAAGCTCAGCACGTTTCGAATGCCAAGTTTTTGAGCGCCGAATCTCTCGATCTCTATATAGATAGCACGGTGTCGGGATCAGAGCACCAGTTGTCATCGCAGTTGTTTCATTTGGCGCTAATAGCGATATAAAGTATGATGTCACTTCACTGATAACCGCCTTCACTTGCTCTGGTACACTGGTGAAACTGTAGCCCTCATAACCATGTGGATCAGTTGACCGCTTGTCTACAGGCAACCTGGCAGGTCTCTGTGCTGAAGATTATAGTATTCAGTTTTATTGTGTGGTAGATAACTGCGTCCAGTTACATATACTGTTGCTTTAAATGTTACTTTAAAATGTTTGTTCATATAATTGTCTTCTAATATCGTTGATAACTATAATATTGATTTAACAACTCGTACAGAGTCTTGATTGCTGTTGACAGGATCGATTGCCACTGTTGATAATGTGGCTTCCTTGATTCTCCGCATGATACAATAGACAAACTATATGTAATTGAATCAATATTGTTTATACGTTTTCTAAAAGCTTTTCTTCGCAGTTGCTATTATGTACCATATTCCGGTCGCTTATTCCACATGAAGCTAGCAGATCACATCCTGCTGCGCCGCTATCAACGCTTGTCTAAACACTTGTCAGGTCTGTGATTGAGTTCACATTGTCAAGGTTTCGGTAGGCTTCCGTTAGGATGATGAAATCTCAAAAGTAGATAGAATGCCACCGGCTTACCATATATTGTCGTGCAAGGACGCTTCGGGGAAAGTCCACATTGGTCACTCGTATCACAAACATCACTGTTCCATCACTGTCCCTAACGATGCCTCATATACATAACTATGACGAACAACATTTTAAAGTTGTGATACCTTTATGTTATATCCAGGTTTTGGTTGGGGAGTGATGATACCTTCATAAATGTCTCTGACCCCTTTGTCTCGAAATATTCTGGCTTAAATCGTCAAGTTTGTTGCCATCTAGGGAACTTAAGTCAATGCATTAACTGGTAATTGATATTGATTAGCAAATGTCTGACATAATTTGGTTTACTATAAGCGGTTCGCCTCCGGATATACACGCCTATAATCCACGACACCATGTTGCTATATAGTCATTATCTGCAATGGATAAACTGATGGAGGACATCAAACAATTTAATGCATTATAATTTGTGCCATCATACAAACCTCCCCGCTACTCAATCAAATTCTTTGCACTCCTGTAGCATATCTGCAGCATAAATTGTCTAATAATCATTCTCATCGATATTATATAAGCGTATGTAGCGCCAACGGAGCAACGCAGTCGCTCTTAAATAAAGAAGAAACTTACACTCCAAAGGATGTCATATTTAGCACAATGTACCATACGTAGGTCGCCAGCAATACCTACTGCAGCTGCAAACGGGCACAACCTGAATCTTTTAGTCATAGTATTCGATTAGAAAGATATAACCTATCAGACCATTATCGACATGACAGTTAGCTAGATTGACAATACATTAATAAAACTATGGGTTGTAATGGGCACAATAAACATTGTGAATACACGCTATGTGCAGAAACAATGTGATTCACCATATGCTACCACAGGAATCATCATCATAGGTTTTTTTGTTTATCTCATAACAGTAATGTGAAGAATTCACACATTCCATTAATTATTGCGCATTGGCAAATCCTGATTCTGTCAGCTAAGGCATTAAAACGAAATCCCACAAACCGGGGATGGACTAAACATACAATCAAGCTAAGACGTTCGTGTTCAGAGCACAACGGTGTCTGTTGGAGTACGAGTCTTTCACCGTTTCTTCAGCTTTTACTGCTATTGGTGTGTCATGATATGGTTCTATTCAGGCGATAATCCTGCAGATACAAAACACCAATATCATGATCCATGAAGAAAATACACATTAATGTAACATCAGAGCAACACACACGAGAATTTACACCTCCATATATTAAACATTTAGCGATATGTAAATACGCATATATAAAGAATGGCAAGCAATGTCAGTCAAATTGACTGACTCAAAGACGTTAGAAATGACATTTACGGAAGAAAATGGTCCGCACATTTCATGAAACTGCCACAAAGTGAAAAAGACTGCATACTTAAAATCTTTCCATTCACAGATGAACTAACTGGACTGATGTAATCCATTACCTTAAGGAGAATCTATTAATGTTATCTAAATAAAAGTAATAGCTAGAATTAATATTCTCTGCAATACTGAGAGCATTCATCATCCCTAAATACATACACACAATCATTCTGTCCGATGCTTTTAGTCAACAGCCAGGATGGTGACACGAATTGATAGACAAATGCAGCATATATATTGTGCTGTAAATCTCCACCGTTTGTCAGCACTTGTAGCTATTTGACAATTCTGATTCAATCAGTAGTAAACAAAAGGGATTGCTGTTTGTCCCATAACCACTTCGCGTGTCTGTATTATCTTATTAAATTACTATGAGACATAAATGGTTAGTTTCCCATATTATGATAAAGATGTGAAGGTTTTAATCAATTTGTTATTTTTGGGCATCAAGGATGACGATAACAAAGAACCAACTACCTTGATCAACCCAGTCTTATATGATTTATGTAGATTGCAGATAAAAAACCAAGCGATCATGATCAGTGAAACGTCAGAATGTTATTCCTTTATAATATTTTCATTGTGTGTGACAAGTCGCTAATGATACACTGATGCTTTAATGTATAGCTGTGCTGTACCTCCTAGTTCCCAGTTACACAGTGATTGATAAAGGCGCAGTCACAGCAGCTTTAAGCGAATGTTTCAAGAGTATAGAGTATGCGCTAGGGCAATGCTGCAAACATAATGACTGAGGTTATTGGACAGAGGTTATCATTTAGTAGGTTTTCAGAACAGCAACAATTTTCTACTAACAAGACTAGCATTGCAGTGCTACTTAAACTCGTCGTCGGTGACTGGCTGATTATTCGTAGTTTATTTGACAACATTAATTTCGGCAACAGTGCTGCTTAAACAAAACCGTATAATAAACTTAATGGGAAGGAATAGCGTAAAGGCTGGCGATTCGTTTGGCATCCCAAAATGAACGCGACATTGCGGTATATAGCTGAGAATGGTAGAGATTTATATCAACCCCGGACCTTTTCTGCGGCATTGATTTTGATTACATGCAGATGTGTCAGTGTAAACCTCCGACACCTAGCCTAACAGTACCCGCCCTCCCCCCATTACCACATTCGAAAAACATAGTATTGCGTTACTTTGCTCTGATAGCTTCTTAGGCTTGTAATCAATTTCCTTGTTTACTGTTAGCTGTGCAAATCGCATGATTTAAGAAGTCTCATAGAGTCAACATTAAGTCAACATTAGGATCAGGTTCAAACATCTATTAAGATAATACTTCACCTTATAATTTTAAATTCAGGGTTGTGCAAACATAATGGCCAATTTGTAAATTGCTCCTGGTATCATTGGAAATCATTTATAAATAAAACGTGGTTATTTATTTTTGTAAAGTATATAAACGATGAATGGATTGCATCGCCAAAATACATTTTCGGAAATTAAATGCTCGTAATTCTAGACATTATTTCAGCTTTTTGTCTATCAATTCAGAATCCTTATATCGATATCACGTCAAAGAAAATTACGTACCTTCGGCTGACATTTAACCCCCGTATCGTGATGTATTACTATCGTTAAGTCGTCAAATGAATCTTTAGCATAACAAATACGTCAAACGCTATCCCAATGCAAATTAGAATATTTGAAATATTTTTCAAGATGAATACTGAGTGTAGTGTATGACTATTATGAATATGCTGCAGCTACGACAAAATATAAGGTGAGATTTTATTTTTTTATGCTTAAACATTTTCTTAAAGCATCGATAACACAGCCAAAATGATATTGACCCGGGTTAGCGGATCACCAACCTGAGGCAATATTTGCTGTACGGACCGTTGGCTCACATCTTTGACAAAAATAGTTATCTGGGTAATGTCCAGAATTAAAACATGACAACAGCATTATTGCTCTGGATGCATAGGCAATCGATTAATCACAAAGATTAGATTCACACCATGTGCTGTTTCTACTCTCCACTCCAGATACAATACACTTTAGATGTAGATACAGAAGGCTTTATAGTAGCTATATTACTTAGGCCTTGTATGAATACTTAGTTCAAACCTTTTGTGGGCCAGCTTGAATGATTACATTTGCTATTTTAAAATATTTGACTGTTGATATGGTAAGAGAAGCACTAATCGCAAGCTGGACATCGCCAATGTTAATATGCTCTAGGATATACAAGAATTACAGCTAGTCACTGGCATACTATTACTCAGTAAGAACAAATATCTGATCCTTTTATATGTGATAACACATTAAGCTCTTTGAGATGTCATTTTAATAACATTAGTAGAATTTAACTATTAAACCCTGATAACTATAATATGGGTTTTGGTTATCAGTATATGCTTGTGGGGAAATGACCGTGGCAATAGACAGGACACCAAAGGAGGTCATTATGATTTCATGACACGTCCTTCCATTACCAAATATGGTTAAGCCCCATCACTTATTACAGTTTTTGCTGAGTTCGGGTGTATGATGCGAATATCAGACGACGTTTCACTTAAGCTGATCCTACGCGATCCATCATTATGCTGCTCATTTTACCTGTCCACCCATTACTCTGTAAGTGATGGCGGTCGTATATCGCATTTTGAACATTCAGAAAATGATACTGTAAGTTTGAATGTTGTAATTTATAATTGATGGCAGCGCGTGACAAGAATTATTAAACAAGGGGCTAATGCCACCCTAGGGTCTGAAAAACACCATCAAGGCCATCATTGGTAAGAGGTTACACGGATGTCGATTGCCTGTAAGTCGATGTTTAACACACAGAGCGAAGCAAATGTCTTAAGGATAGCCAGATCTGCTAACTAGCACCGATTGTGGGAACGTCTGTTATGATTGAGCCTTATATTTTGTGCTTTTATAGGACTACTAAAATAATGAACGATTTTTAGTATACAACATATGCAGTTTTTTCGTATATGTTAGATGGGTCAGATAAAAAACATTCATTGTCAGGATGCATAAGTTGAGCAGTAAACACTCAGCTTATTTTGCGAAGGATTTTAACGCGTTACTATCAGGTGGGTTGTACTGCTGCTCAATAGCATTCCGGAGATTTAACAGCTCGTAAGAAAAACAGTTCGCCTAGAATACTCAATAAAATCCTACTAAGTATGGAGACTTGGCAGAGTTTGTGTTTATGAAGGTTAATTATTGCACGTCAAAGTAAAATCAGCATGTAGACACAGCATACCGGTGTTAATGGTCAAGAATACAGTATATGTTTTGGGACGAGTAAAATTACACAGCATGTGCGGCTATGAAGATTTAATCCGACGCATTAGTAAACACACCACGAGTGAGCATCCAGGCTGCCATTAACTTTGTATATAAACACAATAATACAAGTGACAACCTTACATGCAACCGAAACTATGCATTCACGTAAATCTGTCTTTGTATGTAGTGTAACGACAATTGTAGGCGTGTGTTGAGTTTGCTTCTTTGCTATGTTTAAACTCTAAACTGTATGTATTAATCGTGTTGGGGTGCGGAGAGGCTCTCCAATCAAGTTTGCTCATCGCCTACACAATGACAATGGTGACAGCTAAGATATGCATAAAAACTGCTGTCGCTTTCTGATTCATTTACATATATTTTACGACACCTTTTGTCATTTGCAAATGTGACAGATTACTTTACAGCCATGTCAAGAATAGTCTAATCGTAAAGAAATTTGTGCATTTCAATAGCATAATTGATGGCAGCGCGTGACAAGAATTATTAAACAAGGGGCTAATGCCACCCTAGGGTCTGAAAAACACCATCAAGGCCATCATTGGTAAGAGGTTACACGGATGTCGATTGCCTGTAAGTCGATGTTTAACACACAGAGCGAAGCAAATGTCTTAAGGATAGCCAGATCTGCTAACTAGCACCGATTGTGGGAACGTCTGTTATGATTGAGCCTTATATTTTGTGCTTTTATAGGACTACTAAAATAATGAACGATTTTTAGTATACAACATATGCAGTTTTTCCGTATATGTTAGATGGGTCAGATAAAAAACATTCAATATCAGGGTGCATAAGTTGAGCAGTAAATACTCAGCTTATTTTGCGAAGGATTTTAACGCGTTACTATCAGGTGGGTTGTACTGCTGCTCAATATCATTCCGGAGATGGGAACATTTAACAGCTCGTAAGAAAAACAGTTCGCCTAGAATACTCAATAAAATCCTACTAAGTAATGAGACTTGGCAGAGTTTGTGTTTATGAAGGTTAATTATTGCACGTCAAAGTAATATCAGCATGTAGATAAAGCATATCGGTGTTAATGGTCAGGAATACAGTATATGTTTTGGGACGAGTAAAATTACACAGCATGTGCGGCTATGAAGATTTAATCCGACGCATTAGTAAACACACCACGAGTGAGCATCCAGGCTGCCATTAACTCTGTATATAAACATAGTAATACAAGTGACAACCTTACATGCAACCGAAACTATGAATTCACGTAAATCTGTCTTTGTATGTAGTGCAACGACAATTGTAGGCGTGTGTTGAGTTTGCTTCTTTGCTATGTTTAAAACTCTAAACCCTATGTATTAATCGTGTTGGGGTGCGGAGAGGCTCTCCAATCAAGTTTGCTCATCGCCTACACAATGACAATGGTGACAGCTAAGATATGCATAAAAACTGCCGTCGCTTTCTGATTCATTTACATATATTTTACGACACCTTTTGTCATTTGCAAATGTGACAGATTACTTCACAGCCATGTCAAAAATAGTCTAATCGTACAGAAATTTGTGCATTTTAATAGCCAAGCAGAATTCCACGTGATGTCAGAAACGTGTAGTTTATAACAGTTTGCATTGATGCTCATCAGCATTCCGAGAAGACAGCGAGATTTCAATATCCGGCTCGACCCTCGGGGCTTGGCAAGTATTTTTTCAAGCAAGGAAGCAACATCCTGTCTCAATAAGGCATGTGCTGCCTCATTTAAAATAATTTGCTTATTCGATGTTTTGTGAAATTGGAAGATCTAGACAATGGCGGTTGTTGTTGCCATTATTTTGTTCAGCATGTTGATTTGAGTTTTAACACATGTTCATCTCCGATGAATATGACTTATTTACGAGATTCACGCAAAGACTCATAATGACTTAATGGAATAAACTACTAGCTTGATTACGCAAACTATTTACAATGGTAACGAAGGATTCCATGAAATATTTATTACAATGGAAGTACGAATCTGTGAGTTACACCTTCCTTTATTACATCTCACATACATTGCGCACCAAGCACCGTAAAGCTATTATCAAAGGAACGTGAATTGCCGAATAGATCCATGTCTATCAAATAATTGTGCTATGGAATTACCGTAGCGGAATTCTACCACAATAAGTATGTAGATAGACATAGGCACACCAACACTCCCATGTTATAACGTGCCTACGGAGATGGGATAAATGTAAATAGATAAGATTGACTTGACAGGGCCGCCGCTTTCTATGATATATGGGAAAAAGCAGGGATGAAGAATAACTGAAACACGAACATAAAAACGATAAAAATGAAACGATTATTCTAGGGTAACGCATAATTTATTACGCCCACCACACAGTGTTTAACACATATGGATTTCATGATTGCTTCTCTCCTGTTACATTTTTTTTCAGCAACACATAAGTGAAAGGTACATTATCGACGAAAATAGCTGCAGCCACAAATGCTCAAAACCAGCGCCGTTGTTTCACTTAACTGGTTCTGCTAATCCTCATTTAAGGATAGTATACCACTTAGGAGATGTGGATGCACCTATATCCCATTTCTGAAAAGAAGCTAGCTTTTGTAGACTATATCTTCCTGCTACCAAGAGCTTGCTGACCACCTGCCTTTGTATTTCCCAGTTCTGATTGTCCATTTGTGAAACACGGGTTAACATTTTCCTATGAATGATTATGGGGTTTGCACTGCTCTTTGAGAACGTCAGTAGCTATAGACATTTCAGCGGTACTTCATCTCATGCAATGGGTACCCGAATGTACCAGCCGAGCTTTAGTATAAGGAATGACTTTGTGATGGCTCTTCACAGCTGAGTTACCACACTTATATATGAGTAATGGTAGGCTTAATGGCACCATAGATCGTGCCCTTTAAGGCGTTTCGAGAATACAGGTTTGGCGATTTCATAGTGTTGCACTGATAGTTCATCTAAATTTATGTGTGAGGAATTTTGCGATAAGACGGGTTAAATTACAGAAGAGAGTCCTTTAATTATGTTCATTTACCATAAAACACACCAATATCGCTTTAAACCGCACATATTGCGTTTGAAAACATCGATTTTTACAGGATTTTGCACAAATTATTGCGGTTTATGTGAGGAACATCGCAATAACATTGCCAATTATCTGGCTACATTTCAGAATATATCGCCGAAGAGAGTCCTTTAAGGTTCCTGTCTAGAATTACTCCAATTTATCCCTCATATGGCATTTGATAACAACGAATTCCCTAGACACCAGCAAAGTATCTTATTGATTTAAAACATCAAGGCGTTTTAACATCACCACGCCTAATCGATTCCTCGGATTGACACTTCATGTACTGACTGGGTCAGGTGGTCCATATTTGCCTCGCTTGAGAGGGACAGTAGGTTATATGAGGTTGTAGATATGTTGATCTGGGTTCATGACCGGTCAGTCAGCAGATGCCTCTAAGCGTTGTACACATGAGGGTAGCAGTCTACGTTACACAAATGAACTGAAATTAGGTGCTCCAATTTAATAAGTAAAATGCCTACAGAAAATCCCCCGGTGACATACCATGTACGGAATTGACCTATGTCAGCATACTCATTATTAGCAATTGGTTTAAGAAATTCATAAGGTCGTTATATTGATAGACACTCAGTTGCGCTGAAATGCATAAGTGCATCTGCATCTTCAGGTTTACAAATTGAACAGAGACGTAATGGACGCTTAGGCTGTTATGCACAGCTTAAATTGTTGATGCTAAAAGTCGCTCACACGCACGAGTGTATTGGGTGTTCACCATATAACTCATCATTGGATATCAATGACGAAAGGTGCAGTGTATATGTGGATCGAACATATCACATTGTAGAAACATATTATGCAATCCTTAGTGGAAATAAGGTATTTGCTCAGTGATCTTCAGTGACCCAGGTTATCTCACGCCAATCGCAGCTTACTTGGATGTTGTTACCATCCATAAAAGCACCTCGCACTTCAATCAATTAGCTTCGCACATGGGTCGTATTCATCTATCGTATTCTGTAGTCCACCTGTATTACTATAATCTGCGTTAAGACTTATCCATGGACCCGACGCAGCAGATATAATCATATTCGCCTTCGATTAAAGCCTAATATTCACAAAGCCATGTTCGTGCAATCTTTAAGGCGGGGTAAACTGTGTACCAAAGATACAACATAACATAGTAAATTTAAATGCGTTTGTGATGCATCCAACATTGTCGCCAGAAATAGCAGCTTGATATACAATAGTCCAACAGTTCTGGGACTAGCATCGATCTAACGGATAGTAACTTTATCAGTTTCGGAAATAGAAAATGAAGTTATTGGGCTCTCTCTTCGTACAATTACAATAGCTAAAAATATATAAAGACGTACGATGCACAAATATAGAGACTAATTTCAAATTATCTAAATTTACATGTTATTTCTTTGATAGGTAATGCTTTACATCTTGGTGAATGAGTAATAATGGCAATAACAGAGATTAAGCTGATTCTCTCTATGCAATAACGATATTTTTTTATGGATTGAAAAATGCTCATCGGGATTGTGAAATCATTTGGTATCAGCATTTGATCTAGCCATCAATTTTCGGAGCATATTGGTGTTTTGGTGGTTCCAAAGCCATTTAAATTGTACAGCACATATGCACCTCAAGTCACCAGCAGCCACGCTATAACTTCAACATCACCTCATAAACATGCATGCATGAAGTAATACAATTTTACCATAGAATTGGTCCACTGTTTAATGCTATGACGAACGTAGGACACTACTTCTCGCCTTCCTGCTTCAATTACATTTGTCATTTTATGGCAAATGCAAATGACTCACTATTCAAGACAAACGATGGCAAATCTATCAATTGTGCTTATTATGCGGGACATGATTAGTCCTTGACAGGGCGTGGAGGCAAATAAAATAACAGAAACATGTTAATTTTACCAACATTGTGTTTTACATGGTAACTCGAGTACTCAAGTCAATTAGACAGCATAATCTACACAGGAACACTGGACGATATCTGTGTCAATGTCAATCATCGTTGAAAGCATTCAGGAGGCTGGGATCAATATTCACCTACCACATGTTCAAACTATCAAACGTTCGCCAAAACTTGTTGTGTGGTTTGACCTTAATTATCTCACTGTTCATTGTTCTTCTACAGCTAAGCCTCTCGTCTGTTCTCGCGCAATGAAACAAATGCAAGTATTTTATCGCTGAATATCTATCTAGTATTATTTAAGCATGTATGGTCTTTTCCCGAAATACTGTTTGACATTGATATTGAATGCAATTTGATAATAAATTGTGATCCATTATGACGAATATAGAATATGACAATAATCATCCGTCGGTCTCCATTTTATTTTGAAGTATTTAACTCTAGGAGCAAGCTGGCTTAGTTAGTAATATACATTAATCAAATGTTTGGTTCCGTCTGTTGTCAATGAAATCGTCTTTAGGGTAAATGTAAACTATATTGCCGAGAGTCCGAGCATAACTATAAAAGTTTTAATATAACCAATCGCGTTTTATATTAAAGTTTCCAATATTTATTGTTTTCGATTAAACAGAAAGTAGCGATATGCTTAATGGATGCACTGATATAAAGTCGTGAATAGTTGCATACTAAATCAAGATAAGCTATCATGCTTTCATTGCTGGTTCTGAGTAACACCAATATTCCTACTTGAGATTAATCTCCGATACGTGTTTAACTAACATAGACAATGAAATATACAGTGGGCATGCATCAAGGTTACAATGGGCAATTTGATCCGTTGGGTTGCTTATAAATGTTCTTACATAGGCCAGACAAACTACACACGTATTATGTAAGCCACATGTAGACTGGAACCATATTTTTGGCCTCCTTGCAATGGTGTCTTAGCTGTATCAAAATCAATGATAACAGGAAACCAAGCAATTTTCAAACGCTTGTCAAATTTATTCAAGGATAGCAGCAACGTTAATAAAGATAATATAAGACCATAATTCACGTAAGCTTGAAGTACCGCGGGTGTCATGCTGTACAAAGATCGCCGCTACTCTCTACTCGCCTCGTCGACATGGCGCAGTAATATTTAGTAATTTCTTGAATAGGTCAAATCATTGTAATTTTATAATGGTCGTCCGCCATGTACCCATGGGCCAATTTAATATATTGTCATTTGCTCATATTAAGCTATGCTCCATGTGTAAATATTATTTGTTACTTTCCAAGATTGTGGCAATGGCTTTGTTGGTAAGCGAAGGGATAACCACCATAAATATATAATCACCATAACATTAATAGGCATTCCTTAATATATTTATGCGTGAATGTGCGTTGCTAATTGTTCTGCCATGGATGTATTATGATCTTCAGTAATGTATTCCGTGCATGTATACTATGGTGCTGTACATTTCGCCTTTCGTGCATTTTGTAAAATTTGAAAATTGCTGTAATTAAGTTTTGGTACTTACAAAAGTTCACTAACATCACCCACGTGCTGTCTGGATATTTCTGTGAATAATAACTTTAGAGCGGTTTGTAATAAAGACTGGCCATGCCCACGTTTATTCACTGATCTAGCAGATGTTTAGTTGGAAGAAGGAAACAGAAGTTATGACAGTTATACATGACAAATGTTATGATAATAATATTGGAAGATATAAGGACACATGCTAAATACATTTTATGCTAGTCAGTTACTCTTCAAAATCGTCCATGGCGTGAAACTGAAGTATGTTGGTCTACAAGTTATATTTGACGATTCTCTTACAATAACATTTTCCGTTCCCTACTGATATCCGTTACACGTGCCTCGTACATTTGTGGTTTTCAAATAGGGCATTTTCTTTGACTGCAAATTTACTTTCACCCCAGCGGACCGGACAATCAATTAACCCCTCTCAATTTATCACCACGTTAGGGCTTTACATTTGCCGTAAATGTTCCCAAGTGATGTCTTCCATTTGCCATCAAACGTACGATACATTACATATCCGATGTGTTTAGCGACCCACAATATCTTGAACGTTACCTAAACTGCCAATTTCTGAGCTATTTCTACGAAATGGCGTCGCTAAAATAGCAATTTCTAATGCACTTCCTGTATGTTTAAGGATTTTGATAGAAAAGTTTTATGCAACCCATGGTTAATTTGATAGAATAATCCTATGTAGCGCATCGGCTATATTTCAGCAGAGGGTTTGAAATTCCATATTAATTTATATCTTGGAATGCACGAGTATAATTTGAAGAGACTCTGCCGGAGGCGAATACTTATAGTTGCGCCTACTTTCACCCACGACCAGTATATCCTATCTTGGCCACAACGAGCTCCAATTATAATAAGGGAGACAATCAGATGTAATATTGTCACAAAGCAGCACCGGTTTAGATACAAACACCGAAAACTGTGGACACTAAACTCTATCCACGTAATCTTTTGATTAATGAAATAAACTACCGAAGTACATCTTGAATGCACACTGATTATGTAGATAAGCTGCGGAATTATTATAAGTTTGGGTCAGTGAACCTGACAGGTATCGTTACTTATTATATGCGCTTCACTTCTACGCTCACACGACAGAGTTTACACTAAAAACAGCGAACACTGCGTCATGTTCTATATTTTTTAATTATAGTGTAAATCACTTATTTATTGACTTTTGTGTAGACCCTCAGACTTATTGTTGTGGAGAACGTTGTATCATCCCTATTGTTTAACATATTCAATCAACAATTCTAAATGGGGGATTTAAAACGAATCCTTGAAATATATCTGCTGATGTATATTTTCAGGCAACGTAAAATGTGTAAAATATCGTTCAAATCGTGTAATATATCGGAATTTTTATGGCAACCAAAACTATATCTTTTCCTGTAAAAGGTACAATTGTTAGATTTGCTGTTCGGGTCACTTTTATACACTTCCCAGCTTCATGCTTAATTTTGTAAAGAGTACAACGATTAAATAACCTACCCCCCCCCCCCCCTCCTTATGTGCGCTGAAGAAATTTGCAGAATACGCTGAAATGAAGCAAATGCTTTTGTTTATCATTGCTACTTAAACAATAACTATATTCTTGGACATCTGTCTCTATAAGAACCGATAATGTTCATTACTGAAACAGTATTCACTAATGCAACATATACAACCAATCTATACGGATCGTGATTCCGTCTTGACATTGATGAACATGAACTAATTAGTACATACGGTCACTGGGTTTGGGAAAACATTTTGAAATATATGGCGAAACTAACCTGTGCCCAATTCTTGTTCGTGAGCTCATCAAAAATTGATCTATTGATTCAAAGTAGCGATTTAATATACGATGTATATTTGATTTGGACAGTCGTTACAACTGGGTATGACCAATATTGATCATGAAATCATACAAGGTGCGAGCAAATTTACTAATACCATGACACCTGCAAAAAGGTATCTGATCTACTTCCCAAACTGCACGCTGTGCGGAAATTGTATCATCAACAGGATAGATTTGCATCGAGCCATATAAATGCGTACTAATTATGGATTACGGCTTGACTGTTTAATTGACTGCTATGGCAGTCTAACAACCCAACGTAGCTCTCTTCATGTTACCGTATATATATATATATATATGTCAAAGATAATATGAATTCTATCAATTCAAGCTTCGTTACTATGCTTCATAGTCGATTGTAAAGGTCGTGCAAGCTGTATGTGACTGATATGCATGTCATGGCTCTTGAGTAGAAATTCTTTGTGGACCAAAAGTCATCAGAAGTAACAGCCGACCTGGTTATAATATCTCCTTATATCATGAATGATGCTTACATGACAGATGACAAAGAGCGCTCTGCTTCTCCAATTGACAGAATTCTTGATTCAGTAAATTTAACGAATAGATATTTTAACAGATTGATAACAAAGATTGTAATCATTATATTTCAATACATACTAATTGTCTGGTATTATCAGCAACAATGATCTTCAGGTGATAGCTTAGTAGCTAGTCAGATCTTTAGGCATCGACTTGTGTGGGCCCATTACGGCTGTTGGCGTAAAGAATCCAAATGTTTAGAGTAAGTTAGATATGTAATTAACGGTTCTTTTCGCCAACATGTAATACAACAGCCAAGTTCCCAAATTTTATTCCTCTGCATATTAAAGTTAACCATTTTACTACAGACTGACTAATATATATTTATAGATATATATATATATAAATATATATATATATATATATATATATATATATATATATATATTTATGTATATATACATATATACAAATATATATATATATGTATATATACCTCTATATACATATATATGTATAAAAATATATATATATATTATATTTATGTTTTATATATATATATATATATATATGCATATTTATTTGTTGGTATATATATATTTATTTATTTATCAATACACCTATATATACAATCATATATATATATATAAACTATACACAATCATGTATAAATGTGAATATATATACATATTCAATATATATATATATATATATATATATATATATATATATATATATATATATATATATATATATATATATAAATGAATATGTATTTGAATATGTGTATGAATATGTAAATGAATATGTATATTAATATATATGATTGTGTGTGAGTCTGTAAGTGTGTGTCTGTAAGTGTGTGTGTATATAGATGACAGGTTAATATGGATGAAATAAGTGATTATAATCAAATGTGTTAACTACCATTGATATGTGCTGATTGATTTTATTTTCTAGGTGAATATATGCTAACTGCCAAAACATCTTAAATAGAAATCGCTCGCAGCCGAGTGAATCTAATTTAAGTATGACTTCATTCGGCTCAAATTCTCATTTGTGACTGTTCATTGCATACTAAATGCGGATTTATATGATGTATTGTAATTGATATGAAAACCTCGAGCCAGCACATACATGGCCTATTGATTGCAATTCGCCTGGAAGGGTAGTGCGTTGGCAAATATGGATAGATAATAAGATTTCGTTATTGAATAAGTCCTATTCAGCTGAAAGCCTTTTGACATTTCTCCAGAGTTATTGTGGTTTGTGTGAGCGCAATCACACTAAGATTTGCGACACAACATTGCCGGCTGTGATGTATATCCACATCACTTTAAAAATATGCATGATGCATTCTAGTAGCCAGCACCTCAACCTTCAGAAGTTTCAATAAATGGCGTTATCTACAATGCTTGTATCTGTTGCACGATCAATGACATGAAATGACACAGAGGATTTCAAAGTAATATAGGTAGGAGCAGCTTACGAGTTATCATATGTGTCAATAACACCTAACTTGCGCAGCAGTATTTCGATGAACATTGACGTAAAGTCATTTCAACCATATATCATGATGTAGATATAAATAAATACTAATCAGAAAAAAGTTTTGTTGCAGTGCACGGTAGATATTTTTGCACTTGTTTGAGATCAGCGGTCGCTCATAAGAAATTAGGGAGTGAGCTAAAAATAATCCCGACAGCTGTGATCAGTATTAGAAAGAAGACCGTAAAACATATACCAATTACTTAGGAGTCATAAGCACGTATATCCATATTGAATAGCAGCTCGATTCTGATATATCGCCAACACACTTTTCTTCTATATTTGTGGACATGTTCGCTAGCAGCCAATGTGCTGCAACTGGCCACGCAATTTATATTGCACCCTAGTGAGCTTATGTTGATCGAGAAGAAGCATTGAAATGCAACTACAACAACATGCGTGCTTGCAATTCCATTCTGCCACTTGCAAATTTAGTTTGTTATTAAATGAGTCGCTATAAGCAGTTCCAAATGCAGTGTAGTCCTTTGAAGCATCTGTTATCTTACAATCTTATCACGTAAGGGTTGCTAATCGAATTGTCCCACGCAAGTTAGTTTCAATGAAACTGTCTTATAGAATATTTATACCTGTTACTGTTCTATATACTGATAGAGTCATCTTCCCAATGTAAACTATGGCATTGCTTCTTTGTTGCTCGTTTCGAGAGCTAAATTGGTCATTGATGAACTAAAATTAAATTACTTATTGATAAGCAAACCAGGAGTCCTGTACCTACAAGTGTTATAATCGTATATTGTGCCTGCATGATAATCGTGATAACTGTTCGAAGAAGTTATTTTGTGCTTTTTGCTAACCAGTCACTGTCAAAAATAATACCCTAATGATTGGTCGATATCTTATCAAATCTTGCCAATGGTTCCTGGCCCGAGTGTACCGTAAATTGAATTGAATCTAACGCGTATTAAAACATCGCATAACAAAATGCAAATAAATTCTTCATAAAACGGCGTGAAATACTGTCCTGTATCGTGCATTGGTGCAAAGTTTGGGAAATATGCAAGCTTGGATCGCTATAGGCATTTACTATATTATCTTGTTATCAATGATGTATAATTTGTCATTGGCGCATGGTAGGTGAAAATCCAATACAGTACCCAATTATTCAAGACTGAAAGCTAACCTTAGTTACAACATTTATTGAAATGAATTTATAGTTATCAACATTTAATAATAAAGTTATCGAACTAGCATTTATTATGACCGCTTATGTGGTCAATTTCAATACATTACGTGCAATCAATAATCAATCGCAAGTAGTCAGTTTATGCTCTTACCTTTTATTTCGCTCTCGTCTTAACTCTTGTGCAGCCAAATACACATATTGTCGGATTTTGTTTGCATTTGATGGTAATTCAATATAACCTACGATATGGTATTTGGCCCGAATATGCCATGGTCGTGTGCATAACAAAATAACGAACGTTGACGCAAACTAAATGAACAATCACTTGGAACCGACAAAACTATAATCTAGTGCGACCCCATTTGGCTTAGATACGCATCTATAACTATTGATCAGGTATTGTATTCGTATAAATATGATATATAGCAGCTGATATTGAAGCCTAGAGCCACAACTACATAGTTTTCTGGTCACAAGCTGCCTTTATCATAGTGCATGGGAAGATCATGATAGATGATAAGATTTCGTCATTGGATTAATCCAATTCCATTGAGAGTCTCATTTCGTAAGAGTTATTGCGGCATCAAAGAATACCATTATATTAATATTGAAATGTCTCTTCGGCTAAACGAATATGTACCTCCATGTCCCATTAAGACTACGGATATTGTTTTTAGCGGCAATATTCATCAAATAAGATATGAACTCAAACAGGCTTCATTATTTAGCCTGACCTATAAACTCCACAACCTCCCTCATAACCAAGAACTTGTAATTGAATAAAAAGTACAAATGTAAGCCAGGTTTCAGCAATTCTGTAGGATAATTCGTCAGAGAATAGATATTATGGTGCCAGCCAAATAACGTGTCTTCTTGTGATGATATAGTTCCATCAGCATAACGGTCGTCGGAATATTCATCCAAATTATCTGGCATTAACACACTTTAACCGGCAGTGCTAATAAACATGATTCGGGGTGCTTTCAGCGAATTTGAACAACAAAATTATGCAATACGTGCAAGCTTGTAAAAAACACGGATGCAGAACCATTAACATCATTTATCCCCAGTCCTTAGACACTACTTGAATCTGGTTTTAATAAGCGCATATGTGTGCGAGGATAGCCATATGCTCCAGCAGCATTAACATGCAGCATGCTTCCAAATCAAAGACCTAGCTTTATCAGCACAAACTGTGCTGGAATTAAACCAAATCTAAATTACCTATTAAATGGCACTTACGCGACTTTATTGTGAAGGCGTGGAGTTCCTATGCACATCATGTGATGTGCGACTGAGCAGCACCAAATAGGCAACCCTGTTGTTTGATATAAATCGATGACCTCTATATCCAGAGTTCAGCCTGAAAACTGATATACTGGAATCAGTGTACAATAGTTTTAAGGCAGCTACAGCAAAGATAGTGAGTGTTATTGTACAAAATAAGCAGACAATATTCTAATTATGATACAGCGGTTCCATTTCCCCTTTATGTAACTCTGTGTTCAAAAATTAGTTGCGAGTCAAAAAGGCAATTGAGCAATTACTCTACACGACAGGACAATCAATAGCCTACTCTCTCCTCCAGGAAAGGAAAAATGCATAAATAACCATGAAACGTACAATTATGATTGATACGTTCAAGACCCTGCTGAATTGTATGAATTTTAATCGAACATAAAGGTAGAGACGATGCATACACACTAAATTGTAAACATCGATTACCTTTTGACAAGCACTTAACATAATGACACATTTAAGGCAGCGAATGCAAATTTATATCAATATCGCGTAGTTCTCATTCAAAACATATTGTACACCAGTTTTTGTTTTGTAATCAAGGAAATGAAAATAAGTTTTGCCAAGCGATAGTCATTTATAGTTACAGTATGCAACATGTTGTAGGTTGTTGTACGGCATTCCCAAGATGGCATATCCTAATTAAAGTCATAGCATATGCAATGCAAACTATGCTCTATTAACAAGTTGTCAATTAGCCAGGTTATCGTCGATAATATCCATCAATCACAGCTATAAAATATTTTAGATAGTATGGTTCTTTGTGGGTCGTCGTAATTAGTCCAATTGAAAGGAAATATGAGGGGAAAGTAATAGCGTAATGAAATTTGCTCCATATTTATTATCCACATATGCTACCAGCTTCACTAGCTCACATCATTACCAAGCGTAGTGCTCCGTATTTCCAATATTGCCATATAGCAGTACATGTGCCGGTATCTAGACAAGGTTATTATCAACTTTTCTCGAGAATTACCACCATGCGTTGGAAATGTATTTTAATAAGTTCAGTAAAAGAGCTTTAACCACTATAATATACCTGGGGTATATGCAACGAGATTCATACGGCAATACGAAAGTACACGAAGGATACATTCCAGTCAGTTTGGTGGGAGCATGACATTAAGTGCTAAAAGGTAACCGCTAGAATGAATTATTGCATATCTGTTTTAGCTACAATTCTTCATTTGTATTTAAACTATACTTCACGCATTTACGCATCATTGGAGGTTCGTTGCATTGCAAGGAATGTTGCCAGTGTTTTTAAACTTGATATGCTAATGTCATTAGATATAAAAACAAAATGTCAGACACCCCGGAATTCATAAGACATCCCTACTGAGAGCAAATTAAAATAGCAGGATAACTATTAACAAGTGAGTGAAACATTGCTGATTCTTCACAATCAAGGCATACATTCGTATCATTCTAGCTAGCAATGAAATCACATCATATCATCTGAAACTGCGAAGAGCATTATCATTGTCAGCTCTGACTGTATAAATTGTAAGCATCTACGGAAATGGACTGCTAGTAGCAATGTAATGGCGTTAGATCATTCGATAAGACTGAAATGATTAGATTAGCTTACGGTTGCGCAACTCTATATATCATTGTTTCAATCGTCCGCAAATGGCGAAAAGCTCTCACCCACCACTCTTAAGCTGAAAAAATATCGAATGTATATAGAGGCTAGTATCTCCCGAAATGCAACGATGGCAATATGACTCGTGCACTTTATAAACCTCATGCATGTGCAGTAACTTATGCTAAGTGAACAGCGAGGATCTGTCTGTGCAGATTTAATAAACGTCCAGGTTATTCAACTAGCGACACCATTCGATCCGCAAATTGATTACTAAGGTGCTAAATCAACCCTGTCGAACCAATGCAGAATATGGCACTTAATCTGGGTGGTGCCTGTAAATGTTAAGGGGCCACTTGATGTTATGTACTTCGCATCTAGTCGTGGCGGTGATTACATTCATATAAGTAACAACTGAGGGTGGAGAAACACGAGTGAAAAGAATGCGTATGTTTGTTTGTTGAATGGTAAAAGAGAGAAATTACAAAGAGGTTTAGGGTTTTTTTCAGTGTGGAATGATCAATACTTGCGCCTTTTCGCGACTTTCAGTAACATTCGTATACATTGTTATGCCGCATAATTTGCATTACAACGGCGTCACATAGTAACTACTTGATAGTATTTCAATGGCTATTGGTCTTGGCGAATTGCACCTAAGTACTTTCCTCACCAAAGAGCGCAAACCTACTTAAGCATTAAGAAGCAGTTTACAGTATCAAATTTACAAACCAAAACATCACACTCTGTTACTGACATCCAAATTAAAATAAATTTCATAGAAATTGCCAAAATACGAGATGACAAATTATTTTTTAGGCATTCTACTCTCAGTTGAAAAATTAACATCAACTGATTAGTAAGCGATGCTGCTGCTGCTAACACAGTTGAACATCATAGGGCCAAGAATATGTTAATGGGAACAGTGCATAATTGTTTGCAAATACATTATGTTCCTGTACAAATCATGATTGTTTAGATGTACTTCACAGGGACAACATCTTTCTGTTAAGCTGTACTAAAATTCAAAACCAAATCTATGTATTTATAATTGTTAGTTTCTTCATTCTCCAACCAAATAATGCGATTCCTCCTCGGAGCTATTGTAAAAATTCTGTCAGAAGTAAAATTTAATTGCTAAATAGGAATCGAGCTGTGTCTAAATGTCAACTCAAATATTCAAGCCATTTGGATCTTGAACCAGTGACGTTATGTTTATACAACGCTACGGGTACAGTTTTTGTCTCTATACAAATATGCACACGTGTTATCTGGTTAGCATAATTTTTTGCACATATGCAGATACTCATTTGAAATGGCTTAAATACATACTACACGTCTACCATCCAAGCAATATCATTTGATCCAATTGCACAAAAATTAGGTCATTTTCTCTTATCAGCAAAATATCGTTTACTGTTGAAATGTTCTGCGCTAAAGCCATGCGTCAGCAAGGTCGAATTTACCAATTCAAGTTGACTAGCCTATTTGCTCTAAGAAAACTCCTGAGGCGCAGAATCAATTGCAATAAACTGATAGACCGGCGGGTCAGTACTAGGAGATTGTGTCATGGATCTTTAATAACCGAATGAGGCGCACAGCCGTAAAGACTTATAACACCTAAAGTCATAAGCCGTTCAATATATACGGGAACTTGATCATGGTTGTTGGGAAAGATTGAATAAAGGGGACATAAGCTTTATCAATGGTAATTGGTACTATAATCAAGTCACTTCAAAGTTAAAATGATTAAATGCGAAAGAGCTTTAAGAAGCTTTGTAAGACGTGTTTGTGACAGCTAGATTGACGCAGTTGGTGCGATCAGTTTACTTTATCTTTTATTCGTAAATTAGGATCATAACCGTTACATCGTGCAAGAATGATCAGGAAAACGGTCGCCATGTAAAATAAAATTCCATATCTTTGTTGTCTATTTGAGTCATGGCGGTACAAATCATTAATTATGTAGTTATTTAATACTTAAAGGCTGTACTAGAAATAAAGTTGTTATCTAGGTTCCTTTAAAAACCACTAGACTTCGCCGGATCCTTTACCAGAAACATTTCATATTAAATGGTAAAATCTGCTCATAGGCGTTGTTTGTATCATCAGGGGAACAGTATGGATCATGTTTTCTATTATTCATTATTTTGTATGCAAAGTCGGTGTTCGAAAATATTCATACCCCTTCCATTATTTTCTTAAATGGATTTTTATCGCATCGTAGTTTGTCGCATTCAGAAGGCTCTTGGAAATTATACAAAGATTTGATAGATATTCAGCGAAAAATAGATCTTTCAGTATTGACAGTAAAATGATTAATGAGCAAACGATGGTGCCAATGTATTTAATAACTACTTTGTAGGCGTTAGGACATAATTTCCCTAAAACATGCAAGACATTTACTTGCATAAACAAATGACTAATAAGATAAGATGTAGCGTTTCTCGTAGAGCCAACTAGCAAACGGGGAGTTATGTATGCACTCATTAGTAACAGCAAGGGTTGTTTTAGAAGGAATGTGCTATCATAGATTCAGAACATAAGTCGCCTAAGTATAGAAACCGCTTCACTCGTTAAATAAACTTATCATTTGACGTAAAACCCGTGATAGCAGAACTTGAGCTTTCAATTGTAGCTCTACTTCTCAAAAATAGAGAATAATGTATAATTATTGGCCAACTTCTGTATCATCTACAATATTGATAATCGTCGACAAGGCGTTTGAATTTCATAAACAAGCTGCCAATACTAACGCATGGTTATTTCAAAAGCAGAACTTGAAGTCGCTGTATGATATATAAATGAACTGTATATTGTTTGCTTTTTTGAGGGTGCGTGTGAATAAAGAAAATTCACCCTGTACCAATGGCAGAAATAATAGGGTCTGTTGAAATGTAAGGTAATATACCAAGGGTTCGAAACGTTTTAGAGAGGTACATTTGTATCCTTGGCAAAATAGTCTATACATATTAGTGCTGCAATGACAACATGTACCTTGTACCATATGGAAAATATGTAAAATCTAGATTCACATCGGCTCATCTGAGGCACAAGTAAATGCCTTTTTGAGGTAAGTCGAACATATAAATCATGTTGCTTTAACTTATATTCAAATACCATTCCACCAGCATTATAACGACAATGTCTTCGAATAAGACTTGCTTTAGGGTCATGGAAAAGTGCTGGATTGCATAGAATGCCATCCCATACATTTTGCATGCGAAAAGACAATTAAGCAACAGGGCGATGAACTATAATACATTAACGCTTCTGAGGGCAGCTTCAGGTCGTGATAAAACGTGAAACAAAACCATGGATTTACAATGATTAAGAACGTTCAAAACAATATTGCGCTATATTATCGTTAGAAAGTAGTCGAAAAATATATCAGCATATATTGTAGATGCAAAAAGGCGCTAACACGCAAGAGCGTATTGGGTGTTCACCATGTGAATCATCATCGAATAACAATAACGATAATTGCGGTGTATATGTGGATCGAATACATCAAATATGCTGAGTGCTAATTAACTCCTGTTGACCCCTTCGTAGAAACCAATTATGCAATCCTTAGCGGAAATGAGTGATTTGCTCCGTGACCTTCAGTCACTCAGGTTATAAATCTCACGCCAATCGCAGCTTATTAGAATGTTGCTAGCATCCATGAAAGCACCGCGCACATCAAATCAATTAGCTTCGCAAATGGGTCGCATTCATCTATCGTATGTTGTAGTCCACCCGTATTATTATCATCTGAATTAAGATTTATTCATAGGCCCGACGCAGATATAATATTATTCGGCTGCGATTTAAGCCTAATATTCACAAAGCCTCATGTTCATGTAAACTGTAAAGCAGTGTATACTGTTTACAGCCCTACCTGAGCATCCGAAGGATCAAGGAATAAGCAAACGCACTCGCTTATATGCTAAGGACCTGAACCAATTCAACGATAGTCCACCCCATTAAGTAGTAAATTATATCTGCTTGTATCAGGCGCCTTGGGATTGCCAAAATGGGTTGTTTGCGACTAAAAACACGGTGACAGATGACATACCGCTCTACCAATTGCTATGGGTCAAGCTTAAAAAAGGAAACATAAATTAGGTATGTACGACAAAAAGTTCAACAGCATAGGATCGAGCACTCAACACGTCGCATTTGTTTGATAATCCTAAGTTTACTACTGGTTTCCCCTATGTTTTGTACAGACAGCACACCAGTGCCATTAGTGATATAGTCCTGTTAATCAGCATTGTTATCGCCGTGCGGCTTTTCACTGTAAACATTATAGAGTATAACGCTGCATATAGCCAGCTTCGACAGGGTTTTAAGAACGATTATTTGACGGTCAGCATTCCGTGTGCAACGTGAAACACTAATTTCTAGGTTTTTGCAAATATTTTGCCGATTAACAAATTGTCAAGATGTGCTTATGATAAAGTCAACGACAAATGTGTTTGAGTAAATAGAAACTTAATCATTCAAATAGTTCCATGAACATCACTTGTGACAATAACCCGTCATCACATAACCAGCGGTGAGCCAAGGCGGTGGTCATCTGTGAACATTGCATTCATTCTGGATCTATGTTTAGCGTCATTATATACAGTAGTCATATGCATGATTTTTCTCGAACATGATATATCATAAGATGCATTTCTATATTTTACACAATGTTGATAGAGTTCAAGTTCCATACAATGTTTCGGTAGTTAGGAATAATAATTATCAGATGATGACTAGTCATGGCTATTGATTTTTGTATGTTATGGTTCGGGTTTAAAAGCCCTGTTGTAAATGAATAATTAACAGGAATCACGTCCTATAGACACAATAATTATTGTTGTTTGTAAAGCATTCGGTTTACACCAACTAACCACCTGAATTGATACTGCCGCTTGAAGCGCAAACGTCACAACTGATATATTTTTTATAGGATATGGCATCGGTGCATTTGCATCATTCGAAGCATCACTAGTGCTGACAGCATGATTGATTGATGCGATGACGTCAACATTATTAGTGCTTTGGCCAATTCTTTGTTATGATTATCACTGATCTTGCTGCGGTATTCTACAAGCAAACATTGTGTATCCAACTGAGTGATGATGCACACAAATTAGTTCTTACCCCAGGTGAGTTTACATTATATAAAGAGCCCGAGGCATATTATGTGTAAAATATTCGTCTCATTGGGAAAACGCCATGCCTTAACAAGAAATTTAGGTGCGCTTATCATTTATCAGAAACCTTAACAACAAATCACATGTTGGTAATGTCGATGAATAGCAAAAGTAATTTGTCATTTTTCATCTGATCAATCAGCTGGTGTTATATATACCACATGGCTGCAAACAGTGAAACTGCTACCTTCAATTTAGCGTTGATATTGAAAATATGCACCATGACCTTACTTAGTCATCATACTACCTAACCGTAAGATAGCATTACGTGCTCTGTATTTTGAAACCCAACCAAAACCTCAGATGTGATGATCTCAGGCTAGTGCTTGTCTGCTGCTTTCTTTTTTTTTTAACCAGCTAATAAACATTTACATGCATGCTATTGTAACGGTGTATCCGTGGTCTTTAACAAGAGTGATCGAACGCAAACGCGCTCCTGACATTATCTAAATTTTCACCTCTTTCAAAAAAGAGTGAACTATGTAAATCGCACAGTATGCGAGTGTGAGAGGACGGACTTCAGAGTCGATGAAACAAATATCATTCGCAACACTGAATGGACATAAAAAGTGAAATTATAGAGCGAAAACACGCCCAATAGGTCGTTAATTGAATAAGTGAAACCAGGTGTGAAATTGATCAATGTGGCTTAGAGGACTAACAAAAGCTATCAGTATGGATCAAGAAGAGTTCACGAAGGCTTTTATTAAAGCCCTGCAAAACGAGTCTGGTACGGGGAAAAGACAAAACAATCATAGTTCTACAACAGCAAGTCCGTGACCTCGAACTCAAAAAAGATGGTCTTGAACAATATTCGCGAAGAAACTCGGATTTGTGGGGTTGCGGAAAAAAAATACGAAAACCCAGTTGACAGCACGATGGATTTATTTACAAAGGAAATGAGCATTGAAATGCATATTACATCGCTAGATCGGGTTAATAGAATCGGAAAGAAACGGGACAAAGGGGCATGCAGACCATTGTTGGTGAAATTTGCTACATACAGAGATCGTGAACAAGTGTACAGGGCAAAATCACGTCTCAAAGCGCAAAACTTCCGCCACATCTATGTGAATGAAGATCTCACAAAAAACAACAATAACAGGGAATCGCTTATGTATTGCATATCTCGTCGGAGTTATATACAGTGACGAAAGCTATTATAATTGACATATGACCTCAGGTTATCCGGGAGATTTTGTTTATTGGTATATAATTATTAGAATCGCTGCTTTAGTTAGTATGCTCAACGCATTAACGTTTATAAGCATTTATACAAATATAATTTAGAAAAGGTAGGACACTGTTTCAAGGTCTCAAGCAAAGCATAGTATTTGTTAATCATATATGTAGCTTAGATCTGCCTTATATTGCGTAGTTTGAGTGTATTTATCGATAAAACATTAAATGCGACGCAAAATTTGGCAAATGTAAAATTCAAAGGAAAAATATGCCAGCTAATTGCTTCTCGTTTAAATATGCATGTATCATATGTGCCATACTGTAACAAATGCATGCTTTTGCACGTTTCTTCAGCTTATGCCTTGATTTATATGCTACTAAATTTTTCTTCGAAGTAATGCATTTTAAGTCGTAACCGTGAATGAACGAGATTTATGTCATGTGTCGTGGCTACGCATGGATTGCACATCGTAGATTGGAACTAGCAAGTACCAGTATTTAAAAATTTCAAAACGATTTTGCTCATGCTGTTAAAATAGATTTATCAATACAATATACTTCTCTTAGATCCGATCTGTGATAAATGATAAAGCCACTCGTACCAGATTCAAATTTATGTATGATTATTGTAAATTTGTTCGAAATACAGTCTTCCAAAACTTTCAGCAACAGTTTTGTACCGTTGAAGTCTGATCATACAACTGAATATTATTCACCTCTGTATTATAATTGGCTTACTTGAGCAAACAATGAAAAGTTTTAAGCCAAGTTTATTAATTATAATTTCCAGTCACATGCATTGGATATATATATATATACATATATATATATATATATATATATATATATATATATATATATATATATATATATATATATATATATATATATATATATATATATATATATATATATATATATATATATATATATATATATATATATATATATATATATATATATATATATATATATATATATATATATATATATATATATATATATATACCATTTTCCGCTTTAAAAACGCGTTGATTGAATGTCAGGGAGTATAGTGTGAAGTATTCTGCACTAAATGTTTTGGAGCGATTATAAATATGAACTTCGGGTTGACATTGTTATCAAAACTAGCAAAACCAAGACAGCGAACATTTATCGAACAATGTTCGTGGAAGCAAACCAACTAGTCTCACTATCCAACTGGAATGCATCTAGCATAGCAACGATCTTAGATTCACATTGTCTCGTTTAATTGCGGTACGGTCCATCTGATACCTGGGTAACGGCCTGAATTTCCAACAGGAATGCATCAACATTGCTGTGACTGCATATGTTATCGGTCAATTGCATAGTTTAGATACAAACCATTCCTCGGCATTAGATCCAGTATGTTTAACATCTAATGATGAAATGTGGTTTTCATAAGAAACTTCAGGGTTTCCAAAATTGCACATAAATTACTGACTATATTTAGTAAGCTTTCATCACATACTCTTAACTAGATTAATGTACAGAAACGTAACTGTTACAATGCTAAATTATTTGATGAAGGCTGCTCAATTAGACTTGGACAATTACCTGATACTGTTACAAATCCACGAATTACTTCTCATCAGTGACATATTTACCCCAGCCCAATTGTAAGCTACAAATATCCATGCCCTTTATATGTGTCGTTGTTTACAGCTCAATTGTATGCTACATATATCTATTTCTTTTACAAGTGATTTATTTGGGTCGTTGATTACAGCCCAATAGTAAGCTACAAATATCCATTCCCTTTATATGTGCTTCATATGTGTCGTTGTTTACAGCCCAATTGTAAGCTACAATAAACAGTACGTTATCCGAGGTCATTAGAATGGCATGATACGTCCTTCAATGTGGTTAAGCAATATCGTTTGTTAAAGCTTGTGTTTGGCTCGGATGATGGACACCAGAGTCAGAATACTGTGTACTTAGTCAGATCCAATACGATCAATCACTATTTTGCTAAACTATGCAAGCTGGAGATAAATATATAGATATATATATATATATATATATATATCTATATATATATATATATATATATATAATATAGATAGATAGTGATGTATATATGTATGTATGTATGTATAAAGATCTATATATATATAATATATTTGTATATCCCTATATATATATATGTTTTTATATGTATATATATATAGATATATATATTAATACGCATATAGATCTATATAGATATACATTTATATATATATATATATATATTTATTTTTGGTAGATATAAAATAGAGACATATATACATATAGAGAGATATAGGAGAGATATAGATAGATATATATATATATATATATATATATAGATAGATAGATCTCTATAGATATAGATATATCTCTATATATCCTATCTCTCTCTATCTCTATAGATCTCTCTATATATCTATAATATATATCTATATCTATCTATATATCTCTATATATATATATATATATATATATATATACCCTTAAAATTGTAATATATGTCAGGCGTGTATATATTTACCAGTGGAAATGTTATTTTCTTCCTTAGTGGAACGGGATTTATTAATATTTTCCATGACCCCGTCACTGGCGCCATGTTTGGTAAATATACCATTCACAGAGTCGCCAGATATATGATGCATAGATAAATAAACATCAATAGATATCCATTGGTTATTTGCCCTGTCCGTTCTGTATTTTGTACATACATGCTGCCATCGAAGGGGACGCTGGTATCTATTAAATCTGTCCTGTCGAATTTAAATGTACCCTTGTTACCCATAAGTTAGAAGAAAAACGTTCCTTATATTAGATTGCAGCTAATCAACATTCCGAGAAGACAGCGAAATTGCAATATCCGGTCTGGCCTATGGAGCCCAGCAATATTTTCCTATGCAGATGAAGCAATATTCTGGCTCTGCAGCCAGACATTTGTTGCCTCATGTCAACGCAATGAGGAGATAACTTTATAATTTAATGCTTTGCAAAATGAAATTGTTGTAAAATCTCAGCAACAGTGGTCGTAAATGTCAATTGTGAAACATTATGCTGTTCAGTGAGTTAATGCTTGTTTCAACTAATGTTTACTTACAATAACTATGACTTTTCACGAGGTTGAATTGTCAATTGGTCGACATTTTATCGCATGGTTTTGCCAAGTAATTGACACTTTGATGCCAAGTGAGTTAAAACCCAACATATGCTGAACATGTTATAATAACAAGCCTACTGTCTCAAATGAATTAATTCCATGCTGGAGAGGGTTATTCATTACTTAGAAAAGATTAAATGGTTTGATTACACAGAGAAGGACCAAAAAGCGAGCTTATCGAAGCTAAAATGCCAATATACTGGCACAACTATGGCATATATTTTGACTTCCTCTCAAGAGATTTCAGTTAAAATGACACTACGTTTTCAACTATATAAAAGGAAATTACTACACGGGTACAAAACGACATTTGCATTGCATACAGGACTAACATAACAATGCCATATATTATTTCTGCAACGGAACGTCTACAAATACCATGCATGCTGACAATCATATCGAATCAAGTTGGTGATTTCGTTCAAGTTAAGATATTATTTATATAGTTTAGTTCTATTTCGCTGCAGAGGTATCTGAAATGGTATATGGCAAGAACTTTTGTTATTGATATAAAACTACTACTGATTTACTATACATCAGGCAAACTTACCAAAAAACACTAATTAAATTTGATGCCACCTGATTGACATTTGACTTTCTTATGATATTACTGCACAACACTGATGAGATTTAAAGAGGCGCGGTTGAAATTAATTGTATTCCATCTAATGTGTCACTAGTTGATTTCAGGGCACGCTTGTGTCACACTGCGATTAATGAGCAGTGAGTGATTAGGAGTTTGGTTGGCAGGTTGGTAATGCGGTGGGTCTGCCACGCTTGCGATAGCGTTATTGGTTTGGTCGGCCCGCGATTGATAAGCTGTCTGTAGGCTCGGATCTTATCATAACCAGGTTAAATACAGTTTGTAACGGTAACAAAACTTGTAGGCAAATTATCAATAATTCGGTACCAATATGTTATAGCTATGCATCTTTACGTATTCACTTATTGCCACGTTTGAAACATTGAAGGCTAATCAAGTGATGAATCCAGTGCATATCGACCATTGTGAGCCAAAGACCGTTTTCTTTCATGTTTTGCCATTAATCGTATCATAATTAAGCATATTCCGACTGTACGGCTGCAGACATTCCGTTTATCTTCATTTTTACGTCTCATCAAGGTTGACTTTATTCAAATTAATTTTTGTGTTCTAGTGTGCCCGGGTCGATTATCTGAAGTGAAGTATTCCATATAAGAATATTGGAGATTCAAGTTCAAGTTCTGTTGTTTAAGCCGTTTGGGATTTATAAACCCTGGCCACCCCAATACTATATCGAATGTCCAATTTAACGTTTGTCTATATTTGTCAGGAGGGAATTATGTACGATATAAATGCCTTCACGGATTTTTTTCTACGAAAGTGCCGCCGACAGATCGAGATAAGCCTTCGCATATGGGCATTTGAGTGTTACATATTTGGTAACCTATAAATGTAATCTAATGGAAACGAGATGTTAGTTAATTGGGCTTAGGGTTCGCGGAATGAGAATGGATATAAAGAACATATAACTAGCCAAGATTTTTCTCAGCTGTAGCCTCAGCTTGTAATATGGTTGAGAATCTTAAATTGATGAGGGATCGATTGGTAGTACTTAATGCGATTGTTCGGTGCGCTCGGGGTGATTCACCGATAGCTATAAAGCAGTGAACTTCAATCGACGTAGTTAACAAACGCATCAAACGGAACACCTGCCTGCTTGGGAGAGGAATATATGGAAGAAGTTACAATAGTGTAGCCGTTAACGAATAGCTCTGAAAACACTACATGTCTAAATTTATTATGTTTCCCAGTTTTTAGATGTGGTTCAAGACGAGATTAAAAATTATTTCAGCAATCGATTTCCGGATGTTTTAATAGTATTGAGTTTTTTTCAACTAATAAGCCATTGCTAAGGCATCAAATGTAAATAGTAGCGTTTAGATTTATGATTCCATCAAGTCGCATTATTTGTGAGAGGCTACAGAATAACCACACTGTTAAATAACATTACATGCACATAGACATAATGTAATGACATGTGTATTATGGCTACCAGGAGAGTTATGCGGCTCTAATTGAGACGGTATATGTTCAAAGACGTACTCTATGTATGATATGTATATATCTAAATTTAGCTGTATCAATTTTCTTAACATGGTGCCTTTTTATCCTGCGTTGTCTTTCTTTGAGAGAAACAGTACTGTTGAATTTCTAGGATATTTGCAAGGTGCTGTGCATTATTTGCATCTATACTTAGTCGACAGAATATTTTTGAAAAATGTATATTCCAATATTTATATTATATAAATGACTGTGTGAAATATGAATGCTTGGTATGTATTTCCGATTGACTCGGTCGATTCTTTCTTGGGAACAAAATCAATTGATGATAAGTGATTGTTGCCCCAAAACAAGCATATGATAAATGCTGAACGTCAAATGTATGTTAAACTTGAACTGTTGAAGAAGCTTTTTTGTTGTTTGACATTTAACAAATCACTTTGAAATATTTACATATTCTGCCATTCACCAGAATATGCCCTCTGTTGATTAATCGCTCATTGTGCTTGGCGTGCATGAGTATGGTGCACACAGTTAATCCATGATCTAACAGATTATAAGGACTATAGTACACAATTAGTACACAATTACTATAATGCAGGGCTTTCACTACCGTAAAATATGCAAGCATCCCGGCCAGAAGGCAGAGGTCGATGGTAAGCTCGAATAAGACCAAGGACAAAAAAACAGCGGGAAATAATGTAATGAAATAATTTTAAAATGCATTGTTACTACATCCACATTGTGCGTACATGGGCTCGCATTTTGGAGCAATATACATCACATCACATCAAGTGACCTTAAATGTAATTGTTGATTGACAGCAAGACTACACCACTATGACCGTCAGGTCAATCACAATTTCAGGTGTCAGGCTTTTGCAACGAATTAAGTCAATCGATAATCATATTCCGTTAGATCTTACCTCCGTGACTGATTAAGGGCTTACAAGCTTGTGCTGACTTACCAACATGATTATTCATCCTTGCTATTGACAGCCGTATTGTTAAAGACACCTCTAATAAACGTAATTAGCAAAGTAAGCGGAACGGGCAAGCTCAGCACGTTTCGAATGCCAAGCTTTTGAGCGCCGAATCTCTCGATCTCTATATAGATAGCACGGTGTCGGGATCAGAGCACCAGTTGTCATCGCAGTTGTTTCATTTGGCGCTAATAGCTAATATAAAGTATGATTTCACTTCACTGATAACCGCCTTCACTTGCTCTGGTACACTGGTGAAACTGTAGCCCTCATAACCATGTGGATCATTTGACCGCTTGTCTACAGGCAATCTGGCAGGTCTCTGTGCTGAAGATTATAGAATTCAGTTTTATTGTGTGGTAGATAACTGCGGCCAGGTACATATACTGTTGCTTTAAATGTTACTTTAAAATGTTTGGTCATAAAATTGTCTTCTAATATCGTTGATAACTATAATATTGATTTAACAACTCGTACAGAGTCTTGATTGCTGTTGACAGGATCGATTGCCACTGTTGATAATGTGGCTTCCTTGATTTTCCGCATGATATTATAGACCAACTATATGTGATTAAATCAATATTGTTAATACGTTTTCTATAAGCTTTACTTCGCAGTTGCTATTATGTACCATATTCCGGTGGTCTGTTATTTCACACGAAGCTAGCAGATCACATCCTGCTGCAACGCTATCAACGATCGTCTAACCATTTGTCAGGTCTGTGATTAAGTTCACATTGCCAAGGTTTCGGTAGGCTTCCGTTAGGATGATGAAATCTCAAAAGTAGAATACCACCGGCTTACCATATATTGTCGTGCAAGGATGCTTCGGGGAAAGGCCATATTGGTCACTCGTATCACAAACATTACTGGTCCATCATTGTCCCTAACGATGCCTCATATATATAATTATGACGAGCATCTATTTCAGGTTTTGATACCTTTATGTTATCTCCTGGTTTAGGATGGGGAGTGATGATACCTTCATAAATGTCTCTGGCCCCTTTGTCTCGAAGTATTCCGGCTTAAATCGTCTAGTTTGTTGCCATCTAGGGTACTTAAATCAATGCAGTAACTGGTAATTGATATTGATTAGCAAATGTCTGACATAATTTGGTTTACTATAAGCGGTTCGCCTCCAAATATACACGCCTATAATCCACGAAACCATGTTGCATTATCTTCAATAGATGAACTGATGGAGGACATCGAACAATATAATGCATTATAATTTCTGCCATCATACATAGGCTGGCAGCGGATATAAAAAAAGGTCATAACTGAATTTGGAACCCACGTCATTTCATATTAATTACAAATTGATCGCAAATCGACCGCAATGTTCGAAATAACGGCAAAGTAATAGCTGCAAATGTCTTAAGGCACTTTGATGGTGTGTTAATTGATATAAACACTATATGGGGCATGTAAAGTGTCTGCATTATGCATCTGACGTTTCGCAGACCCATCCGAATATTTCCATAGTGGTCGGAAAATAACTATGTAGGTCTCACAAATACAAACCTCCCCGCTACTCAATCAAATTTCTTGCACTCCTGTAGCATATCTGCAGCATAAATTGTCTAATAATCATTCTCATCGATATTATATAAGCGTATGTAGCGCCAACGGAGCAACGCAGTCGCTCTTAAATAAAGTAGAAACTTACACTCCAAAGGATGTCATATTTAGCACAATGTACCATACGTAGGTCGCCAGCAATACCTACTGCAGCTGCTAACGGGCACAACTGGAATCTTTTATTCGTAGTATTCAATTAGGAAGATATAACCTATCAGACCATTATCGACATGACAGTTAGCTAGATTGAAAATACATTAACAAAACTATGGGTTGTAATGGGCACAATAAACAACATGAATACACGCTATGTGCAGAAACAATGTGATTCACCATATGCTACCACAGGAATCATCATCATGGGCTTTTTTGTTTATCTCATAACAGTAATGTGAAGAATTCACACATTCCATTAATTATTGCGCATTGGCAAATCCTGATTCTGTCAGCCAAGGCACTAAAACGAAATCCCACAAACCGGGGATGGACTAAACATACAATCAAGCTAAGACGTTCGTGTTCAGAGCACAACGGTGTCTGTTGGAGTACGAGTCTTTCGCCGTTTCTTCAGCTCTTACTGCTATTGGTGTGTCATGTTATGCTTCTATTCAGGCGATAATCCTGCAGATACAAAACACCAATATCATGATCTATGAAGAAAATACACATTAATGTAACATCAGAGCAACACACACGAGAATTTACACCTCCATATATTAAACATTTAGCGATATGTAAATACGCATATATAAAGAATGGCAAGCAATGTCAGTCAAATTGACTGACTCAAAGACGTTAGAAATGACATTTACGGAAGAAAATGGTCCGCACATTTCATGAAACTGCCACAAAGTGAAAAAGACTGCATACTTAAAATCTTTCCATTCACAGATGAACTAACTGGACTGATGTAATCCATTGCCTTAAGGAGAATCTATTAATGTTATCTAAATAAAAGTAATAGCTAGAATTAATATTCTCTGCAATACTGAGAGCATTAATCGTCCCTAACTACATACACACAGTCATTCTGTCCGATGCTTTTAGTCAACAGCCAGGATAGTGACACGAATTGATAGACAACTGCAGCATATATATTTTGCTGTAATTCTCCACCGTTTGTCAGCACTTGTAACTATTTGACAATTCTGATTCAATCAATAGTAAACAAAAGGGATTGCTGTTTGTCCCATAACCACTTCGTGTGTCTGTATTATCTTATTAAATTACTATGAGACATAAATGGTTAGTTTACCATATTATGATAAAGATGTGAAGGTTTTAATCAATTTGTTATTTTTGGGCATCAAGGAAAACGATAACAAAGAGCCAACTACCTTGATCAACCCAGTCTTATATGATTTAAGTAGATTGCAGATAAAAAACCAAGCGATCATGATCAGTGAAACGTCAGAATGTTATTCCTTTATAATATTTTCATTGTGTGTGACAAGTCGCTAATAATACACTGATGCTTTAATGTATAGCTGTGCTGTACCTCCTAGTACCCAGTTACGCAGTGATTGATAAAGGCGCAATCACAGCATCTTTAAGCGAATGTTTCAAGAGTATAGAGTATGCGCTAGGGCAATGCTGCCAACATAATGACTGAGGTTATTGGACAGAGGTTAACAGTAGTAGGTTTTCAGAACAGCAACAATTTTCTACTAACAAGACTAGCGTTGCAGTGCTACTTAAACTCGTCGTCGGTGACTGGCTGATTATTCGTAGTTTATTTGACAACATTAATTTCGGCAACAGTGCTGCTTAAACAAAACCGTAAAATGAACTTAATGGGCAGGAATACCGTAAAGGCTGGCGATTCGTTTGGCATCCCAAAATGAACGCGACATTGGGGTATATAGCTGAGAATGGTAGAGATTTATATCAACCCCCGGACCTTTTCTGCGGAATTGAATTTGATTAAATGCAGATGTGTCAGTGTAAACCTCCGACACCTAGCCTAACAACCCCCCTCCCCCCATTACCACATTCGAAAAAAACATAGTATTGCGTTACTTTCCTCTGATGGCTTCTTAGGCTTGTAATCAATTTCCTTGTTTACTGTAAGCTGCGCAAATCGCATGATTTAAGAAGTCTCATAGAGGTTAAGTCAACATTAGGATCAGGTTCAACATCTATTTAGATTATACTTCACCTTATAATTTTAAATTCAGGGTTGTGCAAACATAATGGCCAATTTGTAAATTGCTCCTGGTATCATTGGAAATCATTTATAAATAAAACCTGGTTATTCATTTTTGTGAAGTATATAAACGATGAATGGATTGCATCGCCAAAGTACATTTTCGGAAATAAAATGCTCGTAATTCTAGACATTATTTCAGCTTTTCGTCTATCAATTCAGAATCCTCATGTCGATATCACGTCAAAGAAAATTACGCACCTTCGGCTGACATTTAACCCCCGTATCGTGATGTATTACTATCGTTAAGTCGTCAAATGAATCTTTAGCATAACAAATACGTCAAACGCTATCCCAATGCAAAAAAAAAATATTTGAAACATGCTCAAGAAATTTCATTTCAAGATGAATACAGAATGTAGTGTCTGACTATTATAAATATGCTGCAGCTACGACAAAATATAAGATGAGATTTTATTATTTTATGCTTAAACATTTTCTGAAAGCATCGATAACACAGCAACAATTTTGTTCAGTCTTATAAAATGATATTGACCCGGGTTAGCGAATCACCAACCTGAGGCAATATTTGCTGTACGGACCGTTGGCTCACATCTTTGACAAAAATAGTTATCTGGGTAACGTCCAGAATTCAAACAGGACAGCAGCATTATTGATCTGGATGCATAGGCAATCGATTAATCACAAAGATTAGATTCACACCATTTGCTGTTTCTACTCTCCACTCCAGATACAATACACTTTAGATGTAGATATAGAAGGCTTTATAGTAGCTATATTACTTAGACCTTGTATGAATACTTAGTTCAAACGTTTTGTGGGCCAGCTTGAATGATTACATTTGCTATTTTGAAATATTTGATTGTTGATATGATAAAAGAAGCACTAATCGCAAGCTGGACATCGCCAATGTTAATATGCTCTTGGATATACAAGAATTACAGCTAGTCACTGGCATACTATTACTCAGTAAGAACAAATATCTGATCCCTTTATATGTGCGTTTGATAACACATTAAGCTCTTTGAGATGTCATTTTAATAACATTAGCGGAATTTAACTATTCAACCCTGATAACTATAATGTTGGGTTTTGGTTATCAGTATATGCTTGTGGGGAAATGACCGTGGCAATAGACAGGACACCAAAGGAGGTCATTATGATTTCATGACACGTCCTTCCATTACTAAATATGGTTAAGCCCCATCACTTATTACAGTTTGTGCTGAGTTCGGGTGTATGATGCGAATGCCAGACGACGTTTCACGTAAGCTGATCCTACACGATCAATCATTATGCTGCTCATTTTACATGCCCACCCATTACCCTGTAAGTGATGGCGGTCATACATCTCATTTTGAACATTCAGAAAATGATACGGTAAGTTTAAATGTTGTAATTTATAATTGATGGCAGCACGTGACAAGGATTATTAAACAAGGGGCTAATGCCACCCTTGGGTCTGAAAAACACCATCAGGGCAATCATTGGTAAGAGGTTACACAGATGTCGATTGCCTGTAAGTCGATGTTTAACACACAGTGCGAAGCAAATGTCTTAAGGATAGCTAGATCTGTTAACTGGCAACGATTGTGTGATCGTCTGTTATCATTGAGCCCTATATTTTGTCCTTTTTTTTTAGGACCACTAAAATAATGAACGATTTTTAGTATACAACATATGCAATTTTTCCGTATATGTTAGATGAGTCAGATAAAAAACATTCATTGTCAGGATGCATAAGTTGAGCAGTAAATACTCAGCTTATTTTGCGAAGGATTTTAACGCGTTACTATCAGGTGGATTGTACTGCTGCTCAATAGCATTCCGGAGATGGGAACCTTTTACAGGTCGCAAGAAAAATAGTTCGCCTAGATTACTCAATAAAATCGCCTACGCAATGACAACGGTGACAGCTAAGATATGCATAAAAACTGCTGTCGCTTTCTGATTCATTTACATACATTTTACGACACCTTTTTTCATTTGCAAATGTGACAGATTACTTCACAGCCATGTCAAGAATAGTCTAATCGTAAAGAAATTTGTGCATTACAATAGCCAAGCAGAATTCCATGTGATGTCAGAAACGTATAGTTCATAACAGTTTGCAGTGATGCTCATCAGCACACCGAGAAGACAGCGAGATTTCAATATCCGGCTCGACCCTCGGGGCTTGGCAAGTATTTTTTCAAGCAAGGAAGCAACATCCTGTCTCAATAAGACATGTGCTGCCTCATTTGAAATAACTTGCTTATTCGATGTTTTGTGAAATTGGAAGGTCTAGACAATGGCGGTTGTTGCTGCCATTATTTTGTTCAGCATGTTGATTCGAGTTTTAACACATGTTCATCTCGGATGAATATGACTTATTTACGAGATTCACGCAAAGAGTCATAATGACTTGATTACGCAAACTATTCACCATGGTAACGTAGGATTCCATGAAATATTTATTACAGTGGAATTACGAATCTGTGAGTTACACCTTCCTTTATTACATCTCACATACATTGCGCACCAAGCACCGTAAAGCTATTATCAAAGGAACGTGAATTGCCGAATAGATCCATGTCTATCAAATAATTGTGCTATGGAATTACCGTAGCGGAATTCTACCACAATAAGTATGTAGATAGACATAGGCACACCAACACTCCCATGTTATAACGTGCCTACGGAGATGGGATAAATGTAAATAGATAAGATTGACTTGACAGGGCCGCCGCTTTCTATGATATATGGGAAAAAGCAGGGATGAAGAATAACTGAAACACGAACATAAAAACGATAAAAATGAAACGATTATTCTAGGCTAACGCATAATTTATTACGCCCACCACACAGTGTTTAACACATATGGATTTCATGATTGCTTCTCTCCTGTTACATTTTTTTTCAGCAACACATAAGTGAAAGGTACATTATCGACGAAAATAGCTGCAGCCACAAATGCTCAAAACCAGCGCCGTTGTTTCACTTAACTGGTTCTGCTAATCTTCATTTAAGGATAGTATACCACTTAGGAGATGTGGATGCACCTATATCCCATTTCGGAAAAGAAGCTAGCTTTTGTAGACTATATCTTCCTGCTACCAAGAGCTTGCTGACCACCTGCCTTTGTATTTCCCAGTTCTGATTGTCCATTTGTGAAACACGGGTTAACATTTTCCTATGAATGATTATGGGGTTTGCACTGCTCTTTGAGAACGTCAGTAGCTATAGACATTTCAGCGGTACTTCATCTCATGCAATGGGTACCCGAATGTACCAGCCGAGCTTTAGTATAAGGAATGACTTTGTGATGGCTCTTCACAGCTGAGTTACCACACTTATATATGAGTAATGGTAGGCTTAATGGCACCATAGATCGTGCCCTTTTATGGCGTTTCGAGAATACAGGTTTGGCGATTTCATAGTGTTGCACTGATAGTTCATCTAAATTTATGTGTGAGGAATTTTGCGATAAGACGGGTTAAATTACAGAAGAGAGTCCTTTAATTATGTTCATTTACCATAAAACACACCAATATCGCTTTAAACCGCACAAATTGCGTTTGAAAACATCGATTTTTACAGGATTTTGCACAAATTATTGCGGTTTATGTGAGGAACATCGCAATAACATTGCCAATTATCTGGCTACATTTCAGGATATATCGCCGAAGAGAGTCCTTTAAGGTTCCTGTCTAGAATTACTCCAATTTATCCCTCATATGGCATTTGATAACAACGAATTCCCTAGACACCAGCAAAGTATCTTATTGATTTAAAACATCAAGGCGTTTTAACATCACCACGCCTAATCGATTCCTCGGATTGACACTTCATGTACTGACTGGGTCAGGTGGTCCATATTTGCCTCGCTTGAGAGGGACAGTAGGTTATGTGAGGTTGTAGATATGTTGATCTGGGTTCATGACCGGTCAGTCAGCAGATGCCTCTAAGCGTTGTACACATGAGGGTTGCAGTCTACGTTACACAAATGAACTGAAATTAGGTGCTCCAATTTAATAAGTAAAATGCCTACAGAAAATCCCCCGGTGACATACCATGTACGGAATTGACCTATGTCAGCATACTCATTATTAGCAATTGGTTTAAGAAATTCATAAGGTCGTTATATTGATAGACACTCAGTTGCGCTGAAATGCATAAGTGCATCTGCATCTTCAGGTTTACAAATTGAACAGAGACGTAATGGACGCTTAGGCTGTTATGCACAGCTTAAATTGTTGATGCTAAAAGTCGCTCACACGCACGAGTGTATTGGGTGTTCACCATATAACTCATCATTGGATATCAATGACGAAAGGTGCAGTGTATATGTGGATCGAACATATCACATTGTAGAAACATATTATGCAATCCTTAGTGGAAATAAGGTATTTGCTCAGTGATCTTCATTGACCCAGGTTATCTCACGCCAATCGCAGCTTATTTGGATGTTGTTACCATCCATAAAAGCACCTCGCACTTCAATCAATTAGCTTCGCACATGGGTCGTATTCATCTATCGTATGCTGTAGTCCACCTGTATTACTATAATCTGCGTTAAGACTTATCCATGGACCCGACGCAGCAGATATAATCATATTCGCCTTCGATTAAAGCCTAATATTCACAAAGCCATGTTCGTGCAATCTTTAAGGCGGGGTAAACTGTGTACCAAAGATACAACATAACATAGTAAATTTAAATGCGTTTGTGATGCATCCAACATTGTCGCCAGAAATAGCAGCTTGATATACAATAGTCCAACAGTTCTGGGACTAGCATCGATCTAACGGATAGTAACTTTATCAGTTTCGGAAATAGAAAATGAAGTTATTGGGCTCTCTCTTCGTACAGTTACAATAGCTAAAAATATATAAAGACGTACGATGCACAAATATAGAGACTAATTTCAAATTATCTAAATTTACATGTTATTTCTTTGATAGGTAATGCTTTACATCTTGGTGAATGAGTAATAATGGCAATTAAGCTGATTCGCTCTATGCAATAACGATATTTTTTTATTGATTGAAAAATGCTCATCGGGATTGTGAAATCATTTGGTATCAGCATTTGATCTAGCCATCAATTTTCGGAATATATTGGTGTTTTGGTGGTTCCAAAGCCATTTAAATTGTACAGCACATATGCACCTCAAGTCACCAGCAGCCACGCTATAACTTCAACATCACCTCATAAACATGCATGCATGAAGTAATACAATTTTACCATAGAATTGGTCCACTGTTTAATGCTATGACGAACGTAGGACACTACTTCTCGCCTTCCTGCTTCAATTACATTTGTCATTTTATGGCAAATGCAAATGACTCACTATTCAAGACAAACGATGGCAAATCTATCAATTGTGCTTATTATGCGGGACATGATTAGTCCTTGACAGGGCGTGGAGGCAAATAAAATAACAGAAACATGTTAATTTTACCAACATTGTGTTTTACATGGTAACTCGAGTACTCTAGTCAATTAGACAGCATAATCTACACAGGAACACAGGACGATATCTGTGTCAATGTCAATCATCGTTGAAAGCATTCAGGAGGCTGGGATCAATATTCACTTACCACATGTTCAAACTATCAAACGTTCGCCAAATTTTGTTGTGTGGTTTGACCTTAATTATCTCACTGTTCATTGTTCTTCTACAGCTAAGCCTCTCGTCTGTTCTCGCGCAATGAAACAAATGCAAGTATTTTATCGCTGAATATCTATCTAGTATTATTTAAGCATGTATGGTCTTTTCCCGAAATACTGTTTGACATTGATATTGAATGCAATTTGATAATAAATTGTGATCCATTATGACGAATATAGAATATGACAATAATCATCCGTCGGTCTCCATTTTATTTTGAAGTATTTAACTCTAGGAGCAAGCTGGCTTAGTTAGTAAAATACATTAATCAAACGTTTGGTTCCGTCTGTTGTCAATGAAATCGTCTTTAGGGTACATATAAACTATATTGCCGAGAGTCCGATCATAACTATAAAAGTTTTAATATAACCAATCGCGTTTTATATTAAAGTTTCCAATATTTATTGTTTTCGATTAAACAGAAAGTAGCGATATGCTTAATGGATGCACTGATATAAAGTCGTGAATAGTTGCATACTAAATCAAGATAAGCTATCATGCTTTCATTGCTGGTTCTGAGTAACACCAATATTCCTACTTGAGATTAATCTCCGATACGTGTTTAACTAACATAGACAATGAAATATACAGTGGGCATGCATCAAAGTTACAATGGGCAATTTGATCCGTTGGGTTGCTTATAAATGTTCTTACATAGGCCAGACAAACTATACACGTATTATGTAAGCCACATGTAGACTGGAACCATATTTTTGGCCTCCTTGCAATGGTGTCTTAGCTGTATCAAAATCAATGATAACAGGAAACCAAGCAATTTTCAAACGCTTGTCAAATTTATTCAAGGATAGCAGCAACGTTAATAAAGATAATATAAGACCATAATTCACGTAAGCTTGAAGTACCGCGGGTGTCATGCTGTACAAAGATCGCCGCTACTCTCTACTCGCCTCGTCGACATGGCGCAGTAATATTTAGTAATTTCTTGAATAGGTCAAATCATTGTAATTTTATAATGGTCGTCCGCCATGTACCCATGGGCCAATTTAATATATTGTCATTTGCTCATATTAAGCTATGCTCCATGTGTAAATATTATTTGTTACTTTCCAAGATTGTGGCAATGGCTTTTGTTGGTAAGCGAAGGGATAACCACCATAAATATATAATCACCATAACATTAATAGGCATTCCTTAATATATTTATGCGTGAATGTGCGTTGCTAATTGTTCTGCCATGGATGTATTATGATCTTCAGTAATGTATTCCGTGCATGTATACTATGGTGCTGTACATTTCGCCTTTCGTGCATTTTGTAGAATTTGAAAATTGCTGTAATTAAGTTTTGGTACTTACAAAAGTTCACTAACATCACCCACGTGCTGTCTGGATATTTCTGTGAATAATAACTTTAGAGCGGTTTGTAATAAAGACTGGCCATGCCCACGTTTATTCACTGATCTAGCAGATGTTTAGTTGGAAGAAGGAAACAGAAGTTATGACAGTTATACATGACAAATGTTATGATAATAATATTGGATGATATAAGGA
>CM067348.1:31376894-31410072 GCA_034190875.2 Urechis unicinctus | reverse complement strand
TAACAGCTGTGATCAATAGAGATAGATGACCACAAAACAAATACACATTGCGAAAAATACTAATAATTGCGTTTCCAATGATTGCTTCAGTTGCACGACACTTATAAAGAGGAGACGAACTAAGCATTGTACCCTGCAACGATGGTCTTGGGAGAAGTCTGGAAGACTCGACTACCATTTAAGTATAGGTTACACAATTGCTTTACAATATTGACGTGGCCTCGAGTTTTGGCGATGAAAAATGTATTTATGCTTTAGGCAAATGAGTGAATAGTACAGTATAATTGCCTTTTTACTGACATATTTAGCCCGTTGTCTGTAATTGTTTTTATCATGTCTACTGCGAGAAATTAGTGCAAAACTGATGGTTTGGCTAGGCGAGGCTGATCTCATCTTGCTGCTACAAATATGCCCATGGATCAGTCCTCATTTTGGCCTTAGATAATCGTAAAATGCGCCTTTTCGAGAACTTCTAGGGAATAATATGCAATACAATGGCCAATCATAGCGACGATGTAATATTCGTTGATCGCAATTTGATATTTACTAAGAAGAAATTAGCACGCAGAGGTATAAGCATACCCATATTAAACAGAAGCTCAATTCTGATATATCGCCAGCATACTTTTTTCCACTAGTATGTGGACATGATCGCTAGCAGCCAATGTGCTGCAACTGGCGAGGAAATTTATGTTGCATCCTAGAGTGAGCTTATGTAGATCGAGACGAAGCACTGAAATGCAACTTCAACCACATGCGTGCTTGCAATTCCATTTTCGTCATTCGCCAAAAAAGTTTGTTATTATGTTGTAACCGTAAATGAGACGCTATATGCAGTTCCAAATGCAATGAGGTCATTCGAAATATCTGTTAGCTTGCCATCCTACTATTTGCTAATCGAATTGTCCAATGCAATTTAGTTTCAATGAAACTTGCTGTTTGTCTTATTGATCTATATACTGATATAGTCATCTTCCTATTTTGTAAATAAGCCCTCATTGACATTGCTTCATTGTGGCACGTTTTGAAAGCTTAATTGGTCATTGATGAACTAAAATGAATATACTAATTAATAAGCAAACCCGGAGCCCTGTAGCTAAGAGTGTTATAATCGTATATTGTGATTGCATGACAATCATGATAACTATTTGAAGAATTTGTTGTGTCCTTTTTGACAACCTGTCAAAAATAATACTTTATTGGTTGGTCGATATCTAATCAAATCTTGCCAATGGTTCCCAGCCCGAGTGTACGATTAATTGAACTGAATATAACGCGAATTAAAAATCCGCATAACTAAATGGAAATAATTTCGTCATAGAACGGTGTCAAATACTGTCCTGCATCGTGTATTTGTGCACAGTTTGGGAATATATGCAAGCTTAGGTCGCTACGTGCATTTACTATATTATCCGGTTAGCAATGATGTATAATTTGTCATTGGCGCATGGTAGCTAATACTGTACCCCATTATTCAAGAGAATTGACAGCAAACTTACATTTATTGACATGAATTTATAGTTAGCAACATTTCTAAATAACGTTATCGAACTAGCATTTATTATACACCGCTTATGTGGTCAATTCAATACATAACGTGCAACACTAATCAAACGCATCTAGTCAGTATCTGTTCTTACCTTTTATTTCGCTCTCCTTTTAAAACGTGTGCAGCCAAATACAAGATATTCGAATATTGTTTGCATTCGATGATATGTCAATATAACCTACGATATAGTACATGGCCGAAATATCCCATGGTCTTGTGTATAAGAAAAAAACGAACGATCACGCAAACTAAATGAACAATCACTTGGAACCGACAAAACTATAATCTAGAGCGACCCCATTTGGCTTAGATACGCATCTATAACTATTGATCAGGTATTGTCTTCGTATAAATATGATTTATTGCAACTGATATTGAAGCCTTGAGCCACAACTACATAGTTTTCTGGTCACAAGCTACCTTTATTATAGTGCATGGGAAGATCATGATAGATGGTAAGATTTCGTTATTGGATGAATCCAATTCCATTGAGAGGCTCATTTCGTAAGAGTTATTGTGGCATCAAAGAATACCATTATATCAATATTGGCAGACACATTGATACATAGTAATTTGCCATGAAATTTCACTTCGGTAATCGAATATGTACCTCCATGTCCCGTTAAGGCTATGAATATTGCTTTTAGCGTCTCTATTCATCCAACAAGATTTCAACTCACACAGGATTCATTATTTAGCCTGACCTATAAACACCACAACCTAATTGCTTCAGCAGCATTTACATGCAGCATGCTTCCAAATTAAAGACTTAGCTTTAGCAGCGCAAACTGTGCTGGAATAAACCAAATTCAAATTACCTATTAAACGCCACTTACGCGACTTTATCGTAAAGGTGTGGATTGTCTATGTACAATATGTGATGTGCGACTAAGCAGCTCGAAATAGGCAACCCTGTCAATATAAATCGATATTCTTTTATACCCAGAATTCAGCCTGAAAGCAGATAAACTTGAATCCGTGTACAATAGTTGAAAGGCAGCTACAGCAAAGATAGAGTGTTATTATACGAAATAAGCAGTTATATTTGACAATATTCTAATTATGATACAGCGTTTCCATTTCACCCTTTATGTAGCTCTGTATTCCAAAAATAGTTACGAGTCAGTGCAATTCGTCGTGTCTCCTTACTTTAATAGTAAAGAATGCTATGCATTAACTCTATTTAATTTGAGACAATCAAAGAATTCACACTCGAAATAAAGGAAAATGGTTGGTACGCCATCAACGCAAATCATTGTAGGTTTACTCTGCACCTTATTACCATGTAACGAAGTTCATGAGACCCAGATAGGTATCCTATCATTCTTACTTATAAGCAAATCTCAAAACCGTGCCCATCAGCTCTAACAGGTTGGCCTTAATGTCAATGCACCACGCATGATTTTGCACGGGGAGGATAGTGTTATTTCATATGCGGCAAAACATTTTGGATGAGGCAGCTCTTATGAACTCATTTTGCACTGGTATCAACCCTGGGTGCCCGTCATGCATCCCGTTTATCACGTCATTGCCAATATGTTTTGAAAGATCTCAACATTGATATAGCCATTTGCAACCTGAACACACAATATAAGAACGACTTGAATCCACGAATCGCTACAGGCAGAGAGCTTGATTCAAGAGTAGTTGCTGAGTACGATCTGTTAGTGTTGTAATTATTTAAATCCACACTTTGTGTGACAATACAGCCAATCAATGTTGAGGAAAGAACGAAATTTGCCTTCAATATTGTCCAAATTAACTGCGTAAAATGGGAGCAGATTTATTATCTATGTTAACGACACATGCGTTTCAGAAACGATACTATCCTTGCTTTCGCATATCTTTATTAATTAATAAACATTTATCCTCAATGAGATTACAAGCAGCCATAATTACCTACTGTTACCGTTTTACTGGTTTATTCAGCTTGACAAGTCATATTGATACATCCGGGATGTGATTATCAACATAAGTATAACTTACTTTTTAGGCGCATAATGTTCTTATGTTGCTAAGCAAAGGCCATTTGGCAATTATTGGTCATTGAAATGTTACATATAAACAACGGGAGGAACAGGGTGCATTATCCTGATTTGCTATGTTATAATTCGTTGATATGTGCTGACGTGCAATCCGATGTATGAGTAAAATATCATGGTTCGTGGCTGACTCTGCATACTATCTTCGGCTCCATAATGACCAAAGCGTCCTTTAAACATTCCAGTACGTTCACCCCCGGTATGGATATTATAGAGATCATTATATACCAGGAATTCGAATCACCGTATATGTTTGTCTACTGACATAAATGTGCTAAGTTACTTCAACCAGCTTGATTGTGAAAACTGATGGTGCAATTCTTAATAAAGGTCCCAATTATGTTCGCTTTATCGAAGAAGATCGATCTAAAATGAACATAAATGATACAGCTTTTAACTAATTATCATCCGAAACGTAACAGCAATATACTCAATCGAACTTTTATATTGTGGTGCAACACCGCCTGACAAATGAAGCAAAATTTTCACGGAGACAATCACAAAAGAGAAATGTTTGCTGGAATCTAGAATTCAGGCTTGATTTTGCAATTCCGTGTTCCACGCGGAATGCTGATGACAAGTGATATAATGTGACAACTTGTTTCCGATGTTGCAGCGAAAATGCAGAATTACCAGAGTAATGACGCCGCTTCATAAACATCAGTGAAATCTGGTTGTTTGAATGTGATATATAAAATTATACTACTAAAGCTGATAATGTTGCACATCATACACAATGTATAATGAAATGCAAATATATGCATTTGTGCATCTAGAATCATTATCCCGTAATACTGTGATATGACTAGCCACAGATGTTTATATTGCTTTGATGTTATAAATGTATCTCAGGCAAAAACCAAATGCCCGACAAAAGCGATTGCGTTATATGTTAAGGCAGAAGGTATTCATTATGGTTCTTCTTGGTAGCGTGGATGCAGTTTAACAGCAAGTACATGGCACGGCGTTAATTTTATGTAGTAAATGACGATGTGTCTGATAGCACCGTATCTTCCATCCGCTTAGTCAACCGGTCGCAGCTTCCGAGCGTTAAGTTTATAATAATAATAATAATAATAATAATAATAATGTAATTCATTTTGGGAGCGCAAAATTATATGCATTTCTATGCGCTTGAGAGTTCATGCACGTTCCTGTTGGAATAGGTGTGTTTTTAGACTTTTCTTGAAAGCCTCGATGGATTGCGCCTGGCGGAGGCTGTCGTCAAGATTGTTCCACAGCCGCGGCGCAGCTGTCCTGAAAGTTCTGTCGCCATCATCAGAAATACATCCAGGTTCTTATCTATTATGTGTTCACACAGCAACGCAGCTTTGTTGCATACCGACCTTGTGTTGAGTACAGACATCTTAATCTGCTGATCAGGTGCACTCAGCTGACCACCGGTTTGTTTACATGGCCTAGCCCTGTGACCCCTATGAGTAGGCTTGACAGCACAAATGACGAGGCCCCTAGCCTGTGGTAGACATCTGGGTCGATGGCTGATATGGAACTAGGCCTCAGTGCCAAGAGCTGATCACTGCTGTAGAGAGTGGTCATGAAGCTAATTAAAGCACGCTCTGAGCCTTTAATGGGTGCAGTCATCCGAAACTGGTTAAACTGTAATCCTTGCTCAGTCAAGCAAAACACACAATTCACAGAATTCAGACCAAAACCGCACTCAATTCATACTATAATCCATGTATCCTCTGGCGTAGAAATATGCTCACAGTGATCCTGAACACTTCAAAAGGTTGCACACCAAAAATTGCAGCACTACTCAACACCATTCCACCGAATTCCCAAAAAACTCAGCACGCACAAACTCTCTGCTGGCAACCCAACAGGGCGCTCAACTGGTATTTGGATTCAAAATCTTACACACGTCATCATTTAATTTTTGTTAAGCATATGCACGCATGCAATCATTTCATCCTGTGTTTTGTTTTTTGTTCCTGAACGCATGTGTTGCTTTCCTCATCTAACCCAGCTTTACACTTTTAACACATTGACCTGCACCTACCATTTTTTCGAATCGGCATGCAAAACAGGAGAAACACATGATCAGCTGTGCCTACAATACCGATAGAACATGAAAATGATATTTTGTGGTCATGTGAATTATCAAGGCAAGGTTATAGCCATATATCAGCGTCTCCAAACACCAATAAATCATCATTTTATAACTGGGACATAAATGATGCACTGAGTTAAGCGTTATACATATATAAGGCTGATGTACCATCTTTTATCGTAAAACCTCTATATTGATCGTCGTCAAATCGCGCTGGGTAGCTACACTGGGCTTGATAATAGGTTGGTCACCATGGTTGTCCCAAAGTCAATGCAAACCAGGGTAACGTTGCTGTGGTTATATGATGCTGTGTTGAGCTCAAAATAGCTTTATCATAACCTTGCCCCGCGCCTCTATGTTTATCATCATGGATCAATGAGATTCAACTACTGTTGTCGTTGAAAATCGTCATACGTTTTCATGGTTGCCGATACGTTTGAATGGCAAACAAATCGAAAACTTATGCATATGCCGCCCCTTCATCATTGATTTGTTAAATCAACAACTGCAATTCTACATATATGCTCTTCTATGAACAAACGTCCATTACTTAATTGCACATGTGTAGCAAAGAATGTGGCTCAAATAATTACCTTCAGTACATTTATTTTCTAGAAGGCTGCTCACAGGCTCTGCTGATTTTTACGGCTTAAACGATGACTACATCGAATGAATGCGAAACATAACACGACATGCTATTAATATATGCACCGTCAATGTTCACGGTCTCACAGAGCATCAGATCAATGATCCCAATACCATTATATCTTGCATATGTAAAGACATTTTATCAGAAGATGGTCATCCAATAACATAAAAAAGTTTTAATGAGTGACCATGATAAACTGAATTGACGATCAAAATGTATGACAGTATTTGACATACCTCTTTGAGCAGCAGCATGAGAGTTGCTGTGGATATTGAAGCCAAATAGCACTTCCCTCACAAAGAAGTCCGCTATTAGTGTTCTATGAAAGGTTCAACTTATAATTTAGTGACTTGCATATATACAGACAAATGTTCCAATGCATTGTGACATTGGTTTCTTGTGCGACAACATCATATAGCAGAACAGAACCAGTTTGGTGATATATTTTATTTTCTACCTTCAATACCGCATTTCTGGGGGAAACAAATTCCTGTGCCTAGTCGAATTCTTTTTACTTTACAGTGTGCCTTCAAATACTTTTTCTTGTACATTGTGATGGTAAGGCAAGCTGGAACGATGCTATTGCAGAATTGCATAATAAATAGGATTCGCTGCAACAAACAAATGCTGAAAAAAAACAGGACACGCTGACATATATATATATATATATATATATATATATATATATATATATATATATATATATATATATATATATATATATATATATATATATATATATATATATATATATATATATATATATAATATATATATATATATATATATACTGATGATTGCAACCATTCGTAGACTCCAACCATTCTTGGACTAATTTTTATAGTACATTTTTCCTATCATTAATTATCAATTATGTATTCGGCATATTTTAATTGATACAATGAAATAGTTTAATGCGAATAAAAATATTTTTGTCACTTTTTATTCCTGGTATATAGTTTTAGTCCTCGAAAGGTCGTCCACGAAAGGTCAAGACACTAATTCATAAGTATAAATCCAACCTTTCGTGCCCATATATATTTTCGAATATTTGCGAAATACCGAAATATTTAAATCATTTGCGGTCATAATGGATTAGAAACATAATATATGCTGTTGATGTGATCATTATTAACCATTGGTAGTATTTCGCGGTCTAATTCAATGTTATAGATTGATGAATAAGTAGAAAAATAGTGTTTTTCGGTTATGAAATTTAAACATAAATCAAATATTTTAATTTTTCAATTAAATATATCCCACACATGATTAAACATTATTTCGACAGTTTGGATCTAAGTATATATGGTTGTATGGAAGATAATGAGGTTTGATGGTTATGTCAACGAATGGTCAGTTGTTAAAATTGTATTTCGCTGTGATATTCAAAATCCAAAGAAATAACGCATGAAAGATTATTTTTGTACGTTACTAATACTAGACTATCACATTCGAATGGTCAAACAAAAATATTTTCAATTATTTTGGACGAAAATGTGCGTTGACTTTATGTGGACATAATGGTATATCCTTTCGTGGACCCAAGTCTACGAAAGGTTGGCGGTTTGTCCACTAAAGTTCGCGTTCGTGCTAATATATATATATATATATATATATATATATTTATATATATATATTATATATATATATATATATATATTATATATATATATGTAGATATATTTATATATATATGCATATATATATATATATATATATATAATAAAATAGATATATATATATATATATAGATATTTATATATAGATATATAGATCTATATATATATATATATATATATCTATATATATATATATATATATATATATATATATATATATATATATATATATATATATATCTATATATATATATATATATATATATATATATATATATATATATATATAGATTTGCGTGTTCAATGGTCAATGATTGCAGCTTTCCTTTGTTTGACGAGCTGTAGCGGATTTGTCCTCAGTTACGACAAGAGACCGTTGCCACTTACATGCAACCGTCATGCACATGCTGCGTTTGCAATAGATGGACAGTTGGTGTAGCAATAGATAACGTTTACTAATTAATCACGATGTCTATTTCAGCCTATAAGCAGGTTGAATATATGACAGGAGTGCCGTTCTAATTTGCTTGTAAGCTGGTCCAGCACAAGTTATCACAGGGCTGCTCAATTTAACGAGCCTAACGTATCTTGTTACCCACATTGATTTATAAAGGGCATGTAACCTGTCAAAAAATGCGCCACCTGGAATCATTCAGTCGACCGATATATTGAATGCTGTTAGTTGCCGTTAATAGGAGAGGCAACATGTCTCGCCAACTAGCTCGCTGAACATTTGAAGCGTAAACAAACACCACTCCCCACAAGCTCGATATTATTCATGGACGATTTGTAAGGGGTATGTGTTATTTTAGTGCCTTGCTTGGCTAACAATCCGCAGACAACCGAACATTTGTACACCGACTAATCCATTTACTAGAGCAGCAAATGTGACGCAACATTTTGGTCCTCAAATGCTGGAAAATATGCTATTGACATATTGAAACTCAATTCGATTCATATTCATTAAATTTTTAATAAGATTTACATATCTGCTGCCTACATCAAACACAGAAATTGTTGTCGTATGCCCCCAGACTGTAGCAACCTTGAAAAATAAACATTTTGTGTTTTGAAATATCTACGTGAAAAAAAAAAAGGAATGTTCAGCACTGGGCAAATGCAAAGTTTGAACGCCAATTAACTGTTGCCCAAATTGCTATGGTGATGATATTAAAACAGCACTGTAACTGCTCAGAAATAGTACGCATTTGCTGTGAAACCTGCGCAACTTTAACATGAGAGAAAATAATATATGATCTAATTACCGAAATGGTGCTTTCTACAAAACGACTGGTATTTGTAGCAAAAGCATATACTATATATAGAGATATATATATATATATAGATATATAGAGATAGATATATATATAGAGATATATAGATAATTACCGAAGTGATATTATATATACTTATGTATTTCTATATCTCTGTATTTGTAGCATACATATATCTTATATATATCTATCTATATTAAATATATATATATATATATCTCTATATATAATATATATTTGTATATACCGTTAAATGATGTACCGAAATGATGATAACGAATCACGCCTATTTAGTACCTTCTGGTAGATTAATCTTTTGACAAAATATACAATTAAATACCGCAACAATGTGATAATCATTAGCTGTAAATGGTTATTTATTAGTGCGAACTTTGCCAAAGGACTGCTACAGACAATGACCGTCCACAAGCTCCGGCCATTCAATTATGTACGCTGCAAAAACACTTGTGCTATAGCACGGAAGGTCTGATTCTTGCAAAGGACATGCGAATCGCCACGTATTTGTGGGGGGTTTAAAATAACGAAGTTTGATTCAAAAGTATTGCGCCGTTCAATGGAACTGCCGCTATGATAATTGCTAACGAAGCGTTTTGCACACACCACGAAATACTACGATTGATTCGCAATTTCGGAAAAGATCAAGGTTTTTGCCGATTCCTATGCGGGGGGTATTTTTTTATTAAGCGACGACGATAAAAGCAAACACCACGGCTTTGAACATTTGCTTTCAACGCCAAAACCGGCCAATTATACTGGAAGCCTTTAAGTCCACCATAAAACTCATCTTTGACGGTCAAATGAAAGCATTACATTCAGTTTGGTTACCAGGCCAGCCTTACCACAACATGAACAAATTGGCTCATTAGGCGTCTGTATTTATTGCTGCGCAAAGAAATTCACAGCATCGTTACTGCTATGCAGCATGATATGCAAAATCAAACCATTCCTTCAAGCTGCATTCATCGCGCAGTCTCTGCTGAGAGGAAAACAATTAACCCTTACGCAAAATTTGACTGCTAAGAATAGTCCCAAGTAACTAGGCTAGTAATACCTGGTTATGTAGATGATCGTTTATTGCACCTTACAGGGCTGACATAGCAATGGTGGATCCGAGGACATTGGAAATGCAAAAGTAACTTTGATTTCATATACCCTTGACAGCTAAACAGCAGGCATTAACTCGAAGGAAGTCGACTAAATGCATTTTGTTGAACAGCTTATTTGCATATAACCTGGGTTTAAAGCTATAATATATTGCAAATAATCCCCGAACAATAATGAGAACATTGACATTACTAATTGTGTATCCGTATTCTCTAGGTATTCCATAATACGCTCTGTAGTGGTTACAATTAGGAGTTCTAGGTTTCAGGATAGATAAACGTGCTTATCCGTAGTTGTCAATTCAGGTGACAATCTGAAGGCTTCTGGATGTAAATGCATGATAATACCATCAAGTGTTCTGTTGCTACTTTTGCTCTTACGTACATATCTACGAAAAACAAGCATAAAGTCGCACACACAGCCATACCCGACCATATTAACTTGCATCTAATCAGCTTGTGTCTGCATAGATTACATTGCCGAGTAGCTATGAGAAAGTGGCAATCAATATTGTGCAGCTGCACTCCGGTTGAACCCTGATTAGTAGCCCTGCTTCAGTGAGTACAAATAACGCCGTAGCGTTAGCAATTAGCAATTAGCTTAGGATATCAATTACGTCGTTATATCGCTCGACACGCGACTGTATTGTAATGCATTAGGGCCTTAAATGAAGAAAAAAGTTACCGCGTTCAGCAATTTGGCTGCTATGTAAAACAAAATTCGTCGCAACAAACAGGTGCTAGCATGCATGTACGTAGAACATGTAAACCTGGTGCTATGAAAACATGATCATCAGTGATTTGTCTAATGTCAATAAGGATTTGTGCCGAGCCAATCAAGTAGATCAATAAAACCTGTTATTCGCTGAATGCTAATTAACACAAGTCGGCCCCTGTATTTGACAAAATCATGGAATCCTTTGCGAAAAAGAGGAATATCTTACAGTCTTCTATTTGTCGGTCTTATGCGCATCGCAGCTTATTTGGACGTAGCTGGTGTATCATAAATATGCGAAAGTGTGTCATGCTATCGCTAATACTTAAAGGCATTCAAGATATGTTTTAGCTTTTTTGATAATATGCGTCAAGAAATTAACTATAGGTCACTGTCGTATCGTGATCTGCGGTGTTGAGATGCTCACGATACGCACTTGTAATAATGACGACTCGAACTCCAGGTGTAGGGTTTATACAAACTTGAGCTTTGTTTTACTGTTTTCAACTTTCGAATTTTCGATGTTACTTACCCTAAATTTAAGAGATAGATGTGTTGAGCTCGGAGGCCAGGAGAGAACTGATTTTGAAATATAAATTGCTTCCCTCAACGACTAAGGCACGCCATTCCAATTCTCATGAGAGGGTTGGGGCTATCGGGCGTTGCCTGGGCAGGAAGTTCATGTGGCTCTGGAATATGGGGTATGTATGAGGAGAGGGGGGGAAGTGGCAGGTGACATGTAGGTCACTTGTGGATCTGGGAGACTGGGGTTTATAATTAATATAAGCTGCAGGGGGTTACTCCATCGACTGATGACTGGTAGGGTACGTTATGATTAAGGGTGGGTTTGTTATCAATTTGGCACTCAACATATCCCCCTCCTTTTAAGTGGATGAATATCCACAATAAAAACCCGGTCCATTCATGGGAGAAAAACAAAATCTTTGGGATATTCTAAACTAAGGATTGGTCGGTAAGGAAATGACTGTGTACAGAGTCGAAATGTGGAATACACATTCCAGTGTACATTATATCAGAATTGTTAAAAACTATTCTGGTCCGATTAATCATTTATCAGTAAAATCAAAGTATTACATTGTTACATATTTAATTATTGTTGAACATGTGAGTTGTTGGTAGATGTCGTGCAGACTGGCTTATTTTCTAGAGGTTGAAATCCAACCATATTTTAATTTTATGTGGAGACATGGTGCAATATATGTGGCTAGGGCATCTAAATTACTCATAGATACCCCAGCTGTACTCGGAAACTGGCACTATTGATGCCGAAGCATCGTGCGACACTCCTAACCCTTGTGAATCTGAGCCGTGCAGAGAGTTAGCCTCTCTGTGCACCTCAACGCTAAAACTAATAAACATTGGGGGCCTACCTGGCGTGGGATTTTAGGTGGATAAGGGGAGAGAAGCAAGATTAGACATGCAGCAGTAAACCTGACTATTCTAAAGGAGGAGAAAGTTATACCATTGGAATATAAATATAGCCTGAGCAAGTCATAGGTCGTTTTACTTGCATTTAAACTAGCAAAGCAGGGCTGATGGTTAACAAGTCATGATCGTTGCACTTGCGTATGCACACTGCTTGCATTTAAGCTGAAAAATTTACGTAAAACAAAAGAACTAAATGTGATACAATCATTTACACAATAAGAATTATTATTGACGTGAGCTTTCCGAACTGGTGGGTCCATTCGATTCAAACAGCGACGTGATACTTGAAGATCCTCGGCCGGTTGATCATGTCGTAGACAGGACTCGCGCGTCAACGCCTCCTCTGGCTGAAAGTGATCTGTCCCCTAGACTAAAGACGCTACGGAACAAATATAAACTCATAAATACTGTGAACAGAGCACGGCATGACAACCACACTGAATATAAATACACTACTATAATAACTACACAACACCAAGTACACATGACTGTTGATGCGTAGTCTGCTTATAACCCGAAGCTTTATTCGGGTCAAATGTGCACATAAATCTTCTATACAACACGCCATTTGTTCGTTTGTGGCTAGATGCCTCAGAATTATGTTGAATGCGATGGTTTTAAAATCATTAGAAACAGTCAATATTGATGCAGAGATAACTACACTGAAGGATTGAGAGGTCGTGTTATTTCAATCAACCTCTCCCTCCCCCACAAGATAATTAATCATTATCTACAAAATATAGAATATCCTAATCGGAATCATTGCGGTGTTATTCAATCTGAAACGTGAACTGAATGGGTTGACCCTTCTGATTTTCACTTCTATTAACATTCATCAAATAAAATCTGATTTTAAGTCATTGCAATTTCAACAGTACCAACTATTGGCTTTCAACGACATGGTGCTCACGTAGCGGGAAGCACTGGATACTTGCCACGTCCACAGCTTTAGCATAGCATGATGTTATATAAGCGTTAACTATGTTGTGATGGAATTGTGTGCAAATGATTTCAATAACTAATTAACGACACCATTTGTATTGGGCTTGTCGTGTTCACTTTCTTTAAACGACTTAAATGGTTCTATGTACGTGACAACGGGAAATTTTAAGTCTGGCTAATAGGAAACATGTCATTGAATATAAATTAAAACTTGATGGAGCAGACATTACGTACTTTAACACACTAGATGCTAAACTAGGATGACGACAGTGTTCATAGCCATACATATCTCCTTGCTGCTACAAAACATCCAGGATATCTCTTTGACAGTATCTGACACCACAATGAATGCATGATAAAATATGGTATCGTAGGGTTGAACAAACATCTTTCTTTTCTTTATGGTGGGTGAACATTAGGTTGTGTCGAGTTTAATCAACGAAATTCTTGTTTCGAGTAATTGCCGACCTTTCTGCCACAAATTGAATCTGACTGCTAACAAGCGCCTCACGATAATTGAATGACAAGCCAGAAAACTAAACACAGCAATGTGGATGTTTATTCAAAGTTAGTTTTACGAAAACAGGACATAGGTTCGTGTTATGTCCTGGGAGCGTTGAGTCGTAGTTGCATTCAACAATCAGCATAAATGCCTCGGACCATAAGCATGTCTTACAACTCTCTTCCACAACAATAAGTAGATTGAAGATAGTTACTGATACCAAATAAAACAACCCATGTTTGTCAAGCATAGTATCCTGAGCAATGCAACTTAATAACCTTGAATTACTAGTCCAATTGAAAGGAAATATGAGGGGAAAGTAATAGCGTAGCGTAATATTTACATATGCTATTTATTCACCAGCTTACATCATTACCAAGCACCAGCTACCGTACTTCCAATTTTGCCGAAGTTAAGTAAATGCCTATAATATACTATAATATACCTAGCGTATATGCAACGAGATTCACACGGTAATAAGAAAGAGCACGAAGGATACATTCCAATCAGCAGGTGGGAGCATGATAAACTATAATGTGCTAAAAGCGTAATGCGAACGAATTCACATGGTATCTAAGAAAGAGCACAATGGATTCATTTGTAGCAGGTGGGAGCACACACATTAAAGCATAATTAGAGGTTCGAATTAATAATTGCACAGAATGTTTAAGCTGCAATGCTTGATTTGTCATTTCATTGGATGTAAAAATAAAATGTCAGATCACCCATCTGAGCGGGTTCGTTGCATTCATAAAATACCCCTACTGCTCTCACCCACTACTCGTAAGCTGAAAACATATCAAATGTATATAGAGGCTAATATCTCCCGAAATGCAACGATGGCAATATGACTCATGCACTTTATAAACCTCATGCATGCGCAGTAACCTATGCTAAGTGAACAGCAAGGAACTGTCCGTGCTGATTTGATAAACGGCCAGGTTATTCAACTAGCGACACCATTCGATCCACAAATTGAGTACTTAGGTGCTAATTCAACTTTGTCGAACCAGTGCAGCATATGGCACTTTATCTGTGTCTTTATTTCATCCTTTGTATATTTCAGAAGAGCGGCAATTTATCTTTTCTTTACATTTGACCTATTTCAATGGAATTTTACACGCATATGTGCACCCATGACAAATTTAGTGCGATGCTGATGGTGTACAGATTTATTTATGTGTCATTGGAACGGTTACAAATTTGTCATTGACTAATTGTCAAGCTGCACCTGCCCTAAATGCAACACACAAGCCGTATTATATATATATATATATATATATATATATATATATATATATATATATATATATATATATATATATATATATATATATATATATATTATGTATATATATATATACTATATATGTATTTATATATATATGTATTTATATATATATATATATCCGTTCCATTGTTTCTCCTCGACATGCATCTGATCAACCCCATTATGTTAGATTATAAATATTACATCTCATATCTGTCCATCGTTTGTATTACCTACATGATAAACAATGTGATACTAAACTTAAACAATTATGAATACAACGGGCCTGTGTGTTTAAACTTTTATAATTGGATAATCTGAGCATCTTAAATCTTTCTCAATGCCTTCCAAACTATAGTCTTTAACAACGCTTTTTTTGGAGAATGATTGGTGATTCCTGTAGCTACACAATCATATATTGTTCAATCATGATTTACCCTCGATGATTGTTGTCTTCCACTTGTATTCGGTTACGTTTTTGTTTGCTGAATCAAGTTATACTTCTCACAACTGAGGACCCTCTGTTGCACATACAACCCAACGGTTAAGAACAGTTATTCGATATAGGTATGACATACCGCAAGCAAAAAGCTCACCAGTCCCTCATTGAAACAGCTATCTACTTTTTAGCACGTTCTGTGACGTATGAGAACCGACATAAATGCTTGAATTTATGGCACGATTATCTAGGTTGTTTAAGATGGTTTGCTATAGTCACTCGTTTGTGACAAACTGAGGATTCATGTAAAACAGCAAGCAATCAAACGTCGAATCAACTCATGAATATTGAACGCCAAAAGCTAAGCGTGGATCTCTCAAGCGTTTTCGTCATGATCCCCAATATCAATAAATGTCGCACAGCGCTAATATACTTTATCTCTGTAACTAATAGTTCATTACGTCTTTATGTCCCCTGCAGCTAAATAAATGATTGCAGAGGCCTGAGTTGTGGCTAAATGTTGTAAATATAACGGATACAACAACATATAAAGAACAAGCCGAAGCTAGCATTGGGCAAGCAACGTATTTCAACTGGAAAAGATTAATATTGTACGATTATAGAAACTTTCTGTCAGGTCCATTTAGTTATTCGTTCATGTAAGATATAATATACCATATATGGAGGAATTATGTATAATGTAATTAGAAAACAAGATCGTAACGACCCTTTTCTGGTCAGCAATCGCTTGCGCAACGTAGATTGGAACTAGCAAGTACCATTATTATGTTCGCGCAGTTAAAATGGATTTGTTCTATTATCTTATCAATAGGATACGGACTATGATTTTGAAGATACTTCCCTAAACTCAGATCTGTGAATAGTGATATAGCCAATCAGCCATTTCTTTTCAGATTCAAATTGATGTATGATTATTGTAATGTGTTCGATAAAGAGTCTACGAAAACCTTCAGCAGCAGTTTTGTATCATTGAAGTCTGACCCTACTGAACTGAATATTATTAACCATGATATAAAAATTCGTTTACTTGTACAAACATTGTTAAGGTTTAAGCCAATTTCATTAATTGATAACACCAGTCACATGCATTGCAAATGTACTGTGGTCGCCAGGCATTTATATTAAGGTTGTAATGGTGATGAAAACGTTTTCATTAACTACTGTCTCTACGCCTGAGTACGGCAGTAACATGCGCATTAACCTTTTGTTAAGGCATAAAGATTTGCGTCTTTTGTCACTGTGTGGCCAGCGTTATTATTGTTCGGCCTGCATAAACCGCAAATATCCTTTCCCTTTATATACGCTTTATATGTGTCGTTGGTTTTATAGCATCAGTTGTATTTGCCTTTACCAAAGAATACAATATGATTTAAAACAATTATTTAACATGAGATCTGATTTACTGTTCACAGTACATTCTTCAATGGGGCAATAGACAGAGCGTTACACGAGGTCATTAGAATGTCATACGCCCTTCAATGTGGTTAAGCAACATCGTTAAAACTTGTGTTGGGCTCGGATGATGGACACCAGTGTCAGAATACTGTGCACGTGGCCTGATCCAATAAGATCCATCACTATTTTGCTATACTAAGCAATCTGCATTCTCGCCAACTCTGAAAGACTATTTCTGCTGAGATTGCAACTTAGCATTTTGAACATACCTGAAGCGATACCGAGTTGTTCACCTAAGACTGATCCATGTTATAATTGATAATTAAAGGCAGTGGCGGTTGTCACCGTTGTGTGTAAAACAGCAAACCATCTTGAGGCGTATTCATAGAGATTCAATTGTTTCAACATGCGATCTCACACAGTATTCATAATACAGTTACTTCTGTAGCAATCTCAGCTTAGTCCGCCATCTCAATTGTGACAAGCAGCAAAAATCATTTAATTGCTTTTATTTCACACAAATACCATTGTGATCACAATCTATTTATTGCAGGAAAAGATGCATTTTTATTATTTAAGGTTCGTAAGACCGATTGTTGTTCGACGAAGGGAATCGGGATAAATTAATCGAACAAGGGACAGCATTGAACGCGGTTCGTTAGGAATTTATAACTCACCTTTATTCGATCAAACTGAACAATATTGTATGATATCAAGTATAATATATGGTTCAGCCTGTGGTCACAACTTTCGGTACCGTATATTCCACATTACTCCGCACAACGGCATTGTTATCCATGAACATCTGTCAAGACCACAATAGTGAACCAGTTTCTTTTCGAGATGAATTCCACACTTACTAAGTCTTATTATAGGCAATGTAATCACAAATTATCCGCTCGAGTAAGAAATAATCCCGTCAAAGTTGCATATAATGATAACATCATAATTCCACTTCGTTTTTTTAAAGCCTACTTGCGCAGCAGTGATTCAAATTTCACGATACAAAATACGGGGGCCAGCGATTAAGAACGACTGATTATGGGTTCACTTTAAGATCAAGCATGTCGTTGCTGATATCGGTAAAGGCATTTTCCTGGAAGATTATCTTTGGCACTGTAATAGTTAATTTTGAGCTTGCAAACTAAAGACAGCTACCGAGCCGTGTCATAGTTGAGAACACTAGGAGGCATAAGAATCTGTATAAATACTCAGCCTGCAGACTCAAAAAGCTGACTTTGCGAACTTAAGCTTCTTTATGAATACGGCCCCTTCTGATTCGATTCGCTTACTAAAATATATGTTATGATTGGTCTGTGTAGCCATGGCTGGATAGGACCACACAAATGATAAATGCTCTTATGTTTATAACTATGAAGCTATATATATATATATATATATATATATATATATATATATATATATATATATATATATATATATATATATATATATATATATATATATATATATATATATATATATATATATGCATAAGTATGTATATATATATTCATTTATATATATATGTATATATACGTATATATATCTATATATTTATATATATATATATATATATATATATATATATATATATATATATATATATATATATATATATATATATAACTTCATAGATAGATATATAAGATCATTTATCGTTTGTAATTATTCATATTTACGACAGAATGCAGAAAAACACTAAACAATAATATATATATGTATATATATAAATACACATCAATAGATTACTACATCAACTAGTTATTTTGACTATCCGTTCTGCATTTTTTGCATATATCTATCTATGCCATCTATGTTCGAAGGGGCCGCTTGTATCCATTAAATCAGCCGTGTCGAATTGAAATATACATTTGTTACCCATGAGGTAGAATAAAAACGTTTGTCATATTGCATTGCAGCTCGTCAACCTTGCGAGAGGAGAGCGAAATTGCAATATCCGGTCTGGCCTATGGAGCCCAGCAAATATTTTCCTATGCAGATAAATATATTGTTTAACGCAATGCGGAGATAACTTCGTAGTTTAATGCTTTGCGAAATCACATTGCTGCATGAAATCAGCAACAGTGGTCGTTAATGTCAATTTTGAGAAATTATGCTGAGCAGCGAGTTATTGCTTGTATCAACAAATGTTTACAAACAATAAGTATGATTTTTCACGAGGTAAAATTGTCAATTGGTGAACATTTTATCGCATGTTTTTTTTCCAAGAGTCATCATTTACACTTTGATGCCAAGTGAGTTAAAACACAGCATCTGCTGAACAAGTTATCATCAAATACCACTGACTCAAATGAATTAATTCCATTCATTTGCAACTAAAATTAGCATATTAATACTTAACGCAATCGATGACAGTTATCACTTTAGGTCTCACTCATAAAATATGGCTGATGATGATTCATTGCCGAATGGCCTTATGGCTGTATATGCCTTTAAAACACTTAAACGGTCAACTTTGCATAGTTTTAATATTCCACATAATTAGACAAAAGATACTCAGTTCCTAGATTGAAAGGCAAATCTCACAAAAGGATAACATTGACGATTTTGTGTGTGTCAGTGGGTATAATATTTGATTCAGTACATAATGCAACAACGGATTTTTCATCGATATTCTAGTATACAATATGTACTACACAACTGTAAAGTTGAAAGAATGGCTCATTTAATGTCGCCAAGCACCTCATCAAATGATACACGATGAACTATAACTAAAATAGGGGCTGCAACTCGTATGGTGATCAACACATGAATCTGGAATTTGAAACTGAGTTTGGTTGCTGACCCTTTATCGGCGATTCTAACCCTCTCTTTGGCCATGCACAAGCAGGATTAAATGCTGTGAAACATAAAGATGGATATATGAATATATACGCTGCTGAAGCTTATCGAAAATTGCTGATCCTTGGGAACAATATATTGCTGAAAGGTGACATTTAACACACAGTCAATCAATGGATCAAAACAATCGTTCCCTTTTGGTATTACTACCATGGTATTACTACTATGGTTGAGCTGATGCTTTATAGATAATGGAAAGTTCAAAACACTAGCGAATGAGCCGAGGAAAACACCCATCTATTTGCGTCTTGGTCATATCTAAATAAAACAACACACGTACATTGATGAACTATCCACAGTAGTTGATTATAAAACATCTAATGAGCTATTGCAATTTTAGTGACTGGTAATGCCTAATGTGTGCCAAGCATTACGTTGGATACGTTTGGTATTTCTACAACGTAAGACTTCCTCTCCTTTAGCAGATATGCAGAAATAACAAAGATGAGTGAGGTCTACACTCGTATAAGTATGGTATGGACTAGGAGGCTTTTAACCATGGTAGTCCTTCACTTATCAATGGTATACGCAGATTATAGTGGGTTCGTTGGCGCTTAAGTTTGTAATGATATAACGCATATCTCCTTGTTCTTTGTTATCTCATTTAAAAACTCCCTGACATTCAAAATCGGTGAGAGGCAATTGTTTACAAACCTGCTATATTCATGGGAATTCCGCAAAAACAAACACAGAAGTTTATAAACGCATCGGTGCACGGACACAAGGTAATCTTAATCGAAACTGCGGTACGTATTCCAATTCCGAGGTAAGTCTAACAGTAGATTAACTTAATTAATGAATGGCCTAAAAAGAAAGATGGATTTACACTGTGAGCCACATATTTTTATATGATTTGACTTTCAATCAAAGAAAGGTCATATTTTCCTACCATTACCCATATGATGATTATATTCACAATCGGTTGGACGACTCTTGGAAACTAGGTGTGGATTTAACCAACATAACAATGAATATTACGTGTAGCTACAATAAGCGGTTGCAAATTATTGATGCTCGCTGAGTCAGCGTATAAAGCTTGGTAAAGTTACTTACAACAATTGTTGAAGAGAGCACTGCGATAGAAGGGTAATCAATGTTATCAGTAATGATTTATAGATAATTAAATCTAAATTCCAAACTTTATTTGTTTGAATTATTGTGAATCATAAATACGATTGAAAGGCTGGACAATATTGAATAGGCATTAAACCACATGGCTTGCTTATTAGGCATAGCGAGAGACTCACAGGATCGGGAATGAGCACTTTTTACAGTATAATCAATTTAGTACCGTGTACCAGTGTAGTTTTCGCGAACACGAGGCTTGGTGAATATAACGCTTTAATCTCAGCCGAATATGATTATATCTGCTGCATCGGGACTATCAATAAATCTTTATTCATAATATTGTAATAACGGTGGACTACAACATACGGTAAATGAATACGACCCATGTACGAAGCTAAATGATTGCTCACAAATAGAGAATAATGTATAATTATTTGCCATCTTCTGTATCATCTATAATATTAATGATATGTTCAGTAATCAACGACAAGGCGTTTGAATTTCATAAACAAGCCACCAATACTAACGCATTGCCATTCCGGATTTTGATCTGGTTATTCCACAAGCAGAACTTAAATACGCTGTATGATATATATATATGAACTGTATATTGTTTGCTACTTAGAGGGTGTGTGTGAATAAAGAAAATTCACCCTGTATAAATGGCAAAATAATACGGTCTGTTGAAATGTAAGGTATTATGCCAGGGGGTCGAAAATTTTAGAGAGGTACATTTGTATCATTGGCAAAATAGTCTATACCTGCTAGTGTGGCAATGACAACCTGTAACTTGTGCCATATGAAAAGTAAGTAAAATCTAAATTCGCATTGGCTCATCTGAGGCAAAAGTAAATGCATTTGTGAGGTAAGTCGAACATATAAATCATGTTGCTTTAATCTATATTCAAATACCGTTCCACCAGCATTATAATGACCATTTCTTCGAATAAAACTTGCTTTAGGGTCGTGTAAAAGCGCTGGTTCGCATAGGATGCCATCCCATCCATTTTGCATGTGAAAAGACAATTAAGCAGCAGGGGTATGCGATGATCTATAATACATTAACGCTTCTAATGGCAGCTTCAGGTCTTGATAAAAAGTGAAACTAAACTATGGATTTACAATGATTAAGTATGCTCAAAACAATATTGCGCTATATTATCGTTAGAAACTTTGCAAATGATTAAAAATAATATATGCTGATTTGAAACGAAACGTGTTGCACGCACAACGCACGTAATTTGAGAAATCGATCAGGGTCTTTACCGATTCGTATGCATAGAAAGACATATTTTTCGTTGTATCAAATTGGAGACAAATAATGAAAAAAACACCACATGTAATTCAACTTCTTACGAAAATTAGCTTTAACCTCCTAAGTTCGGCAATAATATTGGATAAGCGTAATATCCGCCAGTCAAATGGACGCATTAAGTCATATTACTTATCCAACCGTTTCACAGAAGATGCCAATTGGCTCAAAGAGTCTTCAAAGAGATTTACAACCTTGTTCCAGTTATGCAGCATTATATGCAAGACCGTAACATTCCCCATAATCAGCATCCGCCGCGCAGTGTCTGAGCAGAGGAACACTAAGTCCCCAGACAAAGCTGATAAGCTAGTGACACCAGACAAATGAATAATACATCTATAGTGAATCAGATGATGCCGGAAATGCGAATAAACCCCTCTGCAAACAAGATCGGTTTATTCATAAAGAAAACCTCCACTACGTTATTTCGGCAGATCTTATATGAGGTGCACCCATGACAGCTATGTTCTGGACATTAACTCGAACCGAGTCGGTTTCATGCATTATATTGAGCAGTTTCTCTTTATATAGCCTAGGCTTAAACTTATATTCTGCCAACAAATATCAGCACCTTACGTCGCAATTAATACGCTTGCCATGATATTGATGTATTGGTATGCACATGCAATTGTTGGGTTCCACTGTATTCATCCTTCGGCATACATCGATCATTCGATTTTATGCTCCATAGTTTTACTAATTGGGATGTTACAGCTCAAGTAAAGACAGACAAATGAGGTCGAACACAGAAAATTGGTAATTTGGTCTTCCGTAATTGTTCATTGAGGTTACTAAATGTATACCTCTAGAAGTAATCAGGATGTTATTCACATCGTGGAGGTGGATCTAAAACTGGGGATTATCTGGATTACTGTCAATGCAGTATAATTGATGTCTGAGCAAAGTCTGAGTGAGGAATAGTACACATGCACCTAGCTGAATATTGATATTTTCTGCCTTCAGAACATTCCTCGGAGACATACCATGTACAAAATTGACCTATATCTGCATACTCATCATCAGCACTTGGCGTCTAAATCTTCATGTTCACAAATTGAATGAAGACTAATGGCTGTAATGCGCAGCATATATTGTAGATACAAAAAGGCTCTTACACGCATGAGGGTATTGGGGGTTCACCATGTGAATCATCATTGCATACCAATAACGATAAGTGCAGTATAAATGTGGATTGGATACATCACATATGCTGGGTGCTAATTAACTCCTGTTGACCCCTTCGTAGAAACCAATTATGCAATCCTTAGCGGAAATGAGTGATTTGCTCCGTGACCTTCAGTGACCCAAGTTATCACACGCCAATCGCATTTGGATGTTGTTAGCATCCATGAGAGCACCGCGCACATCAATCAATTAGCTTCGTACATGGGTCGTATTCATTTACCTATGTTGTAATCCACTGTTATTACAATATTATTTATTCATAGTGCCGATGCAGCAGATATAATCATATTCGGCTGAGATTAAAACGTTATATTCACCAAGCCTCGTGTTCGCGAAAACTATAAAGCACTGTATACTGTTTACCAAAGATACAACATAACATTGTGAGTTTAAATGCGATTTTATGCAGCCAAGCTACGGATATAAATAACAGTTAGTCTAACAGTCCTGGGATTAGCATCGATCTAACTGATAGTAATCTTATCATGTACGGAAATATCGAAGCTCTTTCTAAGTACAGTGACAAAAGCCAACAACATATAAATAAGTAGGATGCACATATAAATAAAAAAACACACACACACACACACACACACACACATATATATATATATATATATATATATATATATATATATATATATATATATATATATATAAATATATATGTATATATCCATTTATATATGTATATGTATATATATATATATTTATATATATATATATTTATATATATATATATTAATATATATATGTATCATATACATTCTCCACATTTAGATGAATATGTATATATATATATATATACATATATATACATATATATATATATATATATATATATATATATATATATATATATATATATATATATATATATATATATATATATATATATATATATATATATACATGTACATCTATATGTGGAGATATAATATGATACTCACAAGAAAACAGCCCGATCAGAGCATCCGAAGGATCAAGGGATAAGCTAACGCACTCGCTTATATGCTAAGGAACCAAGGCATTCTTTTGAATTGCAAACTGAACCAAATCAACGATAGTCCACTCCATTAAGTGGTTAATTATATCTGCCAGTAGCAGGCGCCTTGGGATTGCCAAGGTGGATTGTTTGCGGCTAAAAACACGGTGACAGACGACATACCGCTCTACCAATTTCTATGGGTAGAGCTTAAACAAGGACATATGACTTAAGTATAAACGACAACAAATTAGACAGCATAGGAACACTCAACCCGTAGCAGTCGTTTGATAATCCTCATTTTATTACTGGTATTCCCTATGTTCTGTACACACTAGTGCCATTTGATATAGTCCTGTAAATCAGCGTGAAATAATATTGCAAGTAATTTCAAGGTTTTTGCAAATATTTTGCCTATTATCAAATTGTCAAGATGTGCATATTATCAAGGCAATGTCATTAGTAGCTCTGTTTCAGCCAACGTTGGAGATGATTTACGAAGCACGTATGGACCATTGTCTATCTGAGATAGTCAGCGCACATAATGACACTGCTTATGATAAACTCAACGGCAAATGTGTTTGAGTATGAGTTTGTGACACTGATCAATAACCCTTTATCACATAACCAGCGGTGTCTCAATACGATAAGCCAAGGAGGTGGTAATCTGTGAACATTGATTTCATTCTGGATCTATGTTTAGCGTCATTATATACAGTAGTCATATGCATGATTTTTCTCGAACATGATATATCATAAGATGGTGAAAGAATGCATTTCTATATTTTACACAATGTTGATAGAGTTCAAGTTCCATACAATGTTTCGGTAGTTAGAAATAATAATTATCAGATGATGACTAGTCATGGCTATTGATTTTTGTATGTTGTGGTCCGGGTATAAAAGCCCTGTTGAAAATAAATTATTCACAGGAATCACGTCTTTCGTACGCTTATAGACATGATAATTATTGTTGTTTGTTTACATCAACTAACCACCTGAATTGATACTGCCGCTGAAAGCGCAAACATCACAACCGTATTATTTTTATAGGTTATGGCATTGGTGCATTTGCACTAGGTAATCAGAGCAAAGCCTCTTTCGAAACATCGCTAGTGCTCACAGCATGATTAATTGATGCGATGACATCCACATTATTAATACTTTGACCCATTCTTTTGCTTTTATTATGTTTGTCAAGGACTGCAAATCATCGACGAATTTTAAGAAACCCTAAAAACAAATCACAATAGACGATCGAAAACAATCACATGATGGTAATGTAGATGAATAGCAAAAGTAATTTGTCAAGTGAGAAATGCTGTTTTCTATAATCTCATTGATCAGTCAACTGAACAGGTTTTTTATATACCACATTTCAGCAAACAGTGAAACTTCTACCTGCAATTCAGCATAGGTATCGAAAATATGTACCGTGACCTTAGTCATCATACATACCTAACCGTAAGATAGCATACCGTGCTCTTTATTTTGAAACCCAACCAAAACCTCAGATGTGAGGATCACAGACTAGGTTCTGTCTGCTGCTTTCTTTTTTACCCACCAGCTAATAAACATTTACATGCCTGCTATTGTAGCGGTGACCCCCGTGCTACATTGAAGCATTAGCATTTGCATACATATCGCAAATAGCGGGGAATCATTTATGTAATTCAGATCTCGTCGGGTGTTATATCCAGTGACAGACAGCTTTTATAATTGACAATTGGACTCAGGTTATTCGAGTGACTTTGTTGATTGGTATATAAGCATTAGCATCACTGATTTCAACGTATTGAAGTTAACATGCATTTATTCAAATATAATGTAGAAACGATAGGATACTGCTCCAAGGTCTGAAACAAAGCATAGCATTTGTTATTCATATATGTAGCTGCTGTACACTTCAAAAACCTCACGCTGAAAAAATTCAAATGAACATACTCCAGCAAATTTCTTCTCGTTTAAATTTGCATGCATCATATGTGACATACTGTGACAAATGCATGCTAGCACATTTTGGCGAATGCCTTCGAAGTAATGCATTTTCAATCGTAAAGGTGAATGATCGATTTTCGTTATATGTATCGTGGCCACAAATGATTTGCGCAACGTAGATTGGAACAAGCAAGTACCATTATTATGTTCGCGCAGTTAAAATGGATTTGTTCTATTATCTTATCAATAGGATACGGACTATGATTTTGAAGATACTTCCCTAAACTCAGATCTGTGAATAGTGATATAGCCAATCAGCCATTTCTTTTCAGATTCAAATTGATGTATGATTATTGTAATGTGTTCGATATAGAGTCTACCAAAACCTTCAGCAACAGTTTTGTATCATTGAAGTCTGACCCTACTGAACTGAATATCATTAACCATGATATAAAAATTCGTTTACTTGTGCAAACATTGTTAAGGTTTAAGCCAATTTCATTAATTAATAACACCAGTCACATGCATTGCAAATGTACTGTGGTCGCCAGGCATTTATATTAAGGTTGTAATGGTGATGAAAACGTTTTCATTAACTACTGTCTCTACGCCTGAGTACGGCAGTAACATGCGCATTAACCTTTTGTTGAGGCATAAAGATTTGCGTCTTTTGTCACTGTGTGGCCAGCTTTATTATTGTTCGGCCTGCATAAACCGCAAATATCCTTTCCCTTTATATACGCTTTATATGTGTCGTTGGTTTTATAGCATCAGTTGTATTTGCCTTTACCAAAGAATATAATATGATTTAAAACAATTATTTAACATGAGATTTGATTTACTGTTCACAGTACATTCTTCAATGGGGCAATAGACAGAGCGTTACACGAGGTCATTAGAATGTCATACGCCCTTCAATGTGGTTAAGCAACATCGTTAAAACTTGTGTTGGGCTCGGATGATGGACACCAGTGTCAGAATACTGTGCACGTGGCCTGATCCAATACGATCAATCACTATTTTGCTAAACTAAGCAATCTGCATTCTCGCCAACTCTGAAAGACTATTTCTGCTGAGATTACAACATAGCATTTTGAACATACCTGAAGCGATACCGTGTTGTTCACATAAGACTGATCCATGTTATAATTGATAATTAAAGGCAGTGGCGGTTGTCACCGTTGTGTGTAAAACAGCAAACCATCTTGAGGCGTATTCATAAAGATTCAATAGTTTCAACATGCGATCTCACACAGTATTCATAATACAGTTACTTCTGTAGCAATCTCAGCTTAGTCCGCCATCTCAATTGTGACAAGCAGCAAAAATCATTTAATTGCTATTATTTCACACATATACCATTGTGATCACAATCTATTTCTTGCAGGAAAAGATACATTTTTATTATTCAATGTTCATAAGACCGATTGCTGTTCGACGAAGAGAAATCGGGATAAATTAATCGAACAAGGGACAGCATTGAACGCGGTTCGTTAGGAATTTATAACTCACCTTTATTCGATCAAACTGTACAATATTGTATGATATCAAGTATAATATATGGTTCAGCCTGTGGTCACAACTTTCAGTACCGTATATTCCACATTACTCCGCACAACGGCATTGTTATCCAGGAACATCTGTCAAGACCACAATAGTGAACCAGTTTCTTTTCGAGATGAATTTCACACTTACTAAGTCTTATTATAGGCAATGTAATCACAAATTATCCGCACGAGTAAGAAATAATCCCTTCAAAGTTGCTTATAATGATAACATCATAATTCCACTTCGTTTTTTTAAAGCCTACTTGCGCAGCAGTGATTCAAATTTCACGATACAAAATACGGGGGCCAGAGATTAAGAACGACTGATTATGGGTTCACTTTAAGATCAAGCATGTCGTTGCTGATATCGGTAAAGGCATTTTCCTGGAAGATTATCTTTGGCACTGTAATGGTTAAATTTGAGCTTGCAAACTTAAGACAGCTACCGAGCAGTGTCATAGTTGAGAACACTAGGAGGCATAAGAATCTTTATAAATACTCAGCCTGCAGACTCAAAAAGCTGACTTTGCGAACTTAAGCTTGTTTATGAATACGGCCCCTACTGATTCGATTCGCTTACTAAAATATATGTTATGATTGGTCTGTGTAGCCATGGCTGGATAGGACCACACAAATGATAAATGATCTTATGTTTCTAACTATGAAGCTATATATATATATATATTTGTCATGAGGGAATTAGGTACGATATAAATGCCATCACGGTTTTATTGCTACAAAAGTGCCGCCGACAGATCGATATAAGGGGCATCCGAATGTTACATATTTGGTAACCTGTAAATGCCATCTAATGGATACTATCAAGGTGTTGATGTGTATATGAGATGTTAGTTAATTGAGCTAAGGGCTCGAGGAAAGGAGTATGGTAATAAAAAACATATTACTAGCCACGATTTTCCTCAGCTGTAGCCTCAGCAGGTAACATGGTTGAGAATCTTAAACTTATCAGGGATCGATTGGTTGTACTTAATGCGTGTGTTCGATGCACTGTTAGCAGATTACCAATAGCTATATAGCAGTGGAATTCAATCGACGTAGTTAACAAGCGCATCAAACGGAACACATGCCTGCTTGGAAGAGGAATATTTGGACGTAGTTACAATAGTGCAGCCGCAAATAAATTGCTCAGAAAACACCACTAAATGTCTAAATTTATTTCCCAGTTTTCAGATGGTGTTCAAGACGGGATTAAGAATTATTTCAGCAAACGATTTCCGCTTGTTTTAATCGTATTGAGTTTTTCCAACTTATAAGCAATTGCTAAGGCATCAAACGTAAATAGTAGCGTTTGGATTTATGATTCCATTAAGTCGCATTATTTTTGAGAGGCTAGAGGATAGACTCCCGGTTTAATAACGTTACATGCCCATAGACAAAATGTAATAACATTTGTATTATGGCAACTAGGAGAGTTATACGGCTCCTTTTGAGACGGTATATTGTCACAGACGTATCTATGTATGATATGTATACATCTTAATCTAGCTAAATCAATGGGTCAAGAACCAATCATCGCCAACCATTTGCCTGCGAGAACGCTAGATTTTTTATCATGATGCCCCTTTATCATGAGTTGTCTTTCTTTGAGAGAAACAGTACAGTTGCATTTCTCAGATTATTGCAAGGTGCTGTGGTTTATTTTTATCGATACTGAGTCGACAGAATATTTTTGAAAAATGTATATTCCAATGTATATTTTATATAGATGACTGTGTTAAATATGAATGCTTGACATGTATTTCTGGTTGACTCTGCCGATTCTTTCTTTAGAAAAACATCAATTGATGTTAAGTGATTGTTGCCCCCAAACAAGCAGAATAAATGCTGAACGTCAAAAGTATGTTAAACCTGTGGAAGCTTTTGTTTGATGACGTTTATCAAAGTCCTTGAAATATTTACATATTCTTTCATTCACCAGAATATGCTCTCTATGGATTAATCTAACATGTTGTAAGGACTCAGAGTCAATAGTATGCAATTACTATAATACAGGGCTTTCACTGCCGTAATATACGCAAGCATCCCGGCGAAAAGTCAGCGGTCCATGGATAGCTCAAATAAGACCAAGGACAAAGAAACAGCAGAAAATAATGTGATGAAATAATTTTAATATGCATTGCAACTACCTCCACATTGCGCGTACACGGGCTCGTTTTTTTGAAAAAATATGCATGACATCGCATCATGTGACCTTAAATGTACTTGCTGATAGACAGCAAGACTACACCACTATAACCATCAGGTCAATCACGATTTCAGGCGTCCATTTTGCAACGAATTAAGTCAATCAATAATGATATTCCGTTGGATATTTGCTTCGTGACTGAATAAGGGCTTACAAGCTTGTGTTGATTTACCAATACAATTATTCATCCTAACGATTGACAGCCGAATTGTTAAAGCTCCCTCTAGTTAAAGTGATTAGCAAAGTAAGTGGGACGTGCAATCTCAGCACGCTTACAATGCTAAGTTGTTGAGCGCCGAATCGCTCCATTTCTATATAAATAGCATGGTGTCGGGAACAGAGCACCAACTGTCATCGCCGCTTGTTAAGCATATGTACAATGTTCCACTCCAGTAGCATTTGACAATCTTTGTTTCTGTTTCATTTGGCGCCGATAGGGATATAAAGTGTGATTACACTTAACTGATAACCGCCTTCACTTGCTCTGGTACACTGGTGAAATAAACACTCATGCATCTGCAGCCGACGGCGACCGCAGCGGGGAGGCGTGAAACTGCAGCCCTCATAACCGTGTGGAACGTTTAAAATCGGCGCGTGCACAGTCCAACCTAATAGACTAACGCACAGTCCAAGATTGACCGCCTGTCCACTGGGACCGACAAGTTATTTGACCACTTGCCCGCTGGCAATCTGGCAGGTCTCAGTGCTGTAGATTATAGTATGCAGTTACAATTTATTGTGTGGTAGATAACTGCGGCCAGTTAGACAACCTTTTGCTTTAAATGTTGTTTTAAAATGTTTGCTCACATAACTGCCCTCTACTATAGTTGATAACTGTGATATTGATTTATTCATTTAAAAGAGATAATTATCAACTTGTACAGACTCGTGATTGCTGTTGACAGGATCGATTGCCACTGATGATAATGTAGCTTCCTTGATTGTCCTCATGGTACTATAGACTAACTATAGTTTATGTAATTAAAGCATTATTGTTTACATGTTTTCTACAAAAATGCACACCATCAATATCTGTGCTCCACCGAAGCTTCACTTTGCAGTTGCTCTAATGTACCATATTCCGGTTGCTTATTTCACAATAAGCTAGCAGATCACATCCTGCTGCGCCGCTATCAACGCTTGTCTAAACACTTGTCAGATATGTGATTGAGTTCACATTGTCACTGTTTCGGTAGGCTTCTGGCAGGATGATATGATCTTAAAAGTAGATGGAATGCCACTGGCTTACCATATATTATCGTGCAAGGATGTTTCGGGGAAAGGCCATATTGGTCACTCGTATCACAAACATTGCTGGTCCATCATTGTCCCTAACGATGCCTCATATATATAATAATGACGAGCATCAATTTCAGGTTTTGATACCTTTAAGTTATCTCCTGATTTAGGATGGGGAGTGATGATATCTTCATGTCTCTGGCCCATTTGTCTCTAAGCATTCTGGTGTGAATCGTCTGGTCTAGTTTGTTGCCATCTAGGGAAATAAAGTCAATGCAGTAACTGGTAATTGATATCGATTAGTGACTTAATCTGAATAAATTTGGTTTACTATAAGCAGTTCGTCTCCGGATATACACGCCTATAATCCACGAAACCATGTCCCTATCTACAATGGATGGATGAACAGCTAGAGGACATGAGATTATAGAACAACATAATGCATTATAATTTCTGCCATCGTACGAGGGTTGAGAATGACAGTAACTTGGTCTCATAGTGTAGAAACCGATGTGGTTAGCTGGTACAAACACATAAATAATTAAGGACCCATATCATTTCATATAAATGACAACTTGATTACAAATCGACAGCAATATCCGAAATAGAGGGAAAGTAATAGCTGCTTAATGCCATAAGGCACTTTGTGCCCCGTGCCTCAAAGGCGCATTGATAGCGTTAAGTGTTAACTAATATATAAACACTATACGGGGCATTTAAAGTGTCTGCAAAAGACAAAACACACATAAGAACAAATGACAACATCTGACGTTACGCAGACACATCCGAATGTTTCCATAGGGGTCGAAAAATAACTATATAGCTCTCACAAACACAAACCTCCTCGCTACACAATCGAATTTCTTGCAATATATATTAATCATCGCAAGATGTTTCGATTTTGTATTTTCTATTTGAAGTGAAAACTCATGTAGCATATCTGCATCAAAAATTATTCGATCACACTATGCTTCCTAATAAATTACCATGAGGCATTGATCATTAGTTGATTCAACTCAAAACAAGATGCATGGATATGTTTATTCATTAATAGACAGGACTCATATTTATGGGAAGGTTTATATATTTTGACACCAAGGTGAGCGACAACAAAGAACAAACTACGTAGACTAACACAATCTTGTATGATTTATATAGTCTTGAGATTGCTTTGTTGGTTTGCAGGCTTGCCACTGACCTTTCTATAAATAGCAATGAATCTGCTGCTATCTACAAACCATTGGCGACTAATGGCAAAGCAATCTGTCAGCGGTTTGACTAGACACATGTGTATACTACTGAATACAACTCTTTGGGGTAGGCTGGCAGCAAAACGTATTTGTGGTCTTTAGCTTATTAAAGCGATAGCCCTTCATTCTGAACGAGAATATTTTACTCTGTCGTGGGTCTTAATAACGCTTTGCCGTCTTAGCTCGTTTAGATAGAAATCTAGAGCAAACAAAATAAGAATATTTTGCGATATTATGTTATAATCACTCTCATCAATATTGTGTAACTGTATGTGGTGCCAATGCCGCAACACAGTAGCTACAAAATAAAGTAGAAACGTACACTCCAAAGGACGTCATATTTAGCCACATGTGACTTACATATGTCGCCATCAATACCTACTGCAGCAGCAAACGGGCACAACCCGAATCTTTTATTCTTAGTATTCAATTAGGAAGATATAACCTCTAAAACCATTATCGACATGACAGTTAGCTAGATTGAAAATACATAACAAAACTATGGGTTGTAATGGGCACAAT
>CM067348.1:31331379-31368933 GCA_034190875.2 Urechis unicinctus | reverse complement strand
ATATATTGCGTTCCTATCTAGCAATCACTGACGCTGATATTCCCTAGTTGCAAGTGGAGCCAACACAGCTTGACTAGTTGCTTTCAAATGCTGCAGTCATATACTCGCTAAATGTTGAATACTCACTATGTGCATAACCGATGTGATTCACCATGTGCTACCAGGCCTGATCTTGTGTCACAGAGGCTAACATACGACGTGCGATAACAGGCATAATCATCAATGGTTTTTTATCACATCAAGTCAACAATGCAAAAAAAGCCGCACCTGTTGGGCATAATTGAGTAGAGGCAAATACTGATTCTGTTTGATTCACTATAAGCTTAATTTGTAACCAAGTACTCCACAACAAAATGGACAAATAGCTATAGCCACCCTGCTCGACAACATAGTCTAGTGTCAAAGGTCACCATTTACCATCTTGCCTCTTGTTTGGAGATTATTGTCTGTCATAAATGTTCCGAACAAATTTATGATATTCCCGATGACTACAAGTTGCATTGCAATATACTCCATTATAAAACCATAGCGTAATTTATAAACCATTGGTAAGGCTATTGTATGTTGAACAAGTAACAAGACTGTTTAAGACCATGGCGAACATCGGGCACAACTGCTTCAATTACTTTAATCATTTTATGGCTAATGCAAATGACTCACTATTTCAGACAAACGATGACAAATCTAACAATTGAGCTAATCATGCGGGGACATGATTGGTCATTGACAGGGCGAGGAGGCAAATAAAATAACAGAAGCATGCGAAACATGTTAATTGTTTACATGATTTAAGAAAAACTCGAGTACCGTGGTCAATCAGACAGCGTAATCTACCCAGGAACACTGGACGTGGTCACAGTGATGGCGAATTCAGTGACATTGGCGGTGTGAATGTCAACCATCTTTAAAATATTTTGCTGAATATATATCTAGTAATATCTAAGCATGTACTCTCTTTTTCCGAAATGCTGTTGACATTGATATTGAATGCAATTTGATGATTAATCGTGATCCATTATTTTCTAGGTATCGAATATGGCAATAATCATCCATCGGTTTCCAATTGATATGAAAGGTTTTAATTGTAGGTGCAAGCTGGTTCAGTTAGTAATATACATCATTCAAATGTTTGTTTTTCCGTCTGTTGTCAATCACTCCATCTTGGATGTCATTAGGATACATATAAACAATATTGCAGAGAGTTCAATTATAACTATAAAGGTTTTAATGTCACCAATCGCGTTGTATTTTGAAGTATCCTTCCCATATTTATTGCTTTCCATTATGCAGAAAGTAGCGATATGCTTCATTGGATACACTGATATAAAGCCTTGATTAGTCCTCAATCAAGACAAGCTTTCATGCCTTCACTGCTGGTCATAATATATTTCTGCGTGGATGTGCGTTGATAATCGTTCTGCCTTGGATGTATTGTAATGCAGTTTCGGTACTTACAAAAGTTCACGAACATACCCCACATACTGTCTGGATATTTCTGTGAATAATAACTTTAAAGCTTTTGTAATAAAGACTGGCCAAGTCCACGTTTATTCACTGATCTAGCAGATGTTCAACAGCAAGTAGGAAACGGAAGTTAATCATATGCACTCAAATGTCGGGATCAAAGTTCAGTGAAATTAAGTCGAGGATTATTAACATTATGACAGTTATACACGACAAATGTTATGATAATAATATTGAGAAATATTAAGACACATGCTCTATACATTTTGTCTACAAGTTTTATTTGACGATGCTCTTACAATAACATTTTCCGTTCCCTACTGATATCAGTTACACGTGGCTCGTACATTGGTGGTTTGCAAATAGGGCATTTTCTTTGACTGCAAATTCACTTTCACCCCAGCGGACTGGACAATCAATTAACCCCTCTCAATTTATCTCCACGTTAGGGCTTTACATTTGCTCTAAATGTTCCCAAGTGATGTCTTCCATTGGCCATTTAACGTACGCTAAATTACATATCCGATGCGTTTAGTGACCAACAATATCTTGAACGTTACATAAACTGCCAATTTCTGAGCTATTTCTACGAACTGGCGTCGCTAAAATGGCAATTTCTAATGCACTTCCTGTATATTTGTACGGATTTTGATAGAAAAGTTTTATGCAACCCATGGTTAATTTGATAGAATAATCCTATGTAGTGCATCGGCTATATTTCAGCAGAGGGTTTGAAATTCCATATTAATTGATATCTTGCAATACACGAGTATAATTTAAAGAGACTCTGCCGGAGGCGAATACTTATAGTTGCGTTTACTTTCACCCACGACCGGTATACCTTATCTTGGCCACAAAGAGCTCCAATTATAATAAGGGAGACAATCCGATGTAATATTGTCACAAAGCAGCACCGGTTTAGATACAAACACCGAAAACTGTGGACACTAAACTCTATCCACGTAATCTTTTGATTAATGAAATAAACTACCGAAGTACATCTTGAATGCACACTGATTATGTAGATAAGCTGCGGAATTATTATAAGTTTGGGTCAGTGAACCTGACAGGTATCTTTACTTATTATATGCGTTTCACTTCTACGCTCACACGACAGAGTTTACACTAAAAACAGCGAACACTGGGACAGGTTCTATATTTTTTAATTATAGTGTAAATCACTTATTTATTGACTTTTGTGTGACCCCTCAGACTTATTGTTGTGGAGAACGTTGTATCATCCCTATTGCTTCACATATTCAATCAGCCATTCTAAATAGTCATGGATTTAAAACGAATCGTTGAAATATATCTGCTGATGTCTATTTTCAGACAACGTCAAATGTGTAAAATATCGTTCGAATCGTGTAATATGTCGGAATTTTTATGGCAACCTAAACTATATCCTTTCCTGTAAAAGCTACAATTGTTAGATTTGCTGTTCGAGTCACTTTTATACACTTCCCAGCTTCATGCTTAATTTTGTAAAGAGTACAACGATTAAATGTCCTACTAGGACTAGTGATTTAATATACGATACATATTTGATTCGGACAGTCGTTACAACTGATTATGACCATTATACAAGGTGCGAGCAAATTTACTAATACCATGACACCTGCGAAAAGGTATCTGATCTACTTCCCAAACTGCACGCTGTGCGGAAATTGTATCATCAACAGGATAGATTTGCATCGAGCCATATAAATGCGCACTAATTATTGATTACGGCTTGACTGTTTAATTGACCAAAAGTCATCAGAAGTAACAGCCGACCTTGTTATAATATCTCCTTATATCACGAATGATGCTTACATGACAGATGACAAAGAGCGCTCGTTCCGCATTCTGCTTCTCCAATTGACAGAATTCTTGATGCAGTAAATTTAACGAATAGATATTTTATCAGATTGATAACAAAGATTGTAATCATTATATTTCAATACATATTAATTGTCTGGTATTATCAGCAACAATGATCTTCAGGTGAGAGCTTAGTAGCTAGTCAGATCTTTAGGCATCGACTTGTGTGGGCCCATTACGGCTGCTGGCGTAAAGAATCCAAATGTTTAGAGTAAGTTAGATATGTAATAAACGGTTCTTTTCGCCAACACGTAATACAACAGCCAAATTCCCAAATTTTATTCCGCTGCATATTTAAGTTAACCATTTTACTGCTGACAGACTAATATATATTTATAGATATATATAGATATAGATATATATGTATATATATATATATTTATATATATATACATATATACAAATATATATATATATATATACATCTATATACATATACATGTATAAATATATATATATATATATATATATATATATATATATATATGTATGCATATTTATTTGTTGGTATATATATACATTTATTTATATACCTTTATATATATAATCATATATATAAACTATACATAATCATGTATATATGTGAATATATACACATATTCACCATATATATATATATATATATATATATATATATATATATATATATATATATATATATATATATATATATATATATATATATATGCATATTTATTTGTTGGTATATAAATACATTATTTATATACCTATATATATATAATCATATATATAAACTATACATAATCATGTTTATATGTGAATATATATACATATTCACCATATATATATATATATATATATATATATATATATATATGCATATTTTTTTGTTTGTATATATATATACATTTATTTTATAACAATACACCTATATATACAATCATATATATATATATGTATGCATATTTATTTGTTGGTATATATATACATTTATTTATATACCTATATATATATAATCATATATATAAACTATACATAATCATGTATAAATGTGAATACATATACATATTCACCATATATATATATATATATATATATATATATATATATATATATATATATATATATATATATATATATATGCATATTTTTTTGTTGGTATATATATAAACTATACATAATCATGTATAAATGTGAATATATATACACATCCACTATATATATATATATAAGTGAATATGTATTTGAATATGTGTATGAATATGTAAATGAATATGTATATTAATATATATGATTGTGTGTTAGTCTGTAAGTGTGTGTCTGTGCGTGTGTGTATATCGTTGACAGGTTAATATGGATGAAATAAGTTATTCTAATCAAATGTTTTAACTACCATTGATATGTGCTGATTGATTTTATTTTTCTAGGTGAATATATCCTAACTGCCAAAACATCTTAAATAGAAATCGCTCGCAGCCGAGTGAATCTAATTTAAGTATGACTTCATCCGGCTCAAATTCTCTTTTGTGACTGTTCATTGCATACTAAATGCGGATTTATATGATGTATTGTAATTGATATGAAGACCTCGAGCCAGCACACACATGGTCTATTGATTGGAAGGGTAGTGCGTTGGCAAATATGGATAGATAACAAGATTTCGTTATTGAATAAGTCCTATTCAGCTGAAAGCCTTTTCACATTTCTCCAGAGTTATTCTGGTTTGTGTGAGCGCAATCACATTAAGATTGGCAACAATACGTTGCAGGCTGTGATGTATATCCACATCACTTTAAAAATATGCATGACGTATTCTAGTAGCCAGCACCTCATCCTTCAGAAGTTTCAATAAATGGCGTTATCTACAATGCTTGTATCCGTTGCACGATCAATGACATGGAATGACACAGAGGATTTCAAAGTAATATAGGTAGAAGCAGCTTACGATTTATCATATGTGTCAATAACACCTAACTTGCACAGCAGTATTTCGATGAACATTGACGTAAAGTCAATTCAGCCATATATAATGATGTAGAAATAAATAAATATTAATCAGGAAAACGTTTTGTTGTAGTGCACGGTAGATATTTTTGCACTTGTTTGAGATGAGCGGTCGCTCATAAGAAATAAGGGAGTGAGCTAAAAATGATCCTGACAGCTGTCATCAGTATTAGACTGAAGAACAGAAAACATATACCAATTGCGAGAAATATTAATAATTGCGTTCCCAATGATTGCTTCAGTTTCATGACACTTATTACTAGGGAACAAAATAAGCATTGTACACTGCAACGATAGTCCTGGGAGAAGTCTGGTAGACTCGTCTACCATTTAAGTATAAGTTACACAATTGCTTCAAAATATTGACGTGGCCTCGAGTTTTGGCGATGAAAAATGTTTTTATGCTTTAGGCACACGAGCGGATAGAACAATATAATTGCCTTCTTACTGACATATTCAGCCCGTTGTCCGTAATTGTTTTTATCACGTTTACTGCGCGAAATTATTGCACAACTGATGGGTTGGGTAGGCCAAACTGATCTCATCTTGCTGCTACAAATATGCCCGCGGATCAGCCCTCATTTTGGCATTAAATAATCGTAAAATGCGCCTTTTCGAGGGAATAATATGCAACACAATAGCTTAACATAGCGACGATGGGATAATCGTTGACTGCAATTTGTTATTTACTTAGGAGTCATAAGCACGTATATCCATATTAAATAGCAGCTCGATTCTGATATATCGCCAACACACTTTTCTTCCATGTTTGTGGGCATGTTCGCTAGCAGCCAATGTGCTGCAACTGGCCACGCAATTTATATTGCACCCTAGTGAGCTTATGTTGATCGAGAAGAAGCATTGAAATGCAACTACAACAACATGCGTGCTTGCAATTCCATTCTGCCACTTGCAAATTTAGTTTGTTATTAAATGAGTCGCTATAAGCAGTTCCAAATGCAGTGTAGTCCTTTGAAGCATCTGTTATCTTACAATCTTATCACGTAAGGGTTGCTAATCGAATTGTCCCACGCAAGTTAGTTTCAATGAAACTGTCTTATAGAATATTTATACCTGTTACTGTTCTATATACTGATAGAGTCATCTTTCCAATGTAAACTATGGCATTGCTTCTTTGTTGCTCGTTTCGAGAGCTAAATTGGTCATTGATGAACTAAAATTAAATTACTTATTGATAAGCAAACCAGAAGTCCTGTATCTACAAGTGTTATAATCGTATATTGTGCCTGCATGATAATCGTGATAACTGTTCGAAGAAGTTATTTTGTGCTTTTTGCTAACCTGTCACTGTCAAAAATAATACCCTAATGGTTGGTCGATATCTTATCAAATCTTGCCAATGGTTCCCGGCCCGAGTGTACCGTAAATTGAATTGAATCTAACGCGTATTAAAACCTCGCATAACAAAATGCAAATAAATTCTTCATAAAACGGCGTGAAATACTGTCCTGTATCGTGCATTGGTGCAAAGTTTGGGAATATATGCAAGCTGGGATCGCTATAGGCATTTACTATATTATCTTGTTATCAATGATGTATAATTTGTCATTGGCGCATGGTAGGTGCAAATCCAATACAGTACCCAATTATTCAAGACTGAAAACTAACCTTAGTTACAACATTTATTGAAATGAATTTATAGTTATCAACATTTAATAATAAAGTTATCGGACTAGTATTTATTATGACCGCTTATGTGGCCAATTTCAATACATTACTTGCAACCAATAATCAATCGCATGTAGTCAGTTTATGCTCTTACCTTTTATTTCGCTCTCGTCTTAACACTTGTGCAGCCAAATACTCATATTGTCGGATATTGTTTGCATTCGATGGTATGTCAATATAACCTACGATATGGCATATGGCCCGAATATGCCCTGGTCGTGTGCATAACAAAATAACGAACGTTCACGCAAACTAAATGAACAATCACTTGAAACCGACAAAACTATAATCTAGTGCGACCCCATTTGGCTTAGATACGCATCCATAACTATTGATCAGGTATTGTCTTTGTATAAATATGATATATAGCAGCTGATATTGAAGCCCAGAGCCACAACTACATAGTTTTCTGGTCACAAGCTGCCTTTATCATAGTGCATGGGAAGATCATGATAGATGATAAGATTTCGTCATTGGATTAATCCAATTCCAATGAGAGTCTCATTTCGTAAGAGATATTGCGGGATCAAAGAATACCATAATATTAATATTGAAATGCACTTTGGCTAAACGAATATGTACCTCCATGTCCCTTTAAAACTACGGATATTGGTTTTAGCGGCAATATTCATCAAATAAGATCTTAACTCAAACAGGCTTCATTATTAAGCCTGACCTATAAACACCACAACCTCCTTCATAACCAAGAACCTGTAATTGAATAAAAAGTACAAATATAAGCCAGGTTTCAGCAATTTGATAATAATTCTGTAGGATAATTTGTCAGAGAAATATATATCATGGTGCCTTCGTTTCATTGCACGGAATGTTGCCAGTGTTTTTAAAATTTGATATGCTAATGTCATTAGATGTAAAAATAAAATGTCAGACACCCCATCTGAGCGGGTCGGAATTCATAAAACATCCCTACTGAGAGCATATTCAAATAGCAAGGTAACTATTAACAAGTGAGTGAAACATTGCTGATTCTTCACAATCAAGGCATACATTCGTATCATTCTAGCTAGCAATGAAATCACATCATATCATCTGAAATTACGAAGAGCATTATCATAGTCAGCTATGACTGTATACATTGTAAGCATCTACGGAAATGGACTGCTAGTAGCAATGTAATGGAGTTGGATCATTCGATAAGACTGAAATGATTAGATTAGCTTATGGTTGCTCTATTTATCATGGTTTCAATCGTCCGCAAATGGCGAAAAGCTCTCCACTCTTAAGCTGAAAACATATCGAATGTATATAGAGGCTAGTATCTCCCGAAAAGCAACGATGGCAATATGACTCATGCACTTTATAAACCTCATGCATGTGCAGTAACTTATGCCAAGTGAACAGCGAGGAACTGTCTGTGCTGATTTAATAAACGGCCAGGTTATTCAACTAGCGACACCATTCGATCTGCAAATTGATTACTAAGGTGCTAAATCAACCCTGTCGAACCAATGCAGAATATTGCACTTAATCTGGGTGGTGCCTGTAAATGTTAAGGGACAACTTGATGATATGTACTTCGCATCTAGTCGTGGCGGTGATTACATTCATACAAGTAACAACTGAGGGTGGAGATACACGAGTGAAAAGAATGCGTTTGTTTGTTTGTTTGTTGAATGGTAAAAGAGAGAAATGCCGCGAGAAATTACAAAGAGGTTTAGGGTTTTTTTCAGTGTGGAATGATCAATACTTGCCCCTTTTCGCGACTTTCAGTGACATTCGTATACATTGTTAAGCCGCATAATTTGCATTACAACGGCGTCACATAGAAACTACTTGATAGTATTTCATTGGCTATTGGTCTTGGCGAATTGCACCTAAGTACTTTCCTCACCAATGAGAGCAAACCTACTTAAGCATTAAAAAGCAGTTTACAATATCAAATTTTACAAACTAAAACATCACACTCTATTATTGACATCCAAATTAAAATAAATTTCATAGAAATTGCCAAAATACGAGATGACAAATTAGTTTTTAGGCATTCTACTCTCAGTTGAAAAATTAACATTGACTGAATCGTAAGCGATGCTGCTGCTAAAACAGATGAACATCATAGGGCCAGGAATATGTTAATAGGAACAAATGGGAACAGTGCATAATTGTTTGCAAATACATTATGTTCCTGTACAAATCATAATTGCTTAGATGTACTTCACAGGGACAACATCTTTCTGTTAAGCTGTACTAAAATTCAAAACCAAATATATGTATTTATAATTGTTAGTTTCTTCATTCTCCAACCAAATAATGCGATTCCTCCTCGGAGGTATTGTAAAAATTCTGTCAGAAATCAAATTTGAATGCTAAATAGGAATCGTGCTGTGTCTAAATGTCAACTCACATATTCAAGCCATTTGGATCTTGAACCAGTGACGTTATGTTTATACAACGCTACGGGTACAGTTTTTGTCTCTATACAAATATGCACACTTGTTATCTGGCAAGCATAATTTTCTGCACATATGCAGATACTCATTTGAAATGGCATAAACAAGCCCGTATGACTTTACCGTTATTTCTATAAAAGCGAGTAACACTCTTTACCTTCAACTGAGTTGCCTACCTCGGAGTGTCGATGGGTCAAACAGGCTAGGCTTAAATACATTTTACACGTCTACCATCCAAGCAAGGTCATTTTCTCTTATCAGCAAAATATCGTTTACTGTTGAAATGTTCTGCGTTAAAGCCATGCGTCAGCATGGTCGAATTTACCAATTCAAGTTGACTAGCCTATTTGCTCTAAGAAACCTCGCAGAATCAATTGCAATAAACTGATAGACCAGCGGGTCAGTACTAGGAGATTGTGTAATGGATCTTTAATAACCGAATTAGGCGCACAGCAGTAAAGACTTTAGTAACACTAAAGGCATAACCCGTTCAATATATACGGGAACTTGATTATGGTTGTTGGGAATAATTGAATAAAGGGGACATAAGCTTTATTAATGGTGATTGTTACTCTAATCAAGTCACTACAAATGTCACTATGTTATAAAGCTTAATCACGCAAGAGCTTTAAGAAGCTCTGTAAGACTTATTTGTGACCGCTAGATTGACGCAATTGGCGCGATCAGTTTATCGTGCAAGAATAATCTGGAAAACGGTCACCATGAAAAATAGAATTCCATACCTTTGGTATCTATTCCAGTCATGGCAGTACAATTCATTAATTGTATAGTGATTCAACACTTAAAAGCTGTACTAGAAATACAGATGTTGTCTAGGTTCCTTTAAAAACAACTAGACTTCGTCGGATCCTTTACCATAAACATATCATATTAAATGGTAAAATCTGCTCCTAGGTGTTGTTTGTATTATCAGGGGAATAGTATGGATCATGTTTTCTATTATTTATTATTTAGTATGCAAATTCGGTGTTCGAAAATGTTTTTCGCATCGGAGTTTGTCGCATACAGAAGGCTCTTGGACATTATACAAAGATTTGATAGATATTTAGCGAAAAATAGATCTTTCAGTATTGACAGTAAAATGATTAATGAGCAAACGATGGTGCCAATGTATTTAATAACTACTTCGTAGGCGTAAGGACATCATTTGCCTAAAACATGCAAAACGTTTATTTGCATAAACATTTCGTAATGACTAATGAGATTAGATGTATCGTTTCTCGTAGACCCAACAAGCAAACGGGGAGTTATGTATGTATTCATTAGTAACAGCAAGGTTTGTTTTAGAAGGAATGTGCAATCGTAGATTCAGAACATAAGTCACCTTAATAAAGAAACCCCCTATCTCGTTAAATAAACTTATTATTTGACGTCAAACTCGTGATAACAGAACTTAGGCTTTCAGGGGTAGCTCTATTGCTCACAAATAGAGAATAATGTATAATTATTTGCCATCTTCTGTATCATCTATAATATTAATGATATGTTCAGTAATCAACGACAAGGCGTTTGAATTTCATAAACAGGCCACCAATACTAACGCATTGCCATTCCGGATTTTGATCTGGTTATTCCACAAGCAGAACTTAAATACGCTGTATTATATATATATGTACTGTTTATTGTTTGCTTCTTAGAGGGTGTGTGTGAATAAAGAAAATTCACCCTGTATAAATGGCAAAAATAATAGGGTATTATGGTAAGGGGGTCGAAAATTTTAGAGAGGTACATTGTATCATTGGCAACATAGTCTATACCTACTAGTGTGGCAATGACAACCTGTAACTTGTGCCATATGAAAAGTAAGTAAAATCTAAATTCGCATTGGCTCATCTGAGGCACAAGTAAATGCATTTGTGAGGTAAGTCGAACATATAAATCATGATGCTTTAATCTATATTCAAAACCAGCATTATAACGACCATTTCTTCAAATGAAACTTGTTTTAGGGTCGTGGAAAAGCGCTGGTTCGCATAGGATGCCATCCCATCCATTTTGCATGTGAAAAGACAATTAAGCAGCAGGGGTATGCGATGATCTATAATACATTAACGCTTCTGAGGGCAGCTTCAGGTCTTGATAAAAAGTGAAACAAAACCATGGATTTACAATGATTAAGTATGCTCAAAACAATATTGCGCTATATTATCGTTAGAAACTTTGCAAATGATTAAAAATAATATATGCTGATTTGAAACGAAACGTTTTGCACGCACAACGCACGTAATTTGAGGAATCGATCAGGGTCTTTACCGATTCGTATGCAAAGGATGACATCTTTTTCGTTGTATCAAATTGGAGACAAATAATGAAAAAAACACCACATGTAATTCAACTTGTTACGAAAATTAGCTTCAACCTCCTAAGTTCGGCAATAATATTGGATAAGCGTAATATCCGCCAGTCAAATGGACGCATTAAGTCATATTACTTATCCAACCGTTTCACAGAAGATGCCAATTGGCTCAAAGAGTCTTCAAAAAGATTTACAACCTTGTTCCAGTTATGCAGCATTATATGCAAGACCGTAATATTCCCCATAATCAGCATCCGCCGCGCAGTGTCTGAGCAGAGGAAAACTAAGTCCCCAGACAAAGCTGATAAGCTAGTGACACCAGACAAATGAATAATACATCTATAGTGAATCAGATGATGCCGGAAATGCAAATAAACCCCTCTGCAAACAAGATCGGTTTATTCATACAGAATACCTCCATTACGTTATTCCGGCAGATCTTATATGAGGTGCACCCATGACAGCTATATTCTGGACATTAACTCGAACCGAGTCGGTTTCATGCATTATATTGAGCAGTTTCTCTTTATATAGCCTAGGCTTAAACTTATATTCTGCCAACAAATATCAGCACCTTACGTCGCAATTAATACGCTTGCCATGGTATTGATGTATTGGTTTGCACATGCAATTGTTGGGTTCCACTGTATTCATCCTTCGGCATACATCGATCATTCGATTTCATGCTCCATAGTTTTACTAATTGGGATGTTACAGCTCAAGTAAAGACAGACAAATGAGGTCGAACACAGAAAATTGGTAATTTGGTCTTCCGTAATTGTTCATTGAGGTTACTAAATGTATACCTCTAGAAGTAATCAGGATGTTATTCACATCGTGGATCTAAAACTGGGGATCATCTGGTTTATTGTCAATGCAGTATAATTGATGTCTGAGCAAAGTCTGAGTGAGGAATAGTACACATGCACCTAGCTGAATATTGATATTTTCTGCCTTTAGAACATTCCTCGGAGACATACCATGTACAAAATTGACCTATATCTGCATACTCATCATCAGCACTTGGCGTCTAAATCTTCATGTTCACAAATTGAATGAAGACTAATGGCTGTAATGCGCAGCATATATTGTAGATACAAAAAGGCTCTTACACGCACGAGAGTATTGGGGGTTCACCATGTGAATCATCATTGAATACCAATAACGATAAGTGCAGTATAAATGTGGATTGGATACATCACATATGCTGGGTGCTAATTAACTCCTGTTGACCCCTTCGTAGAAACCAATTATGCAATCCTTAGCGGAAATGAGTGATTTGCTCCGTGACCTTCAGTGACCCAGGTTATCTCACGCCAATCGCATTTGGATGTTGTTAGCATCCATGAAAGCACCGCGCACATCATCAATTAGCTTCGTACATGGGTCGTATTCATTTACCGTATGTTGTAGTCCACCGTTATTACAATATTATGAATAAAGATTTATTCATAGTCCCGATGCAGCAGATATAATCATATTCGGCTGAGATTAAAGCGTTATATTCACCAAGCCTCGTGTTCGCGAAAACTATAAAGCACTGTATACTGTTTACCAAAGATACAACATAACATTGTGATTTAAATGCGATTTTATGCAGCCAAGCTACGGATATAAATAACAGTTAGTCTAACAGTCCTGGGATTAGCATCGATCTAACTGATAGTAATCTTATCATGTACGGAAATATCGGAGCTCTGTCTTAGTACAGTTACAAAAGCCAAAAACATATAAATAAGTAGGATGCACATATAAATAAAAACACACACACACACACACACACATATATATATATATATATATATATATATATATATATATATATATATATATATATATATATATATATATATATATATATATATATATGTATATATATATATATATATATATATATATATTTATATATATATATATATATAATATATATATATATATATATGTGTCATATACATTCTCCACATTTAGAAGAATATATATATATATATATATATATATATATATATATATATATATATATATATATATATATATATATATATATATATATATATATATATACATGTTCATCTTTATGTGGAGATATTATATGATACTCACAAGAAAACAGCCCGATCAGAGCATCCAAAGGATCAAGGGATAAGCTAACGCACTCGCTTATATGCTAAGGAACCAAGGCATTCTTTTGAATTGCAAACTGAACCAAATCAACGATAGACCACTCCATTAAGTGGTTAATTATATCTGCCAGTAGCAGGCGCCTTGGGATTGCCAAGGTGGATTGTTTGCGGCTAAAAACACGGTGACAGACGACATACCGCTCTACCAATTTCTATGGGTAGAGCTTAAACAAGGGCACATGACTTAGGTATAAACGACAACAAATTAGACAGCATAGGAACACTCAACACGTAGCAGTCGTTTGATAATCCTCATTTTATTACTGGTATTCCCTATGTTTTGTACACACCAGTGCCATTTGATATAGTCCTGTAAATCAGCATTGTTATCGTGGCGCGGCTTTGCGTTACAAACATTATGGTGTGTAACGCTGCATATAGTTAGCCTCGACAGGGCTTCAATGATCAATTATTAGATGTGTCAGCATTCCGTGTTCAACGTGAAATAATATTGCAAGTAATTTCAAGGTTTTTGCAAATATTTTGCCTATTATCAAATTGTCAAGATGTGCGTATTATCAAGGCACCATCATTAGTTGCTCTGTTACAGCCAACGTTGGAGATGATTTACGAAGCACATATGGACCATTGTCTATCTGAGATAGTCAGCGCACATAATGACACTGCTTATGATAAAGTCAACGGCAAATGTGTTTGAGTATGAGTTTGTGACACTGATCAATAACCCCTTATCACATAACCAGCGGTGTCTCAATACGATAAGCCAAGGAGGTAGTCATCTGTGAACATTGCATTCATTGTGTATCTATTTTAGCGTCATTATATATAGTTGTCACATGCATGATTTTTCTCGAACATGATATATCATAAGATGGTGAAAGAATGCATTTCTATATTTTCCACAATGTTGATAGGGATAAAGTTCCATACAATGTTTCAGTAGTTAGAAATAATAATAATCAGATGATGACTAGTCATGGCTATTGATATTTGTATGTTGTGGTCCGGGTATAAAAGCCCTGTTGTAAATAAATTATTCACAGAAATCACGTCTTTCGTACGCTTATAGACATGATAATTATTGTTGTTTGTTTACATCAACTAACCACCTGAATTGATACTGCCGCTGAAAGCGCAAACATCACAACCGTATTATTTTTATAGGTTATAGCATTGGTGCATTTGCACTAGGTAATCAGAGCAAAGCCTCTTTCGAAACATCGCTAGTGCTCACAGCATGATTAATTGATGCGATGACACATTATTAATGCTTTGACCAATTCTTTGATATAAACATCGCTGATTTTGTTGCCGTGTTCTACAATTTGTATCAAACTGAGTGATTAATCACACAAATTAATTACTGCCCCAGGTTAATTTACATTATATAAAGCACTTGAGTCATATTATGTGTGAAATATTTGTCTCGTGGGGAAACGCTATGCCTTAAAAAGGAATTTGGGTGCTCTTATTATGTTTGTCAAGGACTGCAAATCATCGACGATGATCACAGGCTAGGTTCTGTCTGCTGCTTTCTTTTTTACCCACCAACTATTAAAAATTTACATGCTTGCTATTGTAGCGGTGTCTCCCGTTCTACATTGAGGCATTAGCATTTGCATACATATCGCAAATAGCGGGGAATCATTTATATTATTCAGATCTCTTCGGGGTTATATCCAATGACAGACAGCTTTTATAATTGACAATTGGACTGGTTATTCGAGTGACTTTGTTGATTGGCATATAAGCATTAGAATTGCTGATTTCAACGTATTGAAGTTAACATGCATTTATTCAAATATAATGTAGAAAAGATAGGATACTGCACCAAGGTCTGAAGCAAAGCATAGCATTTGTTAATCATATATGTAGCTGCTGTACACTTCAAAAATCTCACGCTAAAAAATTTCAAATGAACATACTCCAGCAAATTTCTTCAAATGAAAAATTTGGCATGCAAATCATATGTGACATGCATCATCATATGTGACATACTGTGACAAATGCATGCTAGCACATTTTGGCGAATGCCTTCGAAGTAATGCATTTTCAATCGTAAAGGTGAATGAACGATATTTGTTATATGTATCGTGGCCACAAATGATTTGCGCATCGTAGATTGGAACTAGCAAGTACCATTATTATGTTCGCGCAGTTAAAATGGATTTGTTCTATTATCTTATCAATAGGATACGGACTATGATTTTGAAGATACTTCCCTAAACTCAGATCTGTGAATAGTGATATAGCCAATCAGTCATTTTTTTCAGATTCAAATTGATGTATGATTATTGTAATGTGTTCGATATAGAGTCTACCAAAACCTTCAGCAACAGTTTTGCATCATTGAAGTCTGATCCTACTGAACTGAATATTATTAACCATGATATAAAAATTCGTTTACTTGTACAAACATTGTTAAGGTTTAAGCCAATTTCATTAATTAATAACACCAGTCACATGCATTGCAAATGTACTGTGGTCGCCAGGCATTTATATTAAGGTTGTAATGGTGATGAAAACGTTTTCATTAATTACTGTCTCTACGCCTGAGTACGGCAGTAACATGCGCATTAACCTTTTGTTGAGGCATAAAGATTTGCGTCTTTTGTCACTGTGTGGCCAGCGTTATTATTGTTCGGCCTGCATAAACCGCAAATATCCTTTCCCTTTATATACGCTTTATATGTGTCGTTGGTTTTATAGCATCAGTTGTATTTGCCTTTACCAAAGAATACAATATGATTTACAAAAAATTATTTAACATGAGATCTGATTTACTGTTCACAGTACATTCTTCAATGGGGCAATAGACAGAGCGTTACACGAGGTCATTAGAATGTCATACGTCCTTCAATGTGGTTAAGCAACATCGTTAAAACTTGTGTTGGGCTCGGATGATGGACACCAGTGTCAGAATACTGTGCACTTGGCCTGATCCAATACGATCAATCACTATTTTGCTAAACTAAGCAATCTGCATTCTCGCCTACTCTGAAAGACTATTTCTGCTGAGATTACAACTTAGCATTTTGAACATACCTGAAGCGATACCGAGTTGTTCACATAAGACTGATCCATGTTATAATTGATAATTAAAGGCAGTGGCGGTTGTCACCGTTGTGTGTAAAACAGCAAACCATCTTGAGGCGTATTCATAAAGATTCAATAGTTTCAACATGCGATCTCACACAGTATTCATAATACAGTTACTTCTGTAGCAATCTCAGCTTAGTCCGCCATCTCAATTGTGACAAGCAGCAAAAATCATTTAATTGCTATTATTTCACACATATACCATTGTGATCACAATCTATTTCTTGCAGGAAAAGATACATTTTTATTATTTAAGGTTCATAAGACCGATTGTTGTTCGACGAAGGGAATCGGGATAAATTAATCGAACAAGGGACAGCATTGAACGCGGTTCGTTAGGAATTTATAACTCACCTTTATTCGATCAAACTGTACAATATTGTATGATATCAAGTATAATATATGGTTCAGCCTTTGGTCACAACTTTCAGTACCGTATATTCCACATTACTCCGCACAACGGCATTGTTATCCATGAACATCTGTCAAGACCACAATAGTGAACCAGTTTCTTTTCGAGATGTATTATAGGCAATGTAATCACAAATTATCCGCACGAGTAAGAAATAATCCCTTCAAAGTTGCTTATAATGATAACATCATAATTCCACTTCGTTTTTTTAAAGCCTACTTGCGCAGCAGTGATTCAAATTTCACGATACAAAAAACGGGGGCCAGAGATTAAGAACGACTGATTATGGGTTCACTTTAAGATCAAGCATGTCGCTGCTGATATCGGTAAAGGCATTTTCCTTGAAGATTATCTTTGGCACTGTAATTGTTAATTTTGAGCTTGCAAACTAAAGACAGCTACCGAGCCGTGTCATAGTTGAGAACACTAGGAGGCATAAGAATCTGTATAAATACTCAGCCCGCAGACTCAAAAAGCTGACTTTGCGAACTTAAGCTTCTTTATGAATACGGCCCCTACTGATTCGATTCGCTTACTAAAATATATGTTATGATTGGTCTGTGTAGCCATGGCTGGATAGGACCACACAAATGATAAATGATCTTATGTTTCTAACTATGAAGCTATATAGCTATATATATATATATATATATATATATATATATATATATATATATATATATATATATATATATATATATGCATAAGTATGTGTATATATATACATTTATATATATATGTATATATATATATATATATATATATATATATTATATATATATATATATATATATATATATATATAACTTCATAGAGAGATATATAAGAACATTTATCGTTTGTAATTATTCATATTTACGTCAGAATGTAGAAAAACACTAAACAATAATATGTATATGTATATATATATGTATATATATAAATACTGCATCAACTAGTTATTTTGACTGTCCGTTCTGCATTTTTTACATATATCCTGCCATCTATGTTCGAAGGGGCCGCTTGTATCTATTAAATCAGCCGTGTCGAATTGAAATATACATTTGTTACCCATGCAGCTCGTCAACATTGCGAGAGGAGAGCGAAATTGCAATATCCGGTCTGGCCTATGGAGCCCAGCAAATATTTTCCTATGCAGATAAATATATTGTTTAACGCAATGCGGAGATAACTTCGTAGTTTAATGCTTTGCGAAATCATATTGCTGCATGAAATCAGCAACAGTGGTCGTTAATGTCAATTTTGAGAAATTATGCTGTGCAGCGAGTTATTGCTTGTATCAACAAATGTTTACTAACAATAAGTATGATTTTTCACGAGGTAAAATTGTCAATTGGTGAATATTTTATCGCATGTTTTTTTTTCCAAGAGTCATAATTTACACTTTGATGCCAGTGAGTTAAGCACACAGCATCTGCTGAACAAGATATCATCAAAATACCACTGACTCAAATGAATTAATTCCATGCTAGAGAGGGTTAACCATTACTTCTAGAAAAGATTGCATGATTTGATTAAACAGAGAAGGAACAAAAAGCGAATTTATCGACGCTAAAATTCCGATATATTGGCACAGCTTTGACATATATTTTGACAGCAGCTTAAGAGATTTCAGTAAAAATGACACTGCTTTTTTTAAAAATTATATTAAAGGAAATAACTACAGGGGTAGAGATCAACATTTGCAATAAATACAGGACTAGCATAACAATACTATACATTATTTCTGCAACGTCCACAAATACCATAATTGCTGACAGTCAAATGAAATCAAGTTGGAAATTCGCAATTTTGTTCAAGTTAAGATATTATTTATATAGCTCAATTCTATTTTGCTACAGAGGAAGCTGAAATGGTATATGGCATGAACTTTTGTTATTGATATAAAGCTATTACTGATTTACTATACATCAGGCAAACCGACCAAAAAAACTAATTAAGTTAGATGCCACCTGATTGACGTTTAACTTTCTTATAATATTATTCCACAACACTGATGATATTTAATGAGGCGCGCTTGAAATGAATTGTAGTCCATCTAATGTGTCACCAGTTGATTTCCGGGCACGCTTGTGTCACACTGCTGGTACTGAGCAGTCAGTGATTGGGAGTTTGGTTGGCAGGTTAGTAATGCGGTGGGTCTGCCACACTGGCGATAGCGTTATTGGTTTGGTCGGCACGCGATTGATAAGCTGTCTGTAGGCTCGAATCTTATTATAACCAGGCTAAATACAGTGTGTAACGGTAACAAAGCTAATTATCAATAATTCGGTACCGATATATTACAGCTATGCATCTTTACGTATTCACTGATTGCCACGTTTGAAACATTGAAGGCTAATCAAGTGATGAATCCAGTGCATATCTACCATTGTGAGCCAAAGACCGTTTTCTTTCATGTTTTGCCATTAATCGAATCATAATTAAGCATATTCCGACTGTACGGCTGCAGACATTCCGTTTATCTTCATTTTTACGTCTCATCAAGGTTGACTTTATTCGAATTAATTTTTGTGTTCTAGTGTGCCCGCGTCGATTATCTGAAGTGAAGTATTCCATATAAGAATATTGGGGATTCAAGTTCAAGTTATATGTTCTGTTGTTTAAGCCGTTTGGGATTTATAAACCCTGGCCTCCCCAATACTATATCGAATGTCCAGTTTAACGTTCGTCTATATTTGTCATGAGGGAATTTGGTAAGATATAAATGCCATCACGGTTTTATTGCTACAAAAGTGCCGCCGACAGATCGATATAAGGGGCATCCGAATGTTACATATTTGGTAACCTGTAAATGCCATCTAATGGATACTATCAAGGTGTTGATGTGTATATGAGATGTTAGTTAATTGAGCTCAGGGCTCGAGGAAAGAAGTATGGTAATGAAGAACATATTACTAGCCACGATTTTCCTCAGCTGTAGCCTCAGCAGGTAACATGGTTGAGAATCTTAAACTTATCAGGGATCGACTGGTTGTACTTAATGCGTGTGTTCGATGCACTTTTAGCAGATTACCAATAGCTATATAGCAGAGGAATTCAATCGACGTAGTTAACAAGCGCATCAAACGAAACACATGCCTGCTTGGAAGAGGAATATTTGGACGTAGTTACAATAGTGTAGCCGCAAATAAATTGCTCAGAAAACACCACTAAATGTCTAAATTTATTATGTTTCCCAGTTTTCAGAGGGTGTTCAAGACGGGATTAAGAATTATTTCAGCAATCGATTTCCGCATGTTTTAATCGTATTGAGTTTTTCCAACTTATAAGCAATTGCTAAGGCATCAAACGTAAATAGTAGCGTTTAGATTTATGATTCCATTAAGTCGCATTATTTTTGAGAGGCTAGAGGATAGGCTCCCGGTTTAATAACGTTACATGCCCATAGACAAAATGTAATAACATTTGTATTATGGCAACTAGGAGAGTTATGCGGCTCCTTTGAGACGGTATATTGTCACAGACGTATCTATGTATGATATGTATACATCTTAATCTAGCTAAATCAATGGGTCAAGAACCAATTATCGCCAACCATTTGCCTGCGAGAACGCTAGATTTTTTATCATGATGCCCCTTTATCATGCGTTGTCTTTCTTTGAGAGAAACAGTACAGTTGCATTTCTCAGATTATTGCAAGGTGCTGTGGTTTATTTGTATCGATACTTGGTCGACAGAATATTTTTGAAAAATGTATATTCCAATGTATATTTTATATAGATGACTGTGTTAAATATGAATGCTTGACATGTATTTCTGGTTGACTCTGTCGATTCTTTCTTTAGAAAAAAATCAATTGATGTTACGTGATTGTTGCTCCCAAACAAGCAGAATAAATGCTGAACGTCAAAAGTATGTTAAACCTGAGCAATTGAGGAAGCTTTTGTTTGATGACGTTTATCAAAGTCCTTTGAAATATTTACATATTCTTTCATTCACCAGAATATGCTCTCTATGGATTAATCTAACATGTTGTAAGGACTCAGAGTCAATAGTATGCAATTACTATAATACAGGGCTTTCACTGCCGTAATATACGCAAGCATCCCGGCGAAAAGTCAGCGGTCCATGGATAGCTCAAATAAGACCAAGGACAAAGAAACAGCAGAAAATAATGTGATGAAATAATTTTAATATGCATTGCAACTACCTCCACATTGCGCGTACACGGGCTCGTTTTTTGGAAAAAATATGCATCACATCACATCATGTGACCTTAAATGTACTTGCTGATAGACAGCAAGACTACACCACTATGACCATCAGGTCAATCACGATTTCAGGCGTCAATTTTGCAACGAATTAGGTCAATCAATAATTATATTCCGTTTGATATTTGCTTTGTGACTGATTAAGGGCTTACAAGCTTGTGTTGATGTACCAATACAATTATTCATCCTAACGATTGACAGCCGAATTGTTAAAGCTCCCTCTAGTTAAAGTGATTAGCAAAGTAAGTGGGACGTGCAATCTCAGCACGCTTACAATGCTAAGTTGTTGAGCGCCGAATCGCTCGATCTCTATATAAATAGCATGGTGTCGGGAACAGAGCACAAACTGTCATCGCCGCTTGTTAAGCATCTGTACAATGTTCCACTCCAGAAGCATTTGACAATCTTTGTTTCTGTTTCATTTGGCGCTGATAGGGATATAAAGTGTGATTACATTTAACTGATAACCGCCTTCACTTGCTCTGGTACACTGGTGAAATAAACATTCATGCATCTGCAGCCGACGGCGACCGCAGCGGGGAGGCGTGAAACTGCAGCCCTCATAACCGTGTGGAACGTTTAAAATCGGCGCGTGCACCGTCCAACCTAATAGACTAACGCACAGTCCAAGATTGACCGCCTGTCCACTGGGACCGACAAGTTATTTGACCACTTGCCCGCTGGCAATCTGGCAGGTCTCAGTGCTGTAGATTATAGTATGCAGTTACAATTTATTGTGTGGTAGATAACTGCGGCCAGTTAGACAACCTTTTGCTTTAAATGTTGTTTTAAAATGTTTGTTCACATAACTGCCCTCTAATATCGTTGATAACTGTGATATTGATTTATTCACTTAAAAGAGAAAATTAACAACTCGTACAGACTCGTGATTGCTGTTGACAGGATCGATTGCCACTGTTGATAATGTAGCTTCCTTGATTGTCCGCATGGTACTATAGACCAACTATAGTTTATGTAATTAAAGCATTATTGTTTACATGTTTTCTACAAAAATGCACACCATCAATATATGTTCTCCACCGAAGTTTCACTTTGCAGTTGCTATAATGTACCATATTCCGGTAGCTTATTTCACAAGAAGCTAGCAGATCACTGTTTCGGTAGGCTTCTGGCAGGATGATATGATCTTAAAAGTAGATGGAATGCCACTTGCTTACCATATATTGTCGTGCAAGGATGTTTCGGGGAAAGGCCATATTGGTCACTCGTATCACAAACATTACTGGTCCATCATTGTCCCTAACGATGCCTCATATATATAATAATGACGAGCATCAATTTCAGGTTTTGATACTTTTATGTAATCTCCTGGTTTAGGATGGGGAGTGATGATACCTTCATGTCTCTGGCCCCTTTGTCTCGAAGTATTCTGGTGTGAATCGTCTGGTCTAGTTTGTTGCCATCTAGGGAAATAAAGTCAATGCAGTAACTGGTAATTGATATCGATTAGTGACTTAATCTGAATAAATTTCGTTTACTATAAGCAGTTCGTCTCCGGATATACACGCCTATAATCCACGAAACCATGTTGCTATATAGTCCCTATCTACAATGGATGGATGAACAGCTGGAGGACATGAGATTATAGAACAACATAATGCATTATTATGCCATCGTACGAGGGTTGAGCATGGCAGTAACTTGTTCTCATAGTGTAGAAACCGATGTGGTTAGCTGGTACAAACACATAAATAATTAAGGACCCATATCATTTCATATAAATGACAACTTGATTACAAATCGACAGCAATATCCGAAATAGAGGACAAGTAATAGCTGCTTAATGCCATAGGGCACTTTGTGCCCCGTGCCTCTCAAAGCCGCATTGATAGCGTTAAGTGTTAACTAATATATAAACACTATACGGGGCATTTAAAGTGTCTGCAAAAGGCAAAACACACATAAGAACAAATGACAACATCTGACGTTACGCAGACACATACGAATGTTTCCATAGGGGTCGAAAAATAACTATATAGGTCTCACAAACACAAACCTCCTCGCTACCCAATCGAATTCCTTGCAATTTATATTAATCATCGCAAGATGTTTCGATTTCGTATTTTCTATTTGAAGTGAAAACTCATGTGGCATATCCGCAGCAGAAATTGTTCGATCACACTATGCTTCCTAATAAATTACCATGAGACATTGATCATTAGTTGATTCAACTAAAAACAAGATGCATGGATATGATTATTCACCAAGGTGAGCAACAACAAAGAACAAACTACGTAGACTAACACAATCTTGTATGATTTATATAGTCTTGAGATTGCTTTGTTGGTTTGCAGGCTTGCCACTGACCTTTCTATAAATAGCAATGAATCTGCTGCTATCTACAAACCATTGGAGACTAATGGCAAAGCAATCTGTCAGCGGTTTGACTAGACACATGTGTATGCTACTGAATACAACTCTTTGGGGTAGGCTGGCAGCAAAACGTATTTGTGGTCTGTAGCTGATTATAGCGATAGCCCTTCATTCTGAACGGGATTGATTTACTCTGTCGTGGGTCTTGAGAACGCTTTGCCGTCTTAGCTCGTTTAGATGAAAATCTAGAGCAAACAAAATATGAATATTTTGCGTTATTATGTTATAAAACACTCTCATCACTATTGCGTAACTGTATGTGGTGCCAATGCAGCAACACAGTAGCTACAAAATAAAGTAGAAACTTACACTTCAAAGGCCGTCATATTTAGCCACATGTGACTTACATAGGTCGCCATCAATACCTACTGCAGCAGCAAACGGGCACAACCCGAATCTTTTAGTCGTAGTATTCAATTAGGAAGATATAACCTATCAGACCATTATCGACATGACAGTTAGCTAGATTGAAAATACATCAACAAAACTATGGGTTGTAATGGGCACAATTAACAATGTGAATCCACGCAATATGCAGAAACAATGTGATTTTGTTTACGCCAATGCATAGCTGTTGGTGTGAAACTTGATATCCGTGGCGTCTCAGGCTTGTAATCCATTTCGTTGTTATTTTCCAGCTGTGAAACCTGCACGGGTTGAAAAACCTGAGAGGTTAATGCAACATTAAGATCATATTCAAACATCTATACAGGTAATATTTCATCGCACAATTTGAAGTGCAGGGGTGTGCAAACATTGTGGCCGATTCGTAAATTGCTCCCGGTATCATTTGCAATCAGTTCAAGATAAAACGTGGTTATTCCTGTTTGTGAAGGATAAAAACGATGAATGGACTGCATCGCCAAAATACCTTTTCGAACATGAAATGCTAGTAATTAAAGACAATATTGATCACTACGTGTTTATAATCGTTCGACTATTAACGACACTCTCTTGGTCTGCCGCACAAAAGGGGATTGACAGAATTTGTGACAGAAACTGCTCCATAATGTCGTTTGAAAAATATCGATAACTTTCCATTGTGCAGATAACAACGTCGATTAAAAGTCCCTAGCAATGATGTTATCGATTGCCCGAAAGAGAATCTATTTATGTTATCTAAATAATAGTTATAGCTAGAATCAATATACTCTACAATACTGAGAACATTCATCATCCCTAACTTCATGCACACAATCATTCTGACCGATGCTTTTAGTGATCAGCCAGGATAGTGACACAAATTGATAGATAAATACAGCATATATATTGTACTGTAAATCTCCACCGTTTGTCAGCGCTTGTAGCTATTTGACAATTCTGATTTGATCAATAGCTAACAAAAGGGATTGCTGTTTCGTGTTTCTGGATTTTCTTATCAAATAACCATGGGACATAAATGGTTAGTTCATCATATTATGATAAGGGTGTGAAGGTTTTAATCAATTTGCTATTTTTGGGCATCAAGGTCAACGATAACAAAGAACAAACTACTTCGATAAACCCAATCTTATATGATTTATGTAGTCCTGAGATTGCTTTGTTGGCTTGCAGGCTTGCCAGTACTCTTTCTTCAACTATTGACCATGCGATCTGTCATCGGTTTATTCAGGCACTTGTGAATACAACTGAATAAAACTCTGTGTTTGGGGTTGGCGGGCAGCATAACGGTTTTGTTGTCTGTTGCTGATTATCGCGAAAGCCATTTAATGAGATTGAGTTACTCTAGTGGGCCTTGATATTGCTTTGCCGTCTCAGCGCTTAAGATAGAATTCTTGAGCACAAAAGTATGAATATGTTGCGTTATTATCTAACAATCACTGAAATCGATATTCCTTAAGTGCATGTAGCGCCAATGCAGCTACACAGTCGCTCTAATATGATGTTGTAATATACACTCTAAAGGATGTCATATTTATCGTAATGAGACTAACATAGCTTCAAGGTCGCTAACAATACCTACTGCAGCAGCAAACGGACTCAACCCCAATTTATAATCGTAGTTATCCTATCAGACAATGATAAACATGACAGTTCGTTAGATTGGAAATACATCAACAAAACTATGGGTTGCAATGGGCACAAGGAGGAATGTTATCACTCGCTAGTGATGAGATTCACAATATGCAAACTGAACTGATCTTGCGACGCGGGTACAGGGCTACGACGTCCTACAACAGGCATCATTATTAATGGCCTTTATGGTTATAGCCATACAGATATCTGAAGAAGTCACACATTCCATTCATTATTGCGCATTGGCAAATCCTGATTCTGTCAGCTAAGGTATTGAAAACATTTGTATATTCAAACAACATTGCCACCTGCAAATAATGGCATGTAATGCCTTATATCAGAGCTACCACGTTAGTGTTTGGAGCATAACGGTGTTTGTTGCAATACGAGTTTTTCAATATCTCCTCTAAATCCGACCCTACGGCCATTGGTGTGCAATATGTCTTTCTTCAGGCCATAATCCTGCAGATAAAAAAACCAAGAGATTCTGATCAGATTAATATCAGAATGTTATTTCTTCATATTATTTTCATTATGTGAGAGAAGTCGATAATAATACACTAATGCTTTAATGTATAGCTGTGCTGTACCTCCTAGTACCCAGTAACACAGTAATTGATTAACGCGCAAGCATAGCAGCTTTAAGCGAATGTTTCAAGATTTTAGAGATGCACGAAGGCAATGCTACAAACATAATGACTGAGATTACTTGACAAAGGTTATCATTCAGTAGGTTTTCAGAACAGCAACAATTTGCTAGTAACAAGACTATGTTTGGAATCCTGAAATGAACGCGACATTGGGGTTTGACTGATGGGGGTAGTTATTAGGTCCACCCCGGACCCATAACAGGAATAAAATTTTAAACAATACCGTGAATTAGGACAGGACCCTGTAAAGGCTGGCGATATGGTTTGGCATCCTGAAATGAACGCGAATTGAAGTTATATATATGAGTATATATGAATATATATACCCCGGACCCATTCTGCGGAATATATATATATAGATATATATATATATATATCTATATATATATATATATATATATATATATATATATATAGATATATATATATATATATATATATATATATATATATATATATATATATATATATATATATATCTATATATATATATATATATATATATATATATATATATATATATATATATATATATATGCACCCAAGTGATTTCCTGTCGACGGAATGCTCTGATATAAATCAAAAGTAAGCAGTTGTTCTGAGGCTTCTTATAAATATGGTGTTTATTCCCTCCAACATCATTTTAACACAGAAGCAGATAGATAAGATTATATCAAGTATTATGATAAATTTATCTACTATGTGATGTGATATTTTCGTGTTTGTTGCATATGTATCGACATTGTTTTGAAAGTAGAATGTTTTAAATGGACAGTTATTACGTATGAATGACACCCCGGGGTTCTTTTATTTAATATACTATAGTATTTTATCCATCCCACTTGAATTGAAACGGTAGCTGATATCGCAATCAAAGCTGGCTAGAAATATAATCCGGGATAATAGACAACAACCCTGCGATAAATTAATTTTCTTGTACTAGCTCCATGCGTGTACATTATGGCTCTGGAGTCACACTATGCTATTGTTACCCATGTTTTGCGAACTTGCTCCGTGATCTTTGCAAAAACTAAGAGTGGCTGTCTCTGTGTGGCGTGTAAAAGAATAACGTAGTGTTGTAGTACATGACCATAGACACAGTGATGTACTGAATACATATAACCCTGGACGTTCACCATTGCGTCTCCGTGTGCCGGTAAAATCACTTTTATAATCGGGTCATAGCAATAACAAATCCATCACATGCATGCCAACAATGCCATAATAGCCTCATTTAAAGCGTTTTCGGGCTTAATCATACACAATTACTATTCACAGAGAACCCCATGTGCTCGGAACGAAATCGTCAATGGACGTTTCTTCCTGGCCTTTAATGTCTTAATACGATGACTTTAAGATCATAAATTAAATTTCACAGCTTTTTCATGACTATCATATCTTTAAACCCACTGTTTAATACAAAGGCACAACATATGATCTTGGTGATGTTTACAATTTGTAAACTGGTTGTGCTGTCTGCTGATCGATAATGTTGGGCTGTGGGTGTGAGTTTTACATGTATTCAATACTCGATTGAATCTCTGTCAGTGTGTTGGGCAAATTATCGTTTAACGTTGCAAATACACGAAATGATGTTGGTGGCGATCGCAGCCACGTTAATCGACTAAGACAAGTTCCGAAGATATTGAAACACCGATTTAAATTACCTGTCGTTTCAGGGTACACAAAGGTTGTCATGAAAGTGCTTAATTGAAGAAGATGACAGCACCACAAGACATGTAGCTTAATTAAAATGGAACCTTTCTATTCACAAATGTATTTACTTACTGGACTGAGTATAATCTACAATCGAAAATCATAGTATTGCGTAACTTCTACTGTGATGTACGCTGTCTCATGATTTGTGAAGCATCTAAGAGGATCAACATTAGGATCATGCTCAAACATCTATTCGGATTATACTTCACCTTAAAAAATTTAATGTAAGGTTTTGTGCAAAAATTGTGGCCAATTCGTAAATTGTTCCTGGTATCATTCAAGATAAAACGTGGTTATTTATTGTTTTGAAAGATATACTCGATGAATGGACTGCATTGCCAAAATACCTTTTGGGAAATTGAATGCTCGTAATTCAAGACATTATTGATGACCACGTGAAGTATTCGATAGTTTTGCACTGTGCAGATAAGAACGTTGATTAAAATGTCAATAGCCTGAAGGAAAATCTACTGATACCATCTAAATAAAAGTTATAGCTGGAATTAATATACTGCGCAATTCTGAAAGCAATTATCATCCCTAACCTCATACACACAATTAGTGGGCTAAATACATTCTGACTAAGAGTCAACTGCCAGGATAGTGACACGAACTGATAAACTGCTGTAGCATGTGCATATTACTGTACATCTCCACCGCCATGTTTGTCAGCACCAATATTTGCCGGTTCGGATTTGATCAATAGTAGACAAAAGGAACCGCTGTTCGTCACATAACCACTCATGTTTCGGGATTTTCTAATTAAGTACCATAAAAAATGGAAACTATTTTAGCTTTTTGTCTATCAATTCAGATTCCTCTTGCCGATATCCCATCAAAAGTAAATTCGTACCTTTGCCTGACATTCAACCCACGAATCGTGAAGTTTACTGCTATTATGAATATGCTGCATCTATTTTACGACAAAATATAAGATGAGATTTTATTATTTAATTGGTAAACATTTTCTGAAAGCATTGTTAACACAGCTGGTGACGAGCCAAAATTTCGTTCAATTTAATAAAAATGATATTGACCCGGGTTAGCGGATTACCATCCTGAGACAAATCGCTGCCAATAAATCATGATGACTATAATACTGAGTTTTGGTTAACAGTATATGCTTGTGGGGAAATGACCGCGGCAATAGACAGTGCACCACAGGAGGTCATTATGATTTCATGACACGTCCTTCCATTACCAAATATGGTTAGGCCCCATCACTTATTACAGTTTGTGTTGAGTTCGGGTGTATGATGCGAATGTCATACGACGTATCACGAAGCAAATTATACACGATCAATCACTGCCCAACTTATTTGTCCATCCATTACTCTGTATGTGAATGCAGTCTTACATCGCATTCTGAACATTCAGCAAATGATTCAGCCTAGTTTAAATGTGGTAATTTTTAATTGATGGCAGCGCGTGACAAGAATTATTAAACTAGAGGCTTTTGCCACCTTAGGGTCTGAAAACAACATCAGGGCAATTATTGACATATGGTTAGGGGCTACACGGATGTCGATTGTTTGTAAGTCGATGTGTAACACAAAGAGCGAAACAAATGTCTTAAGCATAGCGAGATCTGCTAACTAGCAACGATTGTGGGAACGTCTGTGATCATTTAGCCTTATATTTTGTGCCTTGATAGGACCACATAAATGATGAAAGATTTTTAGTATACAACCTATGCAGTTTTTTCGTGTATGTAAAATGAATCAGATAAAAAACATTCATTGTCAGGATGCATAAGTTAGGCAGTAAATACTCGCCTGATTTCGCGAAGGATTACAATACTGTGGCTCAATAACATTTCGGAGATGGAAACATTTAACATCTAATAAGAAAAACAGTTCGCCTAGGATAATCAATAAAATCATACAAAGTAATTTGACTTGGTTGAGTCGATGGACCGACCGACACATTGCACTACAAATACATCCTAGTAACAAAATAACACAAATGCGGGGCATATTGGTCACTATACATTCCACAATAAAATTGCCCATCTCCCCGTACAACCCATTTTGGTGTTATTGCGCTATAACTAGCAGACTGATTGGCCATGCGTTACTTTGTAAGTGCCATCAATCAATCGGGAAACGAACGACATTTGGGATTGCGGACCCCTGTTAGCAATCAAAACATATTTCTCCCTGAAGGTCGACAATCCAAGGAAAATATGCTCCTAATAGTTTTGCAGAAAACTGCTTAACCAAATTCATTATATAATCAATGAGCACTATAATAGATTTGCCAGTTCTGTCTTCTTTACCCGTCGGGTCAAGCAATAATCACGCATAAAGCAGACTCTTATGGTTTAGTATGCTATAATTGTCGTAAAATTATTCTGATGTAGCAATGTAGCAATAAGAACATAAGACGATTGAACACTATGATTCACAAATAACATAGGGCAGTGAACACATACCAGTATGCCCAGATGCAACAAAGCGACGAACACAATGGCATTACACGATATGTCTCACTGGCGTATTACTCTAGAACATCTAGTCTACAATTGAAGGTTCATTAATGCACGTCGAAGTCAAATCAGCATCGAGACATAGCATACTGGTATTTATGGTCAGGTAAGCAGTAAATGTTTTGGGATGAGCAAAATTACACAACATGTGCGGCAATGAAGATTTATTCCGACGCAATAGTAAAGACACCACGAGTGAGCATCCAGGCTGCCATTTACACAGTAATACTATTATCAACCTTACACGCAACCAAAATATGCATTCGCGTAAATCTGTCTTCGTATGTAGTGGACGACAATTGTAGGCATGTGTTGAGTTTGCTTCTTTGCTTTGTTTAAACTCGGAACCCTATGGTCTTATCGTGTTGGGGTGCTGATGAAGCTCTCTAATCGAGTCCGTTCATCGGCTACGTCATGACAATGGTCACAGCTAAGATATGCATAAAAACTCCTGTCGCTTTCTGATTCATTTACATACATTATACGACACATTTTGTCATTTGAAAATGTGACGGATTATTTCACAGCAATGCCAAGAATAGTCGCATCGTAAAGAAATTTGTGCATATCAAAAGCCAAGCAGAATTCCATGTGATGTTAGAAAAGTATAGGTCATAACAGTTTGCGTTGCTGCTCATCAGCATTCCGAGAAGCCAGCGAAATTTCAATATCCGGCTCGACCCTTGGGGCTTGGCAAGTATTTTTGCAAGCAAGGGAAGCAATATCCTGGCTCAATAAGGCATGTGCTACCGCATTCGAAGCGAATGGAGGAAATAACTTGCTTATTCGATGTTTTGTCAAATTGGAACACCTCGACAATGGCAGTTGCTGCTGCTGCCATTATTTTGTTCAGCATGTTGATTCGAGTTTTAACACATGCTCATCTCCGATTAATATGACTTATTTACGAGATTCGCGCAAAGAGACAAACTACTGGCTTGTTTACGCAAATTATTCACCATGGTAACGTAGGATTCCATGAAATATTAATTAAAATGGAAGTACGAATCTGTGAGTTACACCTTAATTTATTCAATCATACATCTCACATTCATTGCGCACCAAGCACCGTAAAGCTATTATCAAAGGAACGTGCATTGCCTAATAGTTCTATTCCTATCAAATAATTGAGCTATCGAATTGCCTTAGCGGAATTCTTCCACAATAGGTAGGTAGATGGACTTATAACGGCACACCACCTCTTTCATGTTGTAACGTGCCTACGGAGATGTGATAAATGTAGATAGATAAGATTGACTTGACAGTCCCGCCGCTTTCTATGATATATGTAAGAAAGGATGGATGAAGATTAACTGAAACAAGAACATGAAAACAATTAAAATACAAACGATTATTCCAGAGCAACGCATGATTTATAACGCCCACTACACAGTGTTGTACACATACGAAGATCATGATTCCTTCTCTGCCGTTAGATTTTTTCCAGCCACACTTAAGCGAAAGGTGCATTCTTAACGAAAATAGCTGCAGCCAAAAAAGCTCAAAACCAGCGCCGTGCTTGCAATTAATGGGTTCTGCTTATCTTCATTTAAGAATAGTATACCGCTAAGGAGTTTTGGATGCACCTTTATCCCATTTCTGAAAAGATGCCAGCTTTTGTCGACTATATCCTCATGCTACCAAGAGCTTGATGACTACCTGCCTTTGTAGTACCAACCGAATTATTTCCTAGTTCGGAATGTCCATTTGTGAAAAACGTGTTCACATTTGCGCATGAATGATTATGGAGTTTGCACTGCTCTTTCAGAACGTCGGTAGCTGTAGACATTTCAGCGGCAATTCATTTCATTCAATGGGTACCCAAATGTACCAGCTGAGCTTTAGTATAAGGAATGACTTTGGGATGGCTCTTGACAGCTGAGTTACCACACTTATATATGATTAATGCTAGGCTTAATGACACCATAGATCGTGCCCTTTTATTTGACAACAGATGTACCTTAGCGGCGTTTTGAGAGTACAGGTTTGGCGATATCATAAGTTGCGCTTATAGTTCATCTACATTTATATGTGAGGAATGTTGCGATAAGACGGGTTAAATTACAGAAGAGAGTCATTTAATTATGTTTATTATCAATACATACCTATATTGCCTTATACAACGCATATTGCCCTTGCAAAACAATATTGCGGTTTATGTGAGGAACATCGCAATCATCTGGCTATATTTCAGGTTATATCGCCGAAGAGAGTCCTTTAAGGACAGTCTGACAGGGTCAGGTAGTCCATATTTGCCTCGCTTGACAGGGACAGTAGGTGATGTAAGGTTGTAAATATGTTGATCTGGGTTCATGCCCAGTCAGCAGATGCCTCTAAACGTTGTTCGCTATCATCCAACACCATGTTTATCGTTTTTCTAATTATTCACACTAGCATACACTTATAATAGTATAAATGGCCGTATTCTGTGTCGTGCATGAGGCTACACGAGTCGTTTCACGAAATACTTGTGGGTTATATTAGCATGTGCTGAGACGGATGATATATCTTATGATTAAGAGATAAAGATTAATCTAGCACGGTTTGCATTGGTAACAGCGCGACCTTTTGTTGATTTTAAGAACAGAACTAACTTTCTATAACATCTGCCATTGATTTTGGTACAAATATATAATCCATAGAACCTGCGTAAAATAAGAAATTATTCGGTGTTAATATACTGCGGGAATATAATTTTGGCCTAAAGAACTTTAAATAGTACGCAAAATAGCTGTGCGACTCACTGCAACTTCTTGGAATTATATTATTTTGCAAACGTTGTGTTAAAGCTTCTATACTAATGTGGTTATTGATCAAAATTAGCTTGCAGTACAGCACATTTTGCGACGCTTTGTTGTGACGCCATATAGCATCGTGCACATTGATAGACTGTCATGTGATATTTTGCAAATCCATTACATCTATAGTCTTTTAGTCGAAGGGAGTATAGTTTGACCCTCTAGGTTCGATTCACCTTTTGCTAGAATTAGACCGGTGATCATCGTCATTGTGTCCGCCTTAAATGATTTTCTGTCAGAAATCAAATATGGATGCTCAATAGGAATCGTACTATGTATAAATATCATCTCACATACCTTGGGTTTATGATACTAAGAAGATAATGTTCAAACCAATCCGATCTTGAACCAGCGACGTTAGGTTCTACAACACCACAGACATAGTTGATTTGGTCACAGTAACAACACAATGGCTTTATCTACCCTTTCTGATACTCATCTTAAATGGCATAAACAAGCCTGTATATTTTATCGTCATATAAAAAAAACACTAATCTTTATCTACAACTGTTTAGCTTACTTTGGTGTGTCGATGAGTCGAATAAACTAAACGTAAATATTGATTACATGTCCCTCATGCCAATCAGTATAGCTTGATCCAATTGCAAATATTCGATCATTTTGTCTAATCAGCAAAATATCCATTATTGCTGTAATGCTCTGCGTTAACGTCACGCGTCAACGAATAACATATTTCAATGTGACGGCAAGGTCGAATCTACCATTCCAAATTAACCAGCCGATTTGCTCTAAGGATAGCCTCTGAGATGCGAAATCCATTGCAATGAGCCTATAGACCTGTGGGTCAGTTATGGGAGATCGTGTCATGGATTCTTTATAATCGAGCGCACCAATAACACACATTTAGCTCTCTATTTTACTGTGCAGATATTGCGCATTGTAATGGCATTAAATTGACCTCCATGGATGTGTCCATGTTTAAGTTGAAAATCGCGACGGCACTTCTACGTTACAGACTGACACCGTATGAACAAATACTGCGGAGGTTTATAGGTTGATACTACTGATTTTGACACAATAATAATGTGATTATCTTTGAATGTTGTAAGCTACTCATCATGGTGTGCGCACATGCTAGTATCAATACAAACAAGTGCTAAAAACATTTTTGAGTTATATCATTGTTAGACACTCTACATTTGGTTAAAATAATATATGCTGATTCGAAAGTGTTGCACGCATAATGTTAATTATTCATGAGGGTCGTTACCGACTCGCATACAAAAGTCTTCTCGATTTCGTTGTATCAAATTAGAGACAAATAATGTAAGAACACCACATTTGATTTAACTAGGTTAATAACATTTGCTTTATTCTCTTAAGCTTGGCAATAATATTGGATTAGCGCAATATGGTATACACCCACAAGAAAGACTAGGCTGCGCCGGTCAAATGCGCACATCAATTCCTGTTACTAATCCTACCGTTTCACAGCAGATGCAAATGGGCTCATTAGAAGTTTTCAAAGAAATGTACAGCTATGTAGCATTATATGCAAAGCCATAACATTCCGCATATCCTGCATCCACCGCACAGTGTCTGAGCAGAGGAAAGTGTTAAACAAAATTCAAGTCACTAAATCACGAGACAAAGATGATGAGCTGGTGATACCAGGATGTGTAGATAAGCATTTGTCGCACCAAAAGGAATAACATAGCTATTGTGAATCAGTAGATGCCGGAAATGCAAAACTATCAATGTGCAAACAAGATCGGTGAATTCATAGCGAATCCCTCCAATTTCGATATTCCGGCGGATCATATGTGAGCTGCACTCATCATAGCTATACTGTGGATATCTCCAACTAAGCCGGTTTTATGCATTATATTGAGTAGTTTCTTTGTATATAGCATAGGCATAAACTTATATTCTGACAACAAACATCGCAATAATTTTCTTTCATTATATACGTCCATTCATTCGATTTTATGCTACGTAGATGAACGAATTGGAATGACACGGCTCGAGTAAAGATCGACAAATTAGGTCGAACACAGACAATTTGTAATTTGCTTGTCAGTTATTGTTCATTGAGGTTACTAATTGAATACCTCCAGAGCTAATCAGGGTGCTCTTCAGGTGGATCAATCATCTCAAAAAAGGGTACATCAGATTTAATGTCAATGCAGTGTAATTGATGTTTACGGTCTAAGCATGGAATATTACCCTGAGTTCACGTGTAGTTGGATATTGATATTTTCTGCCGTTGTTGCCACACATAGAATATGATTCGTCCTCTAATAGGATAAATACAATGAAATACTCTGTCCTGTCAGATTATTTACATTTACTTGCCGTAGAGTCTATAAGACTCGTATGTTCTTCCGTATCAAATACCACAGTATTCAGTTAGCAAAACAGCCATCACCAGCATTCTCTATTTGACTAAACATCACTTAAGTAAATAAGCCTGAGTAATATTTTCAAGTAACCATGTATGGTATAACAAGGACTGGTAAATATTACATTGTGGTATCATGGTAGGATAACAATAGTGTACACTGTTCGAAATCCCTACGCTGTACCACGTGTTTTTCCCCACGACAATGGCTTGAATAGGATCAGTTTGTTAATAGACAAATACTTGATGGTAACAGTCTACATTACACAAATGAACTCCGCTTAAACTATAATTACGCGCTCCCATTCAATTAGTAAAATGCCCAGAAAACCCCCCGGAGACATACCACTTACGGGATTGACCGATATGCATACTCATTATTATCAATTGGTTTAAGAAATTCATAAGGTCGTTATATTGATAGCCACTCAGTTGCACTGAAATGCATAACAGCATCTGCATCTTCAGGTTTACAAATTGAACAGAGAAATAATGGACGCTTTGGCTGATAGTAATCTTATCAGGTTTGGAAATAGAAAATTAAGTAATTGGGGTCTTTCTTGGTACAATTACAATAGCTAAAATTATGTAAAAGAGTACGATGCACAAATGTAAAGACAAATTTCAAATTATCTGAATTTACATATAAATGCTTTATTCCTGGGTGAATGAGTAACAACAGCGATAAAAGAGATTAAGCTGATTATCTCAATGCAATAACGATATTTTTGGATTGATTGAAAACTGCTCATCGTGATTATGAAACCATTTGACCATTACGTAGGTATCAGTATTTGATCTAGCAATCTATTTTCGGAAAATATCGGTGTGGCTCCATACCATAGAATTGGTCCACTGTATAAGACTATGGCGAATGTAGGGCACTACTTCTCGCTGCCCTGCTTCAATTACATTAGTCATTTTATGGCTAATGCAATTGACTCACTATTCCAGACAAACGATTGCAAATCTAACAATTGAGCTTATCATACGGGGACAAGATTGGTCCTTGACAGGGCAAGGAGGCAAATAGAATAATCGTCTTGAATGCCATTAGGATGCATATGAACTATATTGCAGAGAGTCCGATCATAACTATAAAAGTTTTAATGCCCCCAATTGCGATCAGTATTGAAGTTTCCTTCCCATATTTATTGTTTTCCATTATACAGAAAGTAGCGATATGCTTTATTGGATACGCTGATGTAAAGCCGTAAAAAGTTGTATCCTTAATAAGATAAGCCATCATGCTTACATTGTTGGTTCTGAGTAACGCCAATATTCCTACTTGAGATTAATCCCCGAAACGTGTTTAACAAACTTAGACACTGAAATATGCTGGGCGCATGCTTCAAAGTTACAATGAGCACTTTGATCCGTTGGATTGCCTATTAATGTTTTCACATAAGCCAGACAAACTTTACACGTATCATGTAAGCCACATGTAAACAGAAACAGTTTTTGTGGCCGCCTTGCAGTGGTGTCTTAGCTGTATCGAAATCAATGATAACATGAAATCAAGCAATTAGCAAACGCTTGTCAAATTTATTCAAAA
>CM067348.1:31243879-31328879 GCA_034190875.2 Urechis unicinctus | reverse complement strand
GTATTTTTCTTCGTACCATTTAATATCTTATAAAATAATTTCGTTTTGGGTGCATTCTACAATCGAAAGCAATCAATGCCGAGCAACGACTTTTACAAAATGTAAATGTATTCAAGTAAAATAGTACAGATCATTGCACTGCTTAAAACATTGGTTCTATCCAAGATAATTATATATTGCTGCTCTGAAGAGCTAACATTCCATTTGGGATAATTGTTCCATAGGGAGAACTGCGTCTATTGGCCTAATGCTTGTATCTGTAGCCCTTTCTGCGTTCGTGTAATGATACATAAAGCAGTAAAAGCTGTTATATTGTGTATAGTCTCTGATATTACTGGCTATGCTATGTCGTAACATAGTATTGGTTTGAATATATTTCTTTATATGCTGCGCCTCATAACACGGTGATTTGAATCTACTACAGTAATTGCTTTACGTGTTGACGCAAAATCAACATCACTTTGAGAGTCAGTTATCATATACAGTTGCATGATGGTCTGCCGTGGAACGGAACTTCTAAAAGCTCAATGATAACATGCCTTGCTTTATGGCTACCCTTAAATAAAATATGGGCTACCACTCTTGCTCGAGCATGCATAGTCCTTTTAGTGTCTTCTTTGGCATCAATGTTTACTTCGCTTTGGGTATATGCACCGTCGTCAAAAAAGCTTTACACGATTCAAGCATTTATATGTGATAAGGTGTGGCTACATAATATAGCTGGTGCGTTTTGTGCCAACATATATACCAGTTGTGGTACGGTAAATAAGAAAATGAGGGCAGATGATATTTAATCAAAGCGCGAGTTTTACCCCATCAGGCATTATGTCAGATGCTTAGAGTTCGTATGTTATTACTTAGCACATGTTCATCTAAATGTAGAGGTTGTATATGATACTCTTAAGAAAACAGCCCGACCTGAGCATCCGAAGGATCCAGGGATAAGAAAACACACTCGTTTATATGCTAAGGAAGCAGGGCATTCTTTTCAATTGCGAACAGAACCAAATCAACGATAGTCCACTCCATTAAGTGGTAAATTATATCTGCCAGTAGCAGGCGCCTTGGGATTGCCAAGGGTGGTCGTTTGCGGCTAAAAACACGGTGACAGACGACATACCGCTTTACCGATTTCTATGGGTCAAGCCTAAACAAGGACACATGAATTAGGTATGAACAAATTAAACAACATAGGAGCACTCAACACGCAGAATTTGTTTAACAATTTTCATTTTACTGCTGGTTTTCCCTATGTTTTGTACTGATTGCACACCAATGCCATTAAATTTAGTCCTGTAATTCAGCATTGTTGTCGCGGCGCAGCTTTGCATTACGAACATTATAGTGTATAACGCTGCATATAGCTAGCTTTGACAGGGTTTTTGAGGAATGATTATTTGATGTGTCAGCATTCCGTGTGCAACGTGCAACAAAATTCTAAGTAATTTCAAAGTTTTTGGGAATATTATTCCTATTATCAAATTGTCAAGATGTGCAATTTATCAAGGCAATATCATTAATGGCACTGTTACAGCCAACTATGGAGATAATTTACGACCCACGTATGGACCATTTTCTATATGATATAGCCAGCGCATATATTGATACTGCTTCTTATAAAGTCAACGACAATGTGGATGAATAACAATGGTACTTTGTTATGCAAGAATTGTTGTTTTCTATAATATCATTGATCAGTCAGATGAACAGTGTGTAAATATACCATATGGCAGAAAACAGTCTGGTGAAAATTCTAACTTCGCATTACCCTAAATATTGACAATATGTACTAATACCTTAGTTAGTCATCACACGTACCTAACAGTGAGATAGAAAAGCGTACTCATATCTACTGTGCTCTTGATTTCGAAACCCAAACAAATACCCATAAATGATGAATACCGGTTAGTGCTTGCCTGTTGCTTCTTTATACCCCCCAGATATTAAACGTTAAGCACCCCTGTTGTTGTAACGGTGACCACCATTCTACATTGAGGCATAAGCGAACAAACCTCTCAATACCATTATTTGCATGCATATCACGAAAAGCATTCAATACAATTTTGACGTAAAATTCATAGCCATATCATGAAAAAATAATAGCGGGGATCGGTTATGTATTTCATATCTCGTCGGGGTTATATCCAATGACGGACAGCTTTTATAATTGACATATGGAAATGTTAACGGGGGACTTTGTGTACAAGAATAAGAATCGCTGCTTTAGTCAGTACGATTAACGTGCTAAAGTTTACATGTATTTCTTGAAATTTACTTCAGTAAAGGAGGGATAATGCAGACAAAGCATAGCATTTGTTTATCATATATGTAGCTGCTATACCTTTCAAAAACGCTCGCTTAGACGGTTTGACTTGCCTTGTAAATTGTAGTTTAATGGTAGTTATTGATAACATATTAAGTACGACGCATTATTTGGCAAATGAAAATGTTCAACTGAAAACTACACTAGCAAATTTCTTAAACATGCATGTATATTATGCGACAGAATGTGACAAATGTATGTTTCAACGTTTTAGTTATTGTCTTGGTTTATATTCTACAACAATTCATGGACGTCCTCGATTTGTTACATATATATAGTGGCCACGAATGAAGATTGGATCTAGCAAATACCAGTATTTTAAAACTGCATAACAATTCTGTTCGTGCAGCTATGACAGATTTGTTCTACATCTTATCAATACGATGTGTCTTTGTGTCTATTGCAGATACTTCTCAACATTGTTGGCAAAGAACAATGCTCAATTGTTACTTGTAAACGCATTTACTCAGACAATACCAAATGAAAGCACCAAAGCTAGCCCACCTCATCTCCTATATAAGGTCATTACCACTTCCGGCTAACCCATGCAACCTGTTGTTGTGAACGTATATAATAAGCAAACGATAACTATTTGTTTGACTTTGTGTCATCTTATCGTGGTTAATCAATATCTCCCAACCCAACATCTTAACGTCGTTTAATTTAATCCTGACATTACCAAATACTTCAAAATCAGATCTGTGCAAAAATAATGGAGCCGCACTTCCAATTCTTTCCAGATTAAAATCGATGTAGAGTATGATCATTGTAAATGTGCTGGTATATAGTCTACCTAAACCGTCAGCATCAGTTTTGTAGCATTGAAGTCTGACCATAGCACAAAATATTTTCTACCATCACATGATAACTCGTGTACGTGCCCAAACTCTGGTAGAAGTTCATTTCAATTGTTATAAATTATGAATACCATACATTGCACATCTAGTATGATAACTGGGCATTTAAGGTCAGGTTTTAACGGACTTTTTCTTTAACGGCTGTCTCTGTTTATGTGTATGGCAGTATCATGCGTATTTATCTTTTATGTTGTGTCGCTGTGTGGTCATCGACGTTATTATTCGGGTGGTATAATCCGCAATATGGCCTTGTGATTTTCAGCGAGTTGATATATGTGTACGAATGTACATAACATGGACCGTTGTCTCGGTACCAACGCGTGGATTAAACGTATGCAGTTTCCTGCAGGAAATGTTATGCTGCGATTATAAAGATTAACTATCAAACAATACTATTAGAGCAAACATATATAGAGCAATGTGCAAGGTAGCAAACCAACTAGTCAGGAATACATCAATATTGTTGTGGCTGTATAGGCTTTCGGTAAATTACATAGTTAAGATTAAAACACCATTCCACGTCTATTTTATCTGCTCACCACTTGGCTTTAGATCGTTGAGAAATGAGAAACAGTACTTGTTGATTGACAGCAAGACTACACTACGATGACCATCAGGTGCATCTGGATTTCGCAACCATATTTTGTCTTGCAAGGATGCTTTGGGAAAAGGCCACAATTGTTATTCGTATCGCAAACATCACTGGTCTATCACGTCGATACTATATGCTCATTACTGCATCACTGACCCTAACGATGCCTCATATACATAATAATGACGAGCAGGTTATGATACCTTTTGGTTATCTCAAGGTTTAGGTGGGGGACTGATAGTATCTTCATAAAAATCTCTGGTCCTTTGTCTCAAAGTATTCTTGCGTAAATCGTTTGGACTAGTTTGCTGTTTTGCCATCTAGGGAACATAAGTTAGTGCAGGGGCTGGTAATTGATATCAGATGCCGAATTCATGAAATAATTTGAAATAAATTTGATTTATTTTATGCGGTTTTCCTCCCGATATACTCGCCTATAGTCTACAATAGATGAACTGATGGAGAACATCAGAGTATGGAACAATGTAATGCATTATTATTTGAATTTCTTCTATCATGCAAGAGTTGCGGATGGCAGTAACGTGGTATCATAGCGTAGAAACCGATGTGGTCAGTGGGTACAAACACATAAATAATTTCGACTTCAGGCAATAACTATATTTGGGACCCATATCATTTCATATTAATGACAACTTGATTACAATTCGACAGCCATGTCCGAAATAAAGGCAAGGTAATAGTTGATAAATGCCATAAGGCACTTTGTGCCCTCGCACCTCAAAGCGGCATTGATAGCGTTAGGTGTTCATTGATATAAACACTATACGGGGCATGTAGAGTGTCTGCAATAAACAAAACACACATATGAAGCAATTAAAACATTATGCAGACCCATCAGCATGTTTCCATAAGGGTAGAACATTCAGTTTATAGGTCTCCCAAATACAAACCTCCTCGCTACTCAATCGAATTTCTTGCAATTTATATTAATCATAGGAAGATGTTTCGATTGCGTAATTGTTATTGGAAGTGAAAACTGGTGCACTCCTGTAGCATATCTGCAGCCTAAATTATTCGATCACACTATGCTCCCTAATAAATTACCCTGAGACATTGATCATTATTTTATCAAACTCAAGACCAGATGCATGGACATTATTATTCATAAATAGACAGGACTGATAAATATGTGCAGGTTTTTATCAATTTACATATGTAAACGATAACAAAGAACAAACTACGTTGACCAACATGATCTTGTAAGATTTATATAGTTCTGAGATTACTTTGTTGGTTTTCAGGTTTTCCACTGACCTTTCACCAAATAGCAATTAATCTACTGCTATCTACAAACCCTTGGAGACTATTGGCAATGCAATCTGTCAGCGGTGTTACCAGACACATGCGTATATAACTGAATACAACTCTGTCTTTGGTGTAGGCTGGCAGTAAAACGTATTTGTTGTCTGTAGCTGATTATAGCGACAGTTTCTTCATTCTGAACGAGATTGTTTTACTCTGTCGTGGGTCTTGATATCGCTTTGCCGTATTAGCTCGTTTAGATGAAAATCTAGAGCAAACAAAGTATGAATATATTGCGTTATTATCTAATAATCACTCTCATTGATATTCTTCAGGCGTATGTGGCGCCAATGCAGCTACGCAGTCGCTCTAAAATAAAGTAGAAACTTACACTCCAAAGGATGTCTACTATAGAAGCAAACAGGCACAACCCGAATCTTTTACTCATTGCCTTCGATTAGATAGATATAACCAATCAAACCATTATCAACATGCAGTTAGCTAGATTGAAAATACATCAACAAAACTATGGGTTGTAATGGGCACAATAAACAACATGAATACACGCTATGTGCAGAAACAATGTGATTCATCATGTGCTACGATGTCCTACCATAGGCATCATCATCGAAGGCTTTTTTGTTTAACTCAAGACAGTAATCTGAATGTCCCACATTTCATTTATTATTGCGCTTTAGCAAATCCTGATTCTGTCAGCTAAGGCATTGAAATCTGGCGCACCAGGGATGAACTTGTTATTTACTAAATACAACCCCTACTCGTTGCGGAAATCCAGCAGTGAGAAAATGTGAATAAACAATGCTTATGTAATGCAATATACAAAAACATGCATGAGAATAAGTTTAGAGTTAACGATAAATATGTGGTCATTGTAATGGGCTGACAACACGAAATCCGTTTTCCAAGCCGTGCTAGTTGCCAACACCTCTATGTGTAAATGAGCGCGTAACATTTGACGTTACAAAGACCCATCAGAATGTTTCCATAATGGTCGAACAATTACTATATGCGACTAAAAAATACAAACCTTCTCGCTACTCAATAATTTTTTGGCAATTGGTGTCAATCATCGCAAAATGTTTTGATTGCGTGATTGTGATTGGAAGTGATACTTGCGCTCAGGAAACATATTTGCACAGCCTCAAATAAGTGTGTTGCACATAGCGCTCTTGTCATTTCCCGTCACCAAGGTTAATGGTAAAGAACTAAAAGTGATCAAATAAAGCCATGCGACATAGATATTTGCGTGTTTTACGGAGAATATGACATTGACAAAATTAAACGATCATCGTGTGGGTATAAATGCATCCACTGTAGGGTCAAGTTTTAATCGCTCCGTTTCTCTTTCTACTATACTCATTGTGCTGTACGTTTCAGGTGCGAGTTATTAGCCAAAGCGTGAGAAGGCAGAAGCCAAACATGTTCGAACAGTACCTGCAGCATAGATTATTCAATCACACTATGCTCCCTAATAAATTACCATGAGGCATTGATCATTAGTTTATCAAACGCAAGACAAAATGCATGGACATGATTATTCATTAATAGACAAGACGAATAAAGATGAGAAGATTGTAATCAATTTATATATTTCGACATCAAGGTAATCGATACCAAGAGCAAGCTACGAAAACCAACCCAATCTTATATGATTTATATAGTGCTGGGATTGCTTTGCTGGTTAGCAGGCTTGCTTTCCCCAAATAACAGTGAATCTACTGCTATCTACAATTCCTTGGGGACTACTGGCAATGCAATCTGTCATCGGTTTATCCGGACACAGTGTATACACAGTGTATACAACTGAATAAAACTCTGTACTTGGGGTAGGCTGGCAGCATAACGTGTTTGTAGTTTGCAGTTGATTATCGCGATAGCCCTTCATTCAGAATGAGATTGCTTACTCTAGTGGGCCTTCATATCTTTTCGTCGTCTTAGCGCTTTAGATGGAAGTCTTGGTCAAACAAAGTACGAAAATGTTGCGTTATTATCTAACAATCAATCTCATCGATCTTCCTCTAGTGCATGTAGCTCCAGCGCAGCTGCGCAGTCGAGCTGATATGATGTAGTAATATACACTCTTAGGATGTCATATTTAGCATAATGTGACTTACATAGCTTCTAAGTTGCTAACAATACCTACTGCAGCAGCAAACGGACACAACCCTAATTAATTATTCGTAGTTTTTGATTAGATAGATAAATCCTATCAGACCATTACCAACATGTCAGTTAGCTAGATTGGAAACACACCAACAAAACTATGGGTTGTAATGGGTACAATGAACTATATGAATACACGCTATGTTAAAAAACATTGTGATTCACTATGTGCTACCCGGATTAATGTTGTGTCGCAGGTACAAGCCTACGACGTTCTACAACTGACATCATCAAAAAAGACGTTTTCGTTTATCTCTTGACAGCGATCTGAGGAAGCCACACATTTCATTCATCATTGCGCATTGGCAAATCCTGATTCTGTCGGCTAAGGCATTGAAACGAAATCGTTAGCAGCGAGGATGGCAACTTGTTCCTTAACATACAAGCGATTCTCGATATAACGATATAGTTTATTTGATAAAGGTACTTGAGCAAACCCGTAAATTCATCCTATATGTCAGGAATACCGTAAAGGCTGGCGATTTGTTTGGCATCCCGAAATAAACAGAAATTGGGGTATATAGTTGAGGATGATAGAGATTGATGTCAACCCCGGACCCTTTCGGCGGAATTGAATTTGATTCTATGCACATGTGTCAGTGTAAACCTCAGATACCTAGCCTAACAGTAGCCGCCCTCCCCACCCCATGGATTACTTGATTGTTTTTCTATTGAGGAATGTCATTTAGGCTTAAAAGGCTTTTACGCGGAATGACAATAAACAGTGATACATGCAAGTTTTCTTACCATTATAATAACGTTGCTAAAGCACGTGTAGCTTCAAATGTTAGTTAACATATTGTTGATATATACATTTATCAATTAAAGACTTGAAACCGCAATCGTCAAGCCTAGATATCACTGTAAGCTTCTTTCGTCTTGATTTGGAGTTTGGACATCACAATATGCAAAAAATATCTTATCGGTGATGTTCTAGATTTAAGTATATTCCATATTCCCCGAATACAGCTGATTAATTTTGCATTGTAAGTTATGCGATTGTTTTTGATGCTCACAATGCGTTATTGAAACCAGTCTGTTTATACAGTCATTCGTTATTGGCGATTGGAAAGAACACTGAAACGTTTGCATGATAACACACACTTCGGAAAGGTAATTCAACCAAACCAATGGGTGAATAAATACACGCTTATATAAAAAGAGCTGAAATAATTCCACAGGAGCTTTTCAGCTTTTGTCCGTAAAACCTCATAAACAGTTGTTTCGCTATCATGTCGGTTTATGCACCCGCCAACTGTGATATTGCTATGTGGTTGAGATAACTAATTAGGGATTCCTCGCTTTATCATATTATTACTCTGCTAAATTATAACCTATTTATTTTGAATATTTGTTAAGCATAGTGCACATTCTGATGTTGACTCTCAGCTGTGCGTCTTAGTTGAGTGTTATGTGTAAAAAAACCTGGTGTATTATTTGCATTGCTAGATATCAAAATTATTGAAGGTTCGAGAATTTAATGATCAGCACATAGTGTGGTGCACATAGTTTATGCGTGATGTAACATGTTATGAGGACTGAATAGTATAGCACACAATTACTATAATGCAGGGCTTTCACTAGCGTAAATTGCGCAAGCATCCAAGCCAGAAGTCACAGGTCCATGGTTTGCTATAATAAGACAAAGAAACAGCAGGAAATAATGTCATGAGATAATTTCAAAATGCATAACAGCTACGCCCATATTGTGAGTACATGGGCTCACATTTTAGAACAAAATGCATCACATGGAACGTTAAATGGGAAACAGTACTTGTTGATTGACAGCAAGACTATATTACGATGACCACCAGGTGCGTCTGGATTTCGCAACGATCTAAGTCAATAAATAATCTTATTCTGTTAGATATTTGCTTCGTGACTGATTAAGGGCTTACAAGCTTTTGCTTACTGGATATCCCTTACCAATATAAATATTCATCCTGACGATTGACAGCCGTATTGTTAAAGCCACCTCTAATACGGATGATTAGCAAAGTAAGTGGGATGTACAAGCTCTGCTCGATTCCAATGCTAAGCTGTTGAGCGCCGAATCGATCGGGAACAGAGCACCAATTGTCATCCCCGCTAATTAAGCATTTGTACAATCTTCCACTTCCATGGCGCTTGACAATCTTTGTATATGTTTCATGTGGCGCTAATAGGTCTTTAAAGTGTCATTTCACTTCATTGGTAACCGCATTCAATTACACCGGTACACTGGTGAAATGAACATTCGTGCTTCTGCAGAAGACGGCGACCACAGCGGGCAGGCGTTAAACTGTAGCCCTCATAACCTTGTTGAACATTTAAAATCGGCAGCTCTCTGTGCAGTGGATTTTAGTATGCTGGTACAATTTATTGTGTGAAAGATAACTGCGGCCAGTTATACAAATGTCGCTTTTAATGTTGCTTTAAAATGTTTGTTCAAATAATTGCCTTCTTTTTTCGTTGATAACTGTAATATTAATTTATTCACTTAAAAGAGAAAAAAACAACTCGTACAGACTCGTGATTGCTGTTGACAGGGTCGATTGCCACTGTTGATAATGTAGCTTCCTTGATTGTCCACATAATTGATTTTCCACATTTGTAAACATAATTAGATCACTATTGTTAATATGTTTTCTAAAAAAATGCAGACCATCAATATCTGTGTTGCACTGAAGGTAAACATCGAAGTTGTTATAGGGTACAATATTCCGGTCGCTTACTTCACTAGAAGCTAGTAGATCATATGCTGCTGCGCTATCAGCTCCTTTCTAAACACTTGTCAGATCTGTGATTGAGTTTAAGATGTTAAGGTTTTGATAGGCTTCTGGTGGACTGATAAAATCACAAAAAAGTAGACAGAATGCAACCTGCATACCATATTTTGTCTTGCAAGGATGCTTTGGGGAAAGGCCACAATTGTTATTCGTATCGCAAACATCACTTGTAATAATGTCGATACTATATGCTCATTACTGCATCACTGACCCTAACGATGCCTCACAATCATAATAACGACGAGCATCATTTTCAGGTTATGATACCTTTTGGTTATCTCAAGGTTTAGGTTGGGGAGTGATAGAATCTTCATAAAAGTCTCTGGTCCTTTGACTAAAAGTATTCTGGCGTAAATCGTCTGGACTAGTTTGCTGTGTTGCCATCTGGGGAACATAAGTTAGTGCAGGAACTGGTAATTGATATCGGATGCCGAATTCATGAAATAATTTGAAATAAATTTGATTTATTTTATGCGGTTTTCCTCCCGATATACTCGCCTATAGTCCACGACACCATACTGCATTGTGATCATTATCTACAATAGATACTGAGGGAGAACATCAGAGTATGGAACAATGTAATGCATAATTATTTGAATTTCTTCCATCGTGCAAGAGTTGCGGATGGCAGTAACGTGATATCAAAGCGTAAAAACCGATGTGGTCAGTGGGTATAAACACATAAATAATTTCGACTTCATGCCATAACTATATTTGGGACCCATATCATTTCATATTAATGACAACTTGATTACAATTCGACAGCCATGTCCGAAATAAAGGCAAGGTAATAGTTGCAAAGTACCATAAGGCACAATGTGCCCTCGCACTGATATAAACACTATACGGGGCATGTGCATGTAGAGTGTCTGCAATAAGCAAAACACACATATGAAGCAATCAAAACATTTGACGTTATGCAGACCCATCAGCATGTTTCCATAAGGGTAGAACATTCACTTTATAGGTCTCACATATACAAACCTCCTCGCTACTCAATCGAATTTCTTGCAATTTATATTAATCATCACAAGATGTTTCGATTGCGTAATTGTTATTGGAAGTGAAAACTGGTACACTCCTGTAGCATATCTGCAGCCTAAATTATTCGATCACACTATGCTCCTTAATAAATTACCATGAGATATTGATCAATAGTTGATTCAACTCAAAACAAGATGCATGGACATTATTGTTTATAAATAGACAGGACTGATAAATATGTGCAGGTTTTTATCAATTTACATATGTAAACGATAACAAAGAACAAACTACGTTGACCAACATAATCTTGTAAGATTTATATAGTCCTGAGATTACTTTGTTGGTTTTCAGGCTTTCCACTGACCTTTCTCCAAATAGCAATGAATCTACTGCTATCTACAAACCCTTGGAGACTATTGGCAATGCAATCTGTCAGCGGTGTTACCAGACACATGTGTATATAACTGAATACAACTCTGTCTTTGGTGTAGGCTGGCAGTAAAACGTATTTGTTGTCTGTAGCAGATTATAGCGACAGTTTCTTCATTCTGAACGAGATTGTTTTACTTTGTCGTGGGTCTTGATATCGCTTTGCCGTATAAGCTCGTTTAGAAATCTAGAGCAAACAAAGTATGAATATATTGCGTTATTATCTAATAATCACTCTCATTGATATTCTTCAAGCGTATGAGGCGCCAATGCAGCTACAGATATAACCAATCAAACCAATTATCAACATGACAGTTAGCTAGATTGAAAATACATCAGCAAAACTATAGGTTGTAATGGGCACAATAAACAACATGAATACACGCTATGTGCAGAAACAATGTGATTCATCATATGCTAAGTTGTCCTACCACAGGCATCATCATCGAAGGCGTTTTTGTTTAACTCAAGACAGCAATCTGAAGAAGTCACACATTTCGTTTATTAGTGCGCTTTAGCAAATCCTGATTCTGTCAGCTAAGGCATTGAAACGAAATCTGGCGCACCAGGGAAAAACTTGTTATATACTAAACATACAACCCCTACTCAATTTAACTCGTTGTATGTAGTGGAACGGTGATGAGCTTGCAGTTCAAAGACCATCAATGCATATAAAATGATAGTCAAATGAACAGAATCGGTTCGGAAGAACCCAGTAAGCCAGATTAGTACAATATTGGAAAAGTTGCGGAAATCCGGCAATGAGAAAATGTGAATAAACAATGCTTATGTAATGCAATATACAAAAACATGCATGAGAATAAGTTTAGAGTTAACGATAAATTTGTGGTCATTGTAATGGGCTGACAACACTAAATCCGTTTTCCAGGCTGTGTTTGTTGCCAACACCTCTTTGAGTAAATGAGCGCGTCAAATAGATCAAAACATTTGACGTTACAAAGACCCATCAGAATGTTTCCATAATGGTCCAACAATTACTATATACGTCTAAAAAGTACAAACCTTCTCGCTACTCAATAAATTTTTGGCCATTGGTGTCAATCATCGCAAGATGTTTTGATTGCGTGATTGTGATTGGAAGTGATACTTTAGCTCAGGAAACATATTTGCACAGCCTCAAATAAGCGTGTTAAACATAGCGCTCTTTTCTTTTCCCGTCACCAAGGTTAATGGTAAAGAACTAAAAGTGATCAAATGAAGCCATGCGACATACATATTTGCGTGTTTTACGGACAATATGACATTGACAAAATTAAACGATCATCGTGTGAGTATAAATGCAACCACTGAAGGGTCAAGTTTTAATCGCTCCGTTTCTCTTTCTACTATACTCATTGTGCTATACGTTTCAGGTGCGATTTATTAGCCAAAGCGTGGGAAGGAAAAAGCCTAAAATGGTCGGACAAATAGTGTGTAGGTGTCCTTAAATGCAAACAAGATGCATGGACATGACTATTCATTAATAGACAAGACGAATAAAGATGAGAAGATTGTAATCAATTTATATATTTTGACATCAAGATAAACGATAACAAAGAGCAAGCTACGAAAACCAACCCAATCGTATATGATTTATATAGTGCTGGGATTGCTTTGCTGGTTAGCAGGCTTGCTTTCTCCAAATAGCAGTGAATCTACTGCTATCTACAATTCCTTGGGGACTACTCGCAATGCAATCTATCAACGGTATATCCAGACACAGTGTATACACAGTGTACAAAACTGAATAATACTCTGTACTTGGGGTAGGCTGGCAGCATAATGTGTTTGTAGTTTGCAGCTGATTATCGCGATAGCCCTTCATTCAGAATGAGATTGCTTACTCTAGTGGGCCTTCATATCTTTTCGTCGTCTTAGCGCTTTAGACGGAAGTCTTGGCCATACAAAGTACGTTATCATCTAACAATCAATCTCATCGATCTTCTTCTAGTGCATGTAGCTCCAGCGCAGCTGCACAGTCGAGCTGATATGATGAAGTAATATACACTCTTAGGATGTCATATTTAGCATAATGTGACTTACATAGCTTCTAAATTGCTAACAATACCTACTGCAGCAGCAAACGACACAACCCCAATTAATTATTTGTAGTTTTTGATTAGATAGATAAATCCTATCAGACCATTATCAACATGTCAGTTAGCTAGATTGAAAACACACCAACAAAACTATGGGTTGTAATGGGTACAATGAACTATATGAATACACGCTATGTTAAAAAACATTGTGATTCACTATGTGCTACCCGGATTAATGTTGTGTCGCAGGTACAAGCCTACGACGTCCTACAACTGACATCATCAAATAAGACGTTTTCGTTTATCTCTTGACAGCGATCTGAGGAAGCCACACATTTCATTCATCATTGCGCATTGGCAAATCCTGATTCTGTCGGCTAAGGCATTGAAACGAAATCGTTAGCAACGAGGATGGCAACTTGTTCCTTAGCATACAACCGCTTCTCAATATAACGATATAGTTTATTTGATAAAGGTACTTAAGCAAACCCGTAAATTCAACCTATTTGGCAGGAATACCGTAAAGGCTGGCGATTTGTTTGGCATCCCGAAATAAACAGACATTGGGGTATACAGTTGAGGATGATAGAGATTTATGTCAACCCCGGACCTTTTCTGCGGAACTGAATTTGATTCTATGCACATGTGTCAGTGTAAACCTCAGACACCTAGCCTAACAGTACCCGCCCTCCCCACCCCACGGATTATTTGATTGTTTTTCTATTGAGGAATGTCATTTAGGCTTAAAAGGCTTTTACGCAGAATAACAATAAACAGTGATACATGCAAGTTTTCTTACCATTTCAATACCGTTGCTTAAGCACTTGTGGCTTCAAATGATCGTTAACATTTTGTTAATGTATACATTTATCAATTTAAGACTTACAAACGTAATCGTCAAGCCTAGATATCGATGTAAGCTTCTTTCGTCTTGATTTCGGTGATGTCTAGAATTAAGTATATTCGATATATCTTGAACACGGCTGATTTAATTTACATTGTAACATATGCGATTGCTTTTGATGCTCTTAATGCGCAATTGAAACCAGTATGTTTATACAGTCATTCGTGATTAATAGGCAATTGGAAATATCACTAAAACGTTTGCATGCCAACGCACACTGCAGAAAGGTAATTCAACCAAACCAATAGGTGAATAAATACACGGTCACATAAAAAGCGTACCACAGGAGCTTTTCAGCTTTTGTCCGTTAAACCTCATATACAGTTGTTTCGCTATCATGTCGGTCTATGCACCCGCCAACTTTAATATAGTAATGTGTATTTGTTACATATTTATCGCCATTGTTTTGATAACAGATATTTTTAACTGTACAGCTTCCTTTATCTAATATACAATACTATTTTATCAAGAATCGTATCTAAAAACTACCTTTTCACCTGTAGGAAACATCCCATTATGTACAATATCATGGTCATGCAGGATCTAAAGTCACACTATGGGTATAAAGTCACGCTGTGCAATTGCTATCAGTAAGCTTGGATACCCATGTTTTGCAAACTTGCTTCGTGATATTTGCAAAAGTGTGGCGCATAAACGAATAACGTTGTGTCTTATTACATGACCATACCTTTCCACATTTGTGTACTTCAGAAATGTATATGATAGAAAACTGCTCTGTATTGTTTTGAAAGGTTTGAGAATGTACTAGATTTAAGACATTGACGTTTGATTGTGTATGTGCATCAGCAATGCAAAACTACAAATATACATTCTCTTTATATGTTTGTTGAATAAAACCTTTAGCTCTTTGGGATGTCGTAATGGCAATAGCATCAGCGGAATTCAACCTAACCCTGGAATGCAGCGTGACAAATTGCTGCTTATGAATCCTGATAACTATTATGCTGGCTTTGGTTAACAGTGTATGCCCCATCACTAACTACAGTTTGTGCTGAGTTCGGGTGTATGACGCGAATGTCAGACGATGTTTTGCAAAAGCTGATCCTACACGATCAATCATTATACTGCTCAACATAACATGCTTTATTCTCACACACTTGACTATCTATTGTATTGTAAGTGATAGCGGTTTTACGTGGCATTTGGAATATTCAGAAAATGATACTGCGTTGTTAAAATGAGACTTGTCTATGCCGTAATCAATCATTAATGGCAGCGGATGACCCTGGGGTCTGCATAACACAACATCAAGGCAGTTATTGACATCTAGCGACACACTATCTGGTACGGGGCAACGCGTATGGTGATTATTTGTCGATGAGTAAATCAAAAAGCGAAATAAATGTCTAAGGCATAGCGAAATCTGCTACCCAGTAACGGCTGTAGGAACGTCTGTTATCAATAAGCTTTTTATACTGCGTACATAAATAATGAACGGTTTTTCGTAGACAACCTATGAAGTTTTTCCGTATATATAAAACGGATCAGATCAAAACAATTGATTATCAGGATGCTAAGTTAGGCAGTAAATACTCACCTGATTTTACGAAGGATTGTACCACTGCTCAATAGCATTTCGGAGATAGGAAGATGACTATTACAGCTCACAAAAAAAAACAGTTCACCCAGTATACTCAATAAAATCCTACAAGGTAATGTGACTTGGTTGAGTCGCTGAACCGATTGACACATTGCACTGCAAATACTTCCTACTGACAGGATAACACAAATGCGGGGCATATTGCTCACTGTACATTCACAACTACCGCAATAAAAATGTCCTTCACCACTTACAACCCAAATTGGTGTAATTGGGCTCTAACCAGCAAACTGATTGGCTATGCGTTACTTTGTCACCTGTTAGTGCAATCAATCGGAAAACAAATGACATTTGATTACGGGCCCCTGTTAGAATTCAAAACACATTAAACACATTTCTCTCTAAAGGTCGACAATCCCTCCGAGGAAAATATGCTGCTTAGATCTAAGCGGAAAACTTCTAAACCAAATTCATTGTATATTCAATGAGCACTATGATACATTTACCAGTTCTGTCATCTATACCCGTTGTGGTCAAAGTATAACCAAGCATAGAACAGACCCTTCGGAATTCTCATGCTCTATTATCTTATAATTAGATATTTCGCAATAGAGTCGTATAATGATTCTGTTAAGGGAAAATCAGAACACCAATAAAACAGAGCAATGAACACATTCCAGTCTGCCCAAATGCAACAAAGCGAAAACAACACAATGGCATAACACTATATGTCGCATTGGTATATTACTCGAGAACATCTAGTGTACTGTTTGCTTCTTAACAATTGCTGCCGAATCAGCTTGTGTATATGAAGGTTCATTATTGCGCGTCAAAGTCAAATCAGCTTGTAGACATAGCATACCGGTATTAATGGTCAGGAATACAACAAATATTTCGGATATGAGTACAATGACAAGTATGAGCGGCAATGAAGATTTATAAACACACAACAAGCGAGCATCAAGTCATCAATTTATTCAGCATATTAACACAGTAATACCGTGCACAAACTTACATGCAACCGAAACTGTGCATTCAAATAAATATGTTTTTATATTAAGTAGATTCCAAATTATAGGCATGTGTTGAGTTTGCTTCTTTGCTTTGTTTAAACTCCTTACCCTATGGCGTAATCGTGTTGGGGTGCTGATGAGGCTCTCCAATCAAGTCCGTCCATCGGCTACGTCATGACAATGGTCACAGCTAAGATATGCATATAAACTTCTGTCGATTTCTGATTCATTTATATACATTTTGCGACACATATTGTCATTTGCAAATGTACCAGATAACTTCACAGCCATGTCAAGAATAGTCTCATCGTAAAGAAATTTGTGCATTCCAATAACCAAGCCGCAAGCAGTATGATGTTAGAAAATGTGTAGTATAGGTCATAATAGTTGGTATTGCTGCTCATAAGCATTCCGAGAAGCCAGCAAAATTTCAATATCCTGTTTGTCCCTCGGGGCTTGGCGAATATTTTTCCAAGCAAAGGAAGCAATATCCTTGCCTAATAACCAGACATTAGTTGGCTCATTTGAAACGGACTTTTTAATGAGATTATTATTATAATACCGCGTTTACGCAAAGAGTAAAAGGTATCTACACAAAATATTCACAATGGTAACGTAGGATTCCATGAATTATTTATTATAATGGAAGTGCAAATCTGTAAGTTACACCTTCCTTCATTCAAACATACATCTTACATACACTGAAACAAGAACATTAAAACGATAAAAATGAAAAAGATTATTCTAGGGCATGTCACTTGTTGCATTATGGAGGTTTAAATGACGCAATATAAAAGCCACGTTTAGCAATGTAGCTGTCATTGACTGACCGCATAAATGAGAAAGTCTAATTTCAATTAACCACGGTAAATTTAGTAACGGCATTATTGTTACTATTTTGCTTCAAATATACCCTATGTTGATATATTTGATGCACCATAGGTTTAACGTTTGCAGTATGTTGATAATGTACATTTTCCTGGCTTCTCACTTCAAACAGAGAATAGCTAGGCATGTATATTATATTTTACAGCTCTATCTGCAATGTTCTAAACTCTTGTCAGATATGTGATTGAGTTCACGAAGTTAAGGTTTCGGGCTGCTTCCAGAAGGCTTATAAAACCACACTAAATGAGATAGTATGCCACCGAGACATGTTAACAAAAATTGTTTTGCGAGGATATTTGATGAACTCAATCATGGTGAAATAGCTAGGCATTGACAATAGTAACACAACATCATTTTAGTGTCTTAATATTCATAGTAAGGATGTTAATGGCAGATAAGAGCAACACATGTGTATATGTAAAGATTTCATATGCAAAACCTACGCTATATGCAACTAAACGTTGCCAAATATCCCTCCTAATCCAATGAATAAGCAAGCGCTACAAAAAACATCATTTGGAAGAGTGTCAGTTATAGAACTATCAAAGACGTTTATGATCAGATTAATATTGGCGAGGTATTTAAGAAGAATTACAAGAATAACGCGTTGTCAAGCAATACGGATAAACTGTGACAAATACATACTTTACAATAAATGTAACTCAAACATGAATTTAAAGCAATATTGCGTGCACATTTGATTTCATGATGTTTTTATCGTTCAATTATTTGGCTTGTGAATCATATGGTCTGTGCATTTGTTGTACGCAATTGGGCTCAGCATTATTATCACGTCCGTCTCTAAATCTATCAATTCAAACAAATTCCATCGCGTTTTGTTTGTCTTGGTGTAACTTCGAAAAGAAATGTAAGTGAAATATCATCATATTTATCACATTCTAGGAGGTTTGTGGTGAATAAAACTGGTTCACGTCATTCAAATGGACAATAATAATCAAAATAAACTATTATGAAATACTAATATGTTTATTCTGAACTACCAACAACTTTATAAAAAGAATCAAAGTAATATCCACCACAACAGAAAGAGATCTGCAATTCAACATATCTGTTGGCAAAAAATGCCTATATATAAATGCACATGAAGTTAAATTTGACTATTATTAAAACGTCATTGCATAGCCTGATATACTAAGAGTTGAGAAGAAAGTCATATTATACGTCATCAACAACAATATGAAGTCTGGTTTGGTCTCTGTACAATTTGGCATTTCTGGGCTTTGGAATTAACTGACATTAAGACTCCGGTATTACACATTATCAAGACTTTAATAGACTGCTCAATCAACAGTTTCTAGGGTTAGTAATAAACGTTTGAAATGATATATATCTTGTTTACGTTATAAAGACCTACTAGGAAATTGGGGTCTGACTGTATGAATATTCAAACCAAAGCTTTTTTCTATTATCACAGATTGAAGTTTGTTTCAAATGGCTAAGTAATAGCATCTAAAATATGAAAAAGATCTAGCCCGATCATGCAAAAGCCTGTAAATATAATTTAGTTAGACGCGCATTCTTTTGATGATGTCTTCCGGCTTATTTAGGTAAGTGATGATACAACCATATGTATGTCGTAAGCCGGTCCATTTTTGGGGTACTGGCTTTTTTTGCCTTCTAGACATCTTTTGTCAATGATGCAATAAAAAGTTGATGTCAATAAACGCATGACTGACAAATTAAGTAGATTTACTGCGAGCGGTTAACCTCTAGATATGCATATTATCGTCCACAACACTATGCTGCTTTGTGTCGATTGTCTAAAGTCTGTTCACTTGAGTATAGCAATATATGACACATCATTAGTGGAAACATATATTTGTTGCTTCTTCCCTCGTGTCAATGCATATCATCATTGTGCAACAATCGGTGTGGTGATTAGGTACAAATACATAAACTTTTACGACACTAGGCCATTTTTATATCAGATTTATCACAGGTTTATTACATATTAGATGGCTATAACCCAAATGAAGGCAATACAATTTCGGCATTATAACATCAGACCCTTTGTCCTCTCTCGCTTCAAAGCCTCATTGATAACTGCGATGACTTTTATGTTAAATGTTAACTGATATCCACATTATACGAGGTATGTGGAGAGGTTTAATATGCCAGGCGTCGTTAAACAGAAGTAGAAAGTTATCGATATATATGTGGTTATTTTAATAGGCTAATAACAGTAAACCAGTTTTCCCCGTCTTTGTTTTGTTGTCTCTAAATATTAATGGGAGCGTAAAATAACAAAGCAACACATTTAAAGTAATGCTGACAACACTTTGAGCGAGTTGATATTGTTAACCCCAATTAGATAGAGATATGAGATTGCTTTGTTGATTTTTCAAGGCGAGCCAGTGCCTTTCTCCTAATAAACATGAATCTACTGAAATCTACAAATCCTTTGAGAATATTGCCAAGACAAGCTGCTACTGGCCTATCTATCCACATGTGCATACGAATGAATGAAACTGTGTGTATGGGTTGGCGGGCACAATAGCTCATTTATTATCTGTAAATATGCATCGCACGGTCCTTTCATTTAGAATGACACCTTTGTTCTACTCCATAATATATATTTGCCTTCATAGCTTAATGTTCATTTCTAGAATAGTTTCGTCCAATCAAATATGAATATCTTGCGTTCCTATCTAGCAATCACTGACGCCTATATTCCCTAGTTGCAAGTGGAGCCAATACAGCTTGACTAGTTGCTCTCAAATGATGCAGTCATATACTCGCTAAATGTTGAATACTCGCTTTGTGCATAACCGATGTGATTCACCATGTGCTACCAGGCCTGATCTTGTGTCACAGAGGCTAAAATACGACGTGCGATAACAGGCATAATCATCAATGGTTTTTTATCACATCAAGTCATCAATGCAAAGAAGCCACACCTGTTGGGCATAATTGAGTAGAGGAAAATACTGATTACGTTTGATTCATTATAAGCTTAATTTGTAAACAAGTGTTCCACAACGAAATGGACAAATAGCAATAGCCACCCTGCTCGACAAACATTCAATGACATAGTCTAGTGTCAAAGGTCACCATTTACCATGACTTCTAGTTCAGTCCAATGAGTGTCAAATGAACAGATCCCCCCAAACAGTAAACAAAGATAAAACCGGCAGTGACGAGATCTGAATTTTAAAGAACAAACACGTGCATAATGCTACAAGAGTCTGTTAAAGTCACAAGTACAGCCTGAACTAGCATAAACCTTGCAAGCGATGTACATCTAATGCAATCGAGCAAATAAGAATATACCGACGTTTGGAAGGTTTCCAGAGCCGCTACAACTTGCGAGTTTCCAACAGGGCAAGTGCCAATCTAGTTTATCGTCATTGAATGACTGATTATTCATACTTTATTTGATAATCAATCCCACCCAGAGATCAATAGTGCGGATCTTGCCTCTTGTTTGGAGATGATTGTCGAATAGTCTGTCATAGATGTTCCAAACGAATTTATGATATTCCCGATGACTACAAGTTGCATTGCAATATACTCCATTATAAAACCATGCCGTAATTTATAAACCATTGGTAAGGCTATTGTATGTTGAACAAGTAACAAGACTGTTTAAGACTATGGCGAACATCGGGCACTACTGCTTCAATTACTTTAATCATTTTATGGCTAATGCAAATGACTCACTATTTCAGACAAACGATGACAAATCTAACAATTGAGCTAATCATGCGGGGACATGATTGGTCATTGACAGGGCGAGGAGGCAAATAAAATAACAGAAGCATGCGAAACATGTTAATTTTTTACATGATTAAAGAAAAACTCGAGTACCGTGGTCAATCAGAGAGCATAATCTACCCAGGAACACTGGACGTGGTCACTGTGATGGTGAATTCAGTGACATTGGCGGTGTGAATGTCAACCATCTTTAAAATATTTTATCGCTGAATATATATCTAGTAATATCTAAGCATGTACTCTCTTTTTCCGAAATGCTGTTGACATTGATATTGAATGCAATTTGATGATTTATCGTGATCCATTATTTTCTAGGTATCGAATATGGCAATAATCATCCATCGGTCTCCAATTGATATGAAAGGGTTTAATTGTAGGTGCAAGCTGGTTCAGTTAGTAATATATATCATTCAAATGTTTGTTTTTCCGTCTGTTGTCAATCATTCCATCTTGGATGTCATTAGGATATATATAAACTATATTGCAGAGAGTTCAATTATAACTATAATGTCACCAATCGCGTTGTATATTGAAGTATCCTTCCCATATTTATTGCTTTCCATTATGCAGAAAGTACCGATATGCTTCATTTGATACACTGATATAAAGCCTTGAATAGTCCTAAATCAAGACAAGTTTTCATGCCTTCACTGCTGGTCTTAATATATTTCTGCGTGGATGTGCGTTGATAATCGTTCTGCCTTGGATGTATTGTGATTCTTAGTAATGAATTCGGTGCATGTACACTTTGGTGGTGTACATTTCGCATTTCATGCATTTTGTAAAATATAGAAACGGCTGTAATTCAGTTTCGGTACTTACAAAAGTTCACAAACATCACCCACATACTGTCTGGATATTTCTGTGAATAATAACTTTAAAGCTTTTGTAATAAAGACTGGCCAAGTCCACGTTTATTCACTGATCTAGCAGATGTTCAACAGCAAGTAGGAAACGGAAGTTAATCATATGCATTCAAATGTCGGGATCAAAGTTCAGTGCAATTAAGTCGAGGATTATTAACATTATGATAGTTATACACGACAAATGTTATGATAATAATATTTAGAAATATTAAGACACATGCTATATACATTTTATGCTAGTCAGTGACTCTTAAAAATCGTCAATAGCGTGAAACTGAAATATGTTTGTCTACAAGTTATATTTGACGATGCTCTTACAATAACATTTTCCGTTCCCTACTGATATCTGTTACACGTGGCTCGTACATTGGTGGTTTGCAAATAGGGCAAATTCACTATCACCCCAGCGGACCGGACAATCAATTAACCCCTCTCAATTTATCACCACGTTAGGGCTTTACATTTGCCCTAAATGTTCCCTAGTGATGTCTTCCATAGGCCATTAAACGTACGATAAATTATATATATGATGGGCTTAGTGACCCACAATATCTTGAACGTGACCTAAACTGCCAATTTCTGAGCTATTTCTACCAAATGGCGTCGCTAAAATGGCAATTTCCAATGCACTTCCTGTATGTTTAAGGATTTTAATAGAAATGTTTCATGCAATTAATTATATCGATTAATCCTTTGTAGCGCATCGATTATATTTCAGCAGTGGTTTTGAAATTCCATATTAATTGATATCTTGGAATGCACGAGTAGACTCTGCCGGAGGTGAATACTGACAGTTGCGTTCACTTTCACCCGCGACCGGTATACCCTATCTTGTCCACAAGGAGCTCCGATTATAATTAGGGAGTTGTTGCATGATGTAGTTAGTTGATTCAAGGTTTAATATTATCATTAAGCCCTGCGCACTGATTATGTAGATAAGCTGCGGAATTATTATAGATTTGGGTTAGTGAACATGACAGGTATCATTCCTTATTTCATGCGTTTCACGTCTACGCTCACACGACAGAGTTTAAACTAAAAAACAGCAAACACTGTGTCATGTTCTATATTTTTCAATTATAGTGTAAATCACTTATTTATTGACTTAAGTGTAGACCCTTAGACTAAATGTTGTAGGGAACGTTGTATCATTGCACACCACATCACTATTGTTTCACATATTCAATCAGCCATTATCAATATTAACTTTGCTTTGGGTATATGCACCGTTATCAATAAATTGTCAGTTGTGGAACGGTAAATAAGAAAATTAGGACGGATGATATTTAATCAAAGCGATTTTGACCCTTGTATTAAAAACGAATTCTTGAAATGTATCTGCTGTTGTCTATTGCGAACTCACAATATCGTGTATTATATTGCCATCCCTTAGGATTGCCAAAGTGGGTTGTTGAGACGGTCAGAGATCACATACAGTTGCATGGGTCAAGCTTAAACTGCCATGGAACGACGGAATTTCATAGGAGCAAAGTTGCAATGTTTAATAACATTTTACTACTTCCACCATCCCTATGATTTTATGGCTACCGTGCCATAAATTTAGTTCTGTAAATCAGCACTGTTATCGCGGCGCGGCTTTGCATTGCGAACATTATAGTGTATAACGCAGCATATAGCTAGCTTCGACAGGGTTTTAATGAATGATTATTTGATGTGTCAGCATTTCGTGTGCAACGTCAAATTGTCAAGATGTGCATATTATCAAGGCAATATCATTAGTGGCCCTTTTACAACCATCGTTTGAGATAATTTACGAAGCACATATGGACCATTGTCTATCTGAGATAGCCAGCGCACATAATGACACTGCTTATGATAAAGTCAACGACAAATGTGTTTGAGTATGCATAATAGAAACTTCATTCAAATTACTTCCGTGAACATCACTCTTCCAAACTTGTGACACTGATCAATAACCTTTTATCCAATAACCAGCGGTGTCTTAATATATAGCTGTCACATGCATGATTTTTCTCGAACATGATATATCAAAAGATGGTGAAATAATGAATTCCTATTGCCTCAAAGAGCACCTGTGAATTGTTACATACAATGTTTCGGTAGTTAGGAATTATAATTATCAGATGATGACTAGTCATGGCTATTGATTTTTGTATGTTGTGGTCCAGTTTTAAAGGCTCTGTTGTAAGTAGAATTTTCACAGGAATCACCATTTTTGTACGCTTATAGTCATCATCATTATTGTTGTTTGTTAATCATTCGGCTTTCATCAACTAACAACCTGAATTAATACTGCCGCTGGAAGCGCAAACGTCACAACCGTATTATTTTTATAGAATATGGCATTGGTGCATTTGCACTAGGTAATCAGAGCTAAGCCTCATTCGAAACATCACTAGTGCTCACAGCATGATTTATTGATGCGATGACATCCACATTAATAATGCTTTGACCAATTCTTTGTTGCGCTGATTTTGTTGCGGTGTTCTACAAGCAATCATTATGTATCAAACTGAGTGATGATGCACACAAATTAATGACTGCCACAGGTGAATTTACATGGCACCAAACATAGAATACTTTATCAAGGTGTCAGGAAAAGCAGAGCATTTGTTAATCATATATGTAGCTGCTGTACCCTTCAAAACCCTCTCGCTTAGACCTTTATGATCTGCCTTATATTTTGTAGTTTTAATGTAGTTATCGATAAAACATAAAATACGACACACAATTGGGCAAATGAAACATTTCAAATGAAAAATATGCCAGCATATTCCTTCTCGTTTAAATATACATGTGTGACATACCGCGACAAATGCCTGCTAACACGTTCTGGCTAATGCCTAGGTTTAGATTCTACTAAAGTTGATTGATTTTCTTCGAAGTAATGATTTTTCAGATGTATCATGGCCACAAATGAATTGCGCATCGTAGATTGGAACTAGCAAATACCAGTAACTTCAAACCGATTTTGTTCGTGCAGTTAAGATTGATTTGTTCTATTATCCTATGAATACGATATGTCTTATGATTTTGCAGATACTTCTCTAAAATTAGATCTATGAAAAATGATAGAGCCACTCTGCCATTTCGTTCCAGATTCAAATCGATGTACGATTATTGTTAATGTGTTCGATATACAGTCCACCAGAACCTTCATAAGATCTATTGTTAAATAGAATGGGAAACCTAATCGATTTAGACGATTGATATTGGGACAACTAAATCGTCTGAGACGTTATCGTTTGTCCGACTAAAGAGGAACAGCTTTAAACGCGATTCGTTAGGATTTATATTGTATGATATCAAGTACAAATATGATTCAGACTTTGGTCATATATTCCACGGCTTAAAACGTATGTTTTATTGCATTGCAACTAATCAACGTTCCGAGAGGACAGCGAAATTGCAATATCCGGTCTGGCCTATGAAGCCCAGCAAATATTTTCCTATGCAGATGAAGCAATAATATAGCTCTGTAACATGACATTTGTTGCCTCATGTTTAACGCAATGCGTAGATTACTTCGTAATTTCATGCTTTGCGAAATCATATTGTTGCAAGAAGTCAGCAACAGTAGTCGTTAATGTCAATTGTGAGATATAATGATTGTTTCAACTAATGTTTACCTACATTAGATATGACTTTTCACGAGGTTGAATCGTCAATTGGTCGACATTGACACTTTGATGACAAGTGAGTTAAAACTCAACATCTGCTCAACTTGTTATTGTAAAAAGGCTACTGACACAAATGAATTAATTTCATGCTGGAGAAGGTAAACCATTACGACGCTAACATGCCAATATACTGGCGAAGCGATGACATATATTTTGACTTCCGCTCACAAGATTTCATTTAAAATGACACTACGTTTTCAATTATATAAAAGGAAATTACTACAAGGGTAGAGAACGACATTTGCATTGCATACAGGACTTCCATAACAATACTATACATAATTTCTGCAACGGAACGTCTACAAATACCATCCATGTGACAGTCAAATTGAATCAAGTTGGGGATTTTCAAATTTTTTCAGGTTAAGATATTATTTATCTAGCTCAGTTCTATTTTGCTGCAGAGGAAGCTGAAATGGTATATGGTATGAACTTTGTTATTGATATAAAACTATTGCTGATTTACTATACATCAGGCAAACTGACCAAAACATTTGACATTTGACTTTCTTATAATATTATTGCACAACACTGATGAGATTTAATGAGGCGCGCTTTAAATGAATTGTAGTCCATCTAATGTGTCACCAGTTGATTTCCGGGCACGCTTGTGTCACACTACTGGTAATGAGCAATCAGTCTTTGGGAGTTTGGTTGGCAGGTTAGTAATGCGGTGGGTCTGCCACACTGGCGATAGCGTAATTGGTTTTGTCGGCGCGTACTTAATTGGCTGTCTGTAAGCTCCGTTCTTTTTATACCCAGGCTAAATACAGTTTGTAACGATGACAAAATTTGTAAGGAAATTAGCAATAATTCGGTACGCTTATATTACAGCTTGAATCCAGTTCATATCTGCCATTGTGAGCCACAGACCATTTGCTTTCATGTTTAGCCATTAATCGTAACATAATTAATCCTATTCTGACTGTACGACTGCAGACATTCCGTTTATCTGCATTTATACGTCTCATCTAGATTAACTATATTCGAGTTAATTTGTGTGCTCTAGTGTGACCGGGTTGATTATCTGAAGTGTAGTATTCCACATAAGAACATTGGAGATACAAGTTCAAGTTTTATGTTCTGTTGTTTTAAGCCGTTTGGGAATTTTATAAACCCTGGCCGCCCTAATATTATATCGAATGATTAATTTAACGTTCGTCTATATTTGTACGCTAATGTACGATATAAATGCCATCAGGGTTTTATTGCTACAAAAGTGCCGCCGTCAGATCGAGATAAGCCATCGCATAGGGGCAATCGAGTCTTACATATTTGGTAACCTGTAAATGCAATCTAATTGATACTATCAAGGTGTTGATGTGGATATGAGATGTTAGTTAATTGGGCTTAGGGCTCGAGGAAGGAGAATAGAAATGAAGAACATATAACTAGCCAAGATTTTTCTCAGCTGTAGCCTCAGCAGTAATATGGTTGTGAATCTTAAATTGATGAGGGATCGATTGGTAGTACATAGTACGTTTGTTCGGCGCTCTCTAAGCAGATTACCGATAGCTATATAGCAGTGGACTTCGATCGACATAGTTAACAAACGCATCAAACGGAACACATGCCTGCTTGGGAGAGGATATTTGGCAATAGTGTAGCCATAAATGAATTGCTCAGAATTTTTTTTTATTATGTTTCCCAGTTTTCAGATGTGGTTCAAGACGGAATTAAAAATTATTTCAGCAATCGATTTCTGCATGTTTTAATGGTATCAAGTTATTTCAACTAACAAGCAATTGCCAAGTCATCAAATGTAAATAGTAGCGTTTGATTTATGATTCCATCAAGTCGCATTATTTGTGAGAGGCTAGTGGATAACCACCCTGTTTAATAACGTAACATACCCATAGACAAAATGTAACCACATTTGTATTATGGCTACCAGGAGAGTTATGCTGCTGTTATCGAAACGGTATCCAAGTGTGTTATGTATACAACTAAATTTAGCTAAATCAATGGGTCAACGACCGTTTATCGTCAGCCATTTGCCCGCGAGTGCTGGATTTTCTAATCATGGTGCCCCTTTATCCTGCGTTGTCTTTCTTTGCGAGAAACAGTACAGTTGAATTTCTAAGATTATTTGCATCGATACTTCGTGGACAGAATATTCCAATGTCTATTTTATATAAATGACTGTGTGAAATATGAATACTTGGCATGTATTTCCGATTGACTCGATTCTTTCTTTGGAACAAAAATCACTTGATGTTAAGTGATTGTTGCCCCAAAACAAGCAGAATAAATGCTAAACGTCAAAAGTATGTTAAACCTGGACAATTGAGGAAGCTTTTGTTTGATGACATTTATCAAAGTCCTTTGAAATATTCACATATTCTTCCATTCACCAGTATATGCTCTCTCTTGATTAATCGCTCATTGTGCTTGGCGTGCATGAGTATGGTGCACACAGTTAATACATGATCTAACATGTTGTAAGGATTCGTGATTGCTGTTAACAGGATAGTTTGCTACGGTTGATAATGTAGCTTCCTTGATTATCCGCATGATACCATAGACCAACAATATGTTATTAAAGCACTATTGTTTATATATTTCTACACAAATGCACACCATCAATATCTGCGCTCCACCGAAGCTTCACTTCGCGGTTGTTTTAATGTACCAGATTCCGGTCGCTTATTTCACAAGAAGCTAGCAGATCACATTCGGCTGCACAACTATCAACGCTTGTCTAAACACTTGTCAGGTCAGTGATTGTGTTCTCATTGTCACTTTTGTGGTAGGCTTCCGTTAGGATGATGAAATGACAAAAGTAGATAGAATGCCCGTAGCTTACCATATATTGTCGTGCAACGATGCTTCGGGGAAAGGCAATATGGGTCACTCGTATCATAAACATCGCTGGTCCATCACTGTCTCTAACGATGCCTCACATATATATATATAACTATAAAGAGCATCAGTTTCAGGTTGTGATACCTTTTTGTTATCTCCAGGTTTAGGTTGGGGAGTGATAAAATCTTCATAAATGTCTCTGGTCCCTTTGTCTCAAAGTTTTCTGATGTAAATCGTCTGGTGTAGTTTGTTGCCATCTAGGGAACTAAAGTCAATGCAATAGCTGGTAAATGATATCGATTAGCGAATTCCTGACTTAATTTGAATAAGTTTGGGTTACTTTAAGCGGTTCGCCCCCGAATATACACGCCTATAATCCACGAAACCATGTTGCTATCTGGTCATTATCTACAATGGATGAACTAATGGAGGATATCAGATTATAGAACAGCATAATGCATTACAATTTCTGCCATCGTACAAGGGTTGCGGATGGAAGTAACGTGTTCTCCTAGTACCCAGTTACACGGTGATTGATTATGGCGCAAGCACAGCAGCTTTAAGCGAATGTTTCAAGATTATAGAGTATGCACGTAGGCAATGCTACAAACATAATGACTTGGGTTATTGTACAGGGGTTATCATTGAGACCAGCAAAACTTTTTTAGTAACAAGACTAGCGTTGCTGTGCTAGTTAAACTCGTCGTCGGTGACTGTTTGATTATTCGTAGTTTATTTGATAAAGGTAACATGCTACTTAAACAAAACCGTAAAATAAACTTATTGGGCAGGAATACCGTAAGGGCTGGCGATTTGTTTGGCATCCCGAAATGAACACGACTTTGGGGTATATAGCTGAGGATGGCAGTGATTTAGGTCAACCCCGGATCCATTCTGCCGAATTGAATTTGATTCTATGCAGATGAGTCAGTGTAAACCTCAGACACCTAGCCTAACAATGCCCCCCCCCCCACCCAGGATTAATTGATTGTTTTCCTATTGAAGAATGTCTTTTGGGTTTAAAAGGCTTTTACGCAGAATGACAATAAGCAGTGATACATGGAAGTCACCATAATATAATTACGTTGCTTAAGCACGTGTAGCTTCAAATAATCTTTTACATAATGTCAAGTTAAACATTTACCAAATAAGGGCTTACAAACATCATCATCTAACCTAGAAAACAATGTAGGCGTCTTGTTTTGCAGTTTGCACGTCACAATATGCATAGAATATTAAGTACATTCCCGATGACAGCTGATTTAATAAATAATTAATAGGCAAGTCGGAAGCTGAAACTTTTGCATCACAACACATACTACAATTCTGTCGAGTGATAATTCAACTTAACCGATCAGTGAATAAATGCACGTGTGCATAAAGAAAGCTGAAATAGCTCATGGGAGCTTTTTAGCTTTTGTCAGTATGAATGACACCCCGGGGTACTTTTATTTAATATACAATATTATTTTATCCAGAATCGTATCTGAATACTTCATTATGACATGTGTAAACCATTCCACTTGAATTGAAACGCTGATATCGCAATCAAAGCTGGCTAGAAATATAATCCGGGATAATAGACAACAACCCTGCGATAAATTAATTTTCTTGTACTAGCTCTATGCGTGTACATTATGGCTCTGGAGTCACACTATGCTATTGTTACCAGTGACCTTGGGTACCCATGTTTTGCGAACTTGCTCCGTGATCTTTGCAAAAACTATGAGTGGCTGTCTCTGTGTGGCGTGTAAAAGAATAACGTAGTGTTGTAGTACATGACCATAGACACAGTGATGTACTGAATACATATAACCCTGGACGTTCTCCATTGCGTCTCCTTGTGCCGGTAAAATCACTTTTATAATCGGGTCATAGCAATAACAAATCCATCACATGCATGCCAACAATGCCATAATAGCCTCATTTAAAGCGTTTTCGGGCTTAATCATACACAATTACTATTCACAGAGAACCCCATGTGCTCGGAACGAAATCGTCAATGGACGTTTCTCCCTGGCCCTTTAAAGTCTTACTACGATGACTCTTAGATCATAAATTAAATTTCACCGCTTTTTCATGACAATCATATCTTTAAACCCACTGTTTAATACAAAGGCACAACATATGATATTGGTGATGTTTACAATTTGTAAACTGGTTGTGCTGTCTGCTGATCGATAATGTTGGGCTGTGGGTGTGAGTTTTACATGTATCCAATACTCGATTAATTCTCTGTTAGTGTGTTGGGCAAATTACCGTTTAACGTTGCCAATACACGAAATGATGTTGGTTGCGATCGCAACCACGTTAATCGACTAAGACAAGATATTGAAACACCGATTTAAATTACCTGTCGTTTCAGGGTACACAAAGGTTGTCATGCAAGTGCTTAATTGAAGGAGATGACAGCACCACAAGACATGTAGCTTAATTACAATGGAACCTTTCCATTCACAAATCATAGTATTGCGTAACTTTGCTCTGATGGCTTCTCAGGCTTGTAATCCATTTCCTTGTTAATTGTACGCTGTTCAAATTGCATGATTTGTGAAGCCTCTAAGAGGTCAAGTGAACATTAGGATCATGCTCAAACATCTATTCGAATTATACTTCACCTTAAAAATTTTAACGTAAGGTTGTGTGCAAAAATTGTGGCCAATTCGTAAATTGTTCCTGGTATCATTCAAGATAAAACGTGGTTAGTAGTTGTTTTGAACGAAATACACGATAAATGGACTGCATTGCCAAAATACCTTTTGGGAAATTGAATGCTCGTAGTTCAAGACATTATTGACGCACGTGTTTATAATCGATCGGCTATTTACGACACTTCTCTTGGTCAGCCGCAAAAAAACGGGATGGACAGAGTTTGTGACAGAAACTGACCCGTGATGTCGTTTGAAGTATTCGATAGTTTTGCACTGAGCAGATAAGAACGTCGATTTAAATGTCAATAGCCTGAAGGAAAATCTAATAATGCCATCTAAATAAAAGTTATAGCTGGAATTAATATACTGTGCAATTCTGAAAGCAATCATCATCCCAACTTCATACACAAAATAAGTGGGCTAAATACATTCTGACCGATGCTAGGAGTCAACTGCCAGGATAGTGACACGAACTGATAAACTGTTGTAGCATGTGTATATTACTGTAAAACTCCGCCATGTTTGTCAGCACCAGTATTTGCCGGTTCGGATTTGATCAATAGTAGACAAAAGGAACCGCTGTTCGTCACATAACCACTCATGTTTCGGGATTTTCTTGTTAAGTAACATGACAAATGGAATCCATGTAAACTATTTTAGCTTTTCGTCTATCAATTCAGATTCCTCTTGTCGATATCACATCAAAACAAATTCGTACCTTTGCCTGACATTCAACCCGCGAATCGTGAAGTTTACGGCTATTATGAATATGCTGCATCTATCTTACGACAAAATATAAGATGAGATTTTATTATTTAATTGGTAAACATTTTCTGAAAGCATTGTTAACACAGCTGGTGACGAGCCAAGATTTCGTTCAATTAAATAAAAATTATATTGTCCCGGGTTAGCGGATTACCATCCTGAGGCAATATTTTCGGTATTGAGTGAGATTTTTAGAGAGAGAGCGGAATTGCCATATCCAGTCAGACCTTTAGTACAAATGCTCACGGCAATAAACCAATTATCTCAATCAATTGGATTCCTGACAAGTGCGTTTGATCCGTTGTTAAACCATATAAGCCTCACATCTTTGACAAAAATAGTCCAAGCAATTAACAGTCATCATCCCCTGAGCAATATATGAGCCAGACATGAAGCAAGCTAGTCTCGTTATTAATGTGAAATGCGTCTGAGGTCCCAATTGTCTTCTTTATATGCGGTCCACCGGTTACCTGGGTAACGTCCTGAAATCAAACAGGACAGCAGCATTATTGCTCTGGATGCATAGGCATTCGATTTATCACAAAGATTAGATTTACACCATTTGCTGTATCTGCTCCACAATCCAGATACAATACACTTTAGATGTAAATATAGAATGTTTATTAGCAACTATATTACTCAGACCTTGTATGAATACTTAGTCCGTACCTTTTGTGATCCAGATTGAATAATTACATTTGTTATTTTGAAATATTTAATGATGCTAATGTAGTGCTAATCGAAAGTTAGACATCGCCGGTGACATGATGCACTTGTGACTATAAGGATTACAGCAAGTCACTAGTATACTGACTACAAATATCCGTTCCCCTTATATGTGCGTCGGATAACACCTTAAGCTCTTTGGGATGTCGTTTTGATAGCATGAGCGGTATTTAACCTTGCCCTGGAATGTAACGTGAACTAATGCTGCTATTAACACCTGATAACTATAATGCAGGGTTTTGGTTATCAGTATATTTCTGTTGGGAAATGACCGTGGCAATAGACAGTGCACCACAGGAGGTCATTATGATTTCATGACACGTCCTTCCATTACTAAATATGGTTAAGCCCCATCACTTATTACAGATTATGTTGAGTTCGGATGGGTGATGCGAATGTCAGACGACGTTTCACACAAGCTGATCCTACGCGATCCATAATTATGCTGCTCAACTTTGCAAGCTTCATTCTCACGTACTTGTTCACCCATTACTCCGTAAGTGCTGTCGGTCCTACATCGCATTTTGAACATTCAGAAAATTATACTACGTTGTTAGAACGAGACTGGTCTATGTTTTAATTATTAATTGATGGCAGCGCGTGACAAGAATTATTAAACTAGGGGCTTTTGCCACCTTAGGGTCTGCAAAACAATATCAGGGCAATTATTGACATATGGTTAGGGGCTACACGGATGTTTATTGTTTGTAAGTCGATGTGTAACACAAAGAGCGAAACAAATGTCTTAAGCATAACGAGATCTGCTAACTAGCAACGATTGTGGGAACGTCTGTTATCATTCAGCTTTATATTTTGTGCTTGGATAGGACCACATAAACGATGATCGATTTTTAGTATACAACCTATGCAGTTTTTTCGTGTATGTAAAATGAATCAGATAAAAAACATTCTTTGTCAGGATGCATACGTTAGGCAGTAAATACTCGCCTGATTTTGACAAGGATTACTATACTGCGGCTCAATAACATTTCGGAGATGGAAACATTTAACATCTAATAAGAAAATCAGTTCGCCTAGGATACTCAATAAAATCATACAAAGTAATGTGACTTGGTTGAGTCGATGGACCGACCGACACATTGCACTACAAATACACAAAATAACACAAATACGGGGCATATTGGTCACTATACATTCTCGAGTACCACAATAAAATTGCCCATCTCCCCGTACAACCCAACTTGGTGTTATTTGCGCTCTAACTAGCAGACTGATTGGCCATGCGTTACTTTGTAAGTGCCATCAATCAATCGGGAAACGAATGACATTTGGGATTGCGGACCCCTGTTAGCAATCAAAACATATTTCTCCCTGAAGGTCGACAATCCAAGGAAAATATGCTCCTAATAGTTTAGCAGAAAACTGCTTAACCAAATTCATTATATAATGAGCACTATAATAGATTTGCCAGTTCTGTCTTCTTTACCCGTCGGGTCAAGCAATAATCACGCATAGAGCAGACTCTTCTGACCTCGAATGGTTTAGTATGCTATAATTGTCGTAAAATTATTCTGATGTAGCAATCCGACCATGAGATGATTAAACACTATGAATTCCATGTGATGTTAGAAAAGTATAGGTCATAACAGTTTGCGTTGCTGCTCATCAGCATTCCGAGAAGCCAGAGAGATTTCAATATCCGGCTCGACCCTTGGGGCTTGGCAAGTATATTTGCAAGCAAAGGAAGCAATATCCTGGCTCAATAAGGCATGTGCTACCGCATTCGAAGCGAATGGAGGAAATAACTTGCTTATTCGATGTTTTGTCAAATTGGAACACCTCGACAATGGCAGTTGCTGCTGCCATTATTTTGTTCAGCATGTTGATTCGAGTTTTAACACATGTTCATCTCCGATTAATATGACTTATTCACGAGATTCGCGCAAAGAGACGAACTACTGGCTCGATTACGCAAATTATTCACCATGGTAACGTAGGATTCCATGAAATATTAATTACAATGGAAGTACGAATCTGTGAGTTACACCTTAATTCATTCAATCATACATCTCACATTCATTGCGCACCAAGCACCGTAAAGCTATTATCAAAGGAACGTGAATTGCGTAATAGTTCTATTCCTATCAAATAATTGAGCTATTGAATTGCCTTAGCGGAATTCTACCACAATAGGTAGGTAGATAGACATATAACGGCACACTAACACTTTCATGTTGTAACGTGCCTACGGAGATGTGATAAATGTAGATGGATAAGATTGACTTGACAGGCCCGCCGCTTTCTATGATATATGTAAAAAAAGATTGCTGAAGATTAACTGAAACAAGAACATGAATACAATTAAAATACAAACGATTATTCCAGAGCAACGCATGATTTATAACGCCCACTACACAGTGTTGTACACATACGAAGATCATGATTCCTTCTCTGCCGTTAGATTTTTTCCAGCCACACTTAAGTGAAAGGTGCATTCTGAACGAAAATAGCTGCAGCCAAAAAAGCTTAAAACCAGCGCCGTGCTTACAATTAATGGGTTCTGCTTATCTTCATTTAAGAATAGTATACCGCTAAGGAGTTTTGGATGCACCTTTATCCCATTTCTGAAAAGATGCCAGCTTTTGTCGACTATATCCTCATGCTACCAAGAGCTTGATGACTACCTGCCTTTGTAGTACCAACCTAATTATTTCCTAGTGCGGAATGTCCATTTGTGACAAACGTGTTCACATTTGCGCATGAATGATTATAGAGTTTGCACTGCTCTTTCAGAACGTCGGTAGCTGTAGACATTTCAGCGGCAATTCATTTCATTCAATGGGTACCCAAATGTACCAGCTGAGCTTTAGTATAAGGAATGACTTTGGGATGGCTCTTGACAGCTGAGTTACCACACTTATATATGATTAATGCTAAGCTTAATGACACCATAGATCGTGCCCTTATATTTGACAACAGATGTACCTAAGCAGCGTTTTGAGAGTACAGGTTTGGCGATATCATAAGTTGCGCTTATAGTTCATCTACATTTATATGTGAGGAATGTTGCGATAAGACGGGTTAAATTACAGTAGAGAGTCCTTTAATGATGTTCATTATCAATACACACATATATTGCCTTATACAACGCATATTGCTCTTGAAAACATCGATTTGTATTGGATTTTGCAAAACAATATTGCGGTTTATGTGAGGAACATAGGAATCATCTGGCTACATTTCAGATTATATCGATGTGTCCATGTTAAAGTTGATAATCGCGACGGCACTACTATGTTAGAGTTCGACACCGTATGAACAAATACTGCGAAGATTTATAGGTTGATACTACTGATTTTGACACAATAATAATGTGATTATCTTTGAATGATATAAGCTACTCATCATATAGCGCGCACATGCTAGTATCAATACAAACAAGTGCTAAAAAACATTATTGTGTTATATCATTGTTAGACACTCTACAATTGGTTAAAATAATATATGCTGATTCGAAAGTGTTGCACGCATAATGTTAATTATTCATGAGGGTCGTTACCGACTCGCATACAAAAGTCTTCTCGATTTCGTTGTATCAAATGAGAGACAAATAATGTTAAAACACCACATTTGATTTGACTAGGTTAATAACATTTGCTTTCTTCTCTTAAGCTGGGCAATAATATTGGATTAGCGCAATATGGTATACTAGAAAGACTAGGATGCGTCGGTCAAATGCGCACATCAGTTCCTGTTACTAATCCTACCGTTTCACAGCAGATGCAAATGGGCTCATTAGGAGTTTTCGAGGATATGTATAGCTATGTAGCATTATATGCAATGCCATAACATTCCGCATATCCTGCATCCACCGCACAGTGTCTGAGCAGAGGAAAGTGTTAAACAAAATTCAAGTCACTAAATCAGGAGACAAAGATGATGAGCTAGTGATACCAGGTTGTGTAGATAACCATTTGTCGCACCAAAAGGTATAACATAGCTATTGTGAATCAGTAGATGCCGAAAATGCAAAACTATCAATGTGAATTCATAGCGAATCCCTCCAATTTCGATATTCCGGCGGATCATATGTGAGCTGCACTCATCATAGCTATACTGTGGATATCTCCAACTAAGCCGGTTTTATGCATTATATTGAGTAGTTTCTTTGTATATAGCATAGGCATAAACTTATATTCTGACAACAAACATCGCAACAATTTTCTTTCATTGTATACGTCCATTCATTTGATTTTATGCTACGTAGATGAACGAATTGGAATGACACGGCTCGAGTAAAGATCGACAAATTAGGTCGAACACAGACAATTTGTAATTTGCTTGTCAGTTATTGTTCATTGAGGTTACTAATTGAATACCTCCAGAGCTAATCAGTGTGCTCTTCAGGTGGATCAATCATCTCAAAAAAGGGTACATCAGATTTAATGTCAATGCAGTGTAATCGATGTTTACGGTCTAAGCATGGAATATTACCCTGAGTTCACGTGTAGTTGGATATTGATATTTTCTGTCGTTGTTGCCACACATAGAATATGATTCGTAATAGGATAAATACAATGAAATACTCTGTCCTGTCAGATTATTTACATTTACTTGCCGTATAGTCTATAAGACTCGTATGTTCTTCCGTATCATAAACCACAGTATTCAGTTAACAAAACAGCCATCACCAGCATTCTCTATTTGAATAAACATCACTGTAGTAAATAAACACGTGTAATATTTTCAAGTAACCATGTATGGTATAATAAGGACTGGTTATCTCACGCTAATCGCATTGGGATGTTGTAAGCATCCATAAAAGCACCTCGCACATCAATCAATTAGCTTTGCACATCGATCGTATTACTCTACCACATGTTGTAGTCCACCCGTATTATTATCATATGGATTCAGACCATAGGCACGACGCCGCGGATATAATCATACTTAGCTTCGATTAAAGCCTACTATTCACAAAGCCCAATGTTCGTGCAAACTATAAAACGGGGTAAAGTGTGTACCAAAGATACAACACCACATAGTGAATTTAGATGCGTTTTTGAGGCATCCAAGCTCAAGATATTGCATTGTCGCCAGAAATAACAGCTTGATATACAGTAGTTCAACAGTCCTGGGACTAGCGTCGATCTACCTGGTAGTAATCTTATTGGGCTTGAAAATAGAAAATTAAGTAATTAGGGTCTCTCTTCGCACAATAACAATAGCTAAAATTATATAAACAAGTACGATGCACAAATACAAAGACAAATTTCAAATTATCTGAATTTACATATTAATGCTTTATTCCTGGGTGAATGAGTAACAATAGCGATAAAAGAGATTAAGCTGATTATCTCAATGCAATAACAATATTTTTGGATTGATTGAAAACTGCTCATCGTGATTATGAAACCATTTGGCCATAACGTAGGTATCAGTATTTGATCTAGCAATCTATTTTCGGAAAGTATCGGTGTGGCTCCATACCATAGAATTGGTCCACTGTATGAGACTATGGCGAATGTAGGGCACTACTTCTCGCTGCCCTGTTTCAATTACATTAGTCATTTTATGGCTAATGCAATTGACTCACTATTCCAGACAAACGATTGCAAATCTAATAATTGAGCTTATCATACGGGGACAAGATTGGTCCTTGACAGGGCAAGGAGGCAAATAGAATAATTGTCTTGAATGCCATTAGGATGCATATGAACTATATTGCAGAGAGTCCGATCATAACTATAAAAGTTTTAATGTCCCCAATTGCGATCTGTATTGAAGTTTCCTTCCCATATTTATTGTTTTCCATTATACAGAAAGTAGCGATATGCTTTATTGGATACGCTGATGTAAAGCCGTAAAAAGTTGTATCCTTAATAAGATAAGCCATCATGCTTACATTGTTGGTTCTGAGTAACGCCAATATTCCTACTTGAGATTAATCCCCGAAACGTGTTTAACAAACTTAGACACTGAAATATACTGGGCGCATGCTTCAAAGTTACAATGAGCATTTTGATCCGTTGGATTGCCTATTAATGTTTTCACATAAGCCAGTCAAACTTTACACGTATCATGTAAGCAACATGTATACAGAAACAGTTTTTGTGGCCGCCTTGCAGTGGTGTCTTAGCTGTATCGAAATCAATAATAACATGAAATCAAGCAATAAGCAAACGCTTGTCAAATTTATTCAAAAGATTGCAGCAACATTAAAAACGATAACATAAGACCATAATTCACAAAAATACGGACCAATCAGGTAATCAAATCCTATCATGTGACAGCCAGTTTTATTTGATGTAAAGCATGGCACTTGTTTGTTGCTGTGTTTGAAAGGAGAGTAGATGTACAAGTGTTGCAGAGAATTAAATACGCTGTGGTATCGAAGAGCGCATAGACGATGTTATCAGATTATTACGTTGGTCATTCATGTATGTATGTATGTCTGTATGTATGTATGTATGTATGTATGTATGTATGTATGTATGTATGTAAGTATGTATGTATGTATGTATGTATGTATGTATGTATGTATGTATGTATGTATGTATGTATGTATGTATGTATGTATGTATGTATGTATGTATGTATGTATGTATGTATGTATGTATGTATGTATGTATGTATGTATGTATGTATGTATGTATGTATGTATGTATGTATGTATGTATGTATGTATGTATGTATGTATGTATGTATGTATGTATGTATGTATGTATGTATGTATGTATGTATGTATGTATGTATGTATGTATGTATGTATGTATGTTTGTATGTATGTATGTATGTATGTATGTATGTATGTATGTATGTATGTATGTATGTATGTATGTATGTATATGTATGTATGTATGTATGTATGTATGTATGTATGTATGTATGTATGTATGTATGTATGTATGTATGTATGTATGTATGTATGTATGTATGTATGTATGTATGCATGCATGCATGTATGTCTGTATGTATGTATGCATGTATGCATGCGTGTATGTAAGTATGTAGGTATGTAATTATGTAATTATGTTGGTATGTAGGTTTGTTTTTCCTATTTTGTATTTTTAAATGGTCGGCCCCATCAATGCTAAAAAGTTAGAGGTTTTGTTGTGACCCTGATCGCAAATGAAAGTCACGATCATAGTGAAAAGTGAAAAACTAATATCTCGAATAACTCCGTTAATAATGGTCGGATCGTTATATTATTTACATCATCTTGTAGCTCAATCAAATTGCGAACCTCTTTTACTAAATATATATGGACATCAAACCAATACTGTTCCATGCGCCTTGGGTCGCAAAATCGTGGTATCGGTCCAAATATCAACAAAAGTTTCATGAATAATTTGAGCACTTATAAAAGCGTCAATACATATCCGATAATACTAATAATTGGGTCATACATTCTCCGTGATCTATTGAGACGTATCCCAAGATTGACTGGATATCAATGATGTCACTTCCGATTACGAAAGCATCAAAGTTTAAAAACAGTTCAATGCTTAATATATGCGTGATTCATAATTCAATTTTCAAACATTTTACATATTTTGAAAATGAAATGTCATCGTAAACGTGTAGTTGTGAATAATGCATAGTTAATGAATATTCTAGCAGGTTTAAAATTTCTTGTAGCCTCAAGTTCAGCTCAATTAAGTCATTAAGAAAACATTATGACAGTTAAACATGACAAATGTTATGATAATAATATTGGAAGATATAAGGACACATGCAAAATGCATTTAATGATAGTCAGTTACTCTTCAAAATCGTTAATGGCGTGAAACGGAAATATGTTTGTCTACATGTTGTATTAGACGATGCTCTTACAATAACATTTTCCGTTCCCTACTGATATCCGTTGCACGTGGCTCGTACATTGGTGGTTTGTTAACAGGGCATTTTCTCTGACTGCAAAGTCACTTTAACCCCAGCGGACCGGGCAATCAATTAACCCCTCTCAATTTATCAACACGTTAGGGCTTTACATTTTCCCTAAATGTTCCCAAGTGATGCCTTCCATAGGCCATTAAACGTACGATAAATTATATATCTGATGCGCTTAGTGACCCACAATATCTTGAACGTGACCCAAACTGTCAATTTCTGAGCTATTTCTACCAAATGGCGTCGCTGAAATGGAAATTTCCAATGCACTTCCTCTATGTTTAAGGATTTTGATAGAAATGTTTCATGCAACGCATGGTTAGTTATATCGATTTATCCTTTGTAGCGCATCGATTATATTTCAGCAGTGGGTTTGAAATTCCATATTGATTGATATCTTATAAAGCACGAGTATAATTTGTGGAGACTACCGGAGGTGAATACTGACAGGTGCGTTCATTTTCACCCACGACCAGTATACCGGCTCCGATTATAATTAGGAAGTCGTTGCATGATGTAATTTTGCGATTTCATATTGTCTATTGCTGTATTCTTTTCTATCCTTATTAAATGAACATTTATCAACATTAACATATGATATATATTTGACTTGGACAGTCGTTGCAACTGGTTATGACCATAAATGAACATGAGTTCATACAAGGTGTGAGCAAATATACTAATAACACGACGCCTACAAAACAATTATCTGAGCTATATCCCCAACTGATACACTATGCGGAAATTGGATCATCAAATGATGGATTTGCATCCAGCCATATGCCATATGACACTTTGGCTGACGAGGAAAACCGTTTCAGGTATCAGAACAAGTTCACAGAATACGCATTATAACCTTGATATCGCTCAGCAAAATCTTGCTTGATTCTCTTCTATGCACATTTGAACCTCAAGAGTCGTGTGCATCGGTAGCAAGCGTCTATTTGGAATAAGCTCTCTATTCCTATATATCGGTTGGTATTTTTCTTCGTACCATTTAATATCTTATAAAATAATTTCGTTTTGGGTGCATTATACAATCGAAAGCAATCAATGCCGAGCAACGACATTTTACCAGATGTAAATGCATTCAAGTAAAATAGTACAGATCATTACTCTGCTTAAAACGTTCGTTCTATCCAAGATGATTATATATTGCTGCTCTGAAGAGCTAACATTCCATTTGGGATAATTGTTCCATAGGGAGAACTGCGTCTATTGACATAATTCTGGTATCTGTATACCTTTCTCCGTTCGTGTAATGATACATAAAGCAGTAAAAGCTGTTATATTGTGTATAGTTTCTGATATTACTGGCTATGCTATGTCGTGACATAGTATTGGTATGAATATATTTCTGTATATGCTGCGCCTCATAACACGGTGATTTGAATCAACTACAGTAATCCCTTTACGTGTTGACGCAAAATCAACATCACTTTGAGAGTCAGATATCAAATACAGTTGCATGATGGTCTGCCGTGGAACGGAACTTCTAAAAGCTCAATGATAACATGCCTTGCTTTATGGCTACCCTTCAATAAAATATGGGCCACCACTCTTGCTCGAGCATGCATAGTCCTTTTAGTGTCTTCTTTGGCATCAATGTTTACTTCGCTTTGGGTATATGCACCATCGTCAAAAATGCTTTACACGATTCAAGCATTAATATGTGATAAGGTGGCTAGATAATATAGCTGGTGCGTTTTGTGCCAACATATATACCAGTTGTGGTACGGTAAATAAGAAAATGAGGGCAGATGATATTTAATCAAAGCGCGAGTTTTACCCCATCAGGCATTATGTCCGATGCTTATAGTTAATATGTTATTACTTAGCACATGTTCATCTAAATGTAGAGGTTGTATATGATACTCATAAGAAAACAGCCCGACCTGAGCATTCGAAGGATACAGGGATAAGAAAACACACTCGTTTATATGCTAAGGAAGCAGGGCATTCTTTTCAATTGCGAACAGAACCAAATTAACGATAGTCCACTCCATGAAGTGGTAATTTATATCTGCCAGTAGCAGGCGCCTTGGGATTGCCAAGGTGGGTCGTTTGCGGCTGAAAACACGGTGACAGACGACATACCGCTTTGCCGATTTCCATGGGCATGCTTAAACAAGGACACATGAATTAGTTATGAACAAATTAAACAACATAGGAGCACTCAACACGCAGAATTTGTTTAACAATTTTCATTTTACTGCTGGTTTTCCCTATGTTTTGTACTGATTGCACACCAATGCCATTAAATTTAGTCCTGTAATTCAGCATTGTTGTCGCGGCGCAGCTTTGCATTACGAACATTATAGTGTATAACGCTGCATATAGCTAGCTTTGACAGGGTTTTTGAGGAATGATTATTTGATGTGTCAGCATTCCGTGTGCAACCTGCAACAAAATTCTAAGTAATTTCAAAGTTTTTGCGAATATTATGCCTATTATCAAATTGTCAAAATGTGCAATTTATCAAGGCAATATCATTAATGGCACTGTTACAGCCAACTATGGAGATAATTTACGACCCACGTATGGACCATTTTCTATATGATATAGCCAGCGCATATATTGATACTGCTTCTTATAAAGTCAACTACAATGTGGATGAATAACAATGGTACTTTGTTATGCAAGAATTGTTGTTTTCTATAATATCATTGATCAGTCAGATGAACAGGTGTTAAATATACCATATGGCAGAAAACAGTCCGGTGAAAATTCTAACTTCGCGTTACCCTAACTATTGATAATATGTACTAATACCTTAGTTAGTCATCACACATACTTAATAGTGAGATAGCAAAGCGTACTCATATCTACTGTGCTCTTGATTTCGAAACCCAAACAAATACCCATAAATGATGAATACCGGTTAGTGCTTGCCTGTTGCTTCTTTATACCCCCAATATATTAGACATTAAGCACCCCTGTTGTTGTAACGGTGACCACAATTCTACATTGAGACATAAGCGAACAAACCTCTCAATACCATTATTTGTATGCATATCACGAAAAGCATTCAATAAAATTTTGACGTAAAATTCATAGCAATATCATGAAAAAATAATAGCGGGGTATCGGTTATGTATTTCATATCTCGTCGGGGTTATATCCAATGACGGACAGCCTTTATAATTGACATATGGAAATGTTAACGAGGGACTTTGTGTAAAAGAATAAGAATCGCTGCTTTAGTCAGTATGATTAACGTGCTAAAGTTTACATGTATTTCTTGAAATTTACTTCAGTAAAGGAGGGATAATGCAGACAAAGCATAGCATTTGTTTATCAAATATGTAGCTGCTATACCTTTCAAAAACGCACGCTTAGACGGTTCGACTTGCCTTATAAATTGTAGTTTAATGATAGTTATTGATAACATATTAAGTACGACGCATTATTTGGCAAATGAAAATGTTCAACTGAAAACTACACTAGCAAATTTCTTAAACATGCATGTATATTATGCGACAGAATGTGACAAATGTATGTTTCAACGTTTTAATTATTGTCTTGGTTTATATTCTACAACAATTCATGGACGTCCTCGAGGTCATGCATTTTCATTCGTAACAGATAATGAGCGAGATTTGTTACATATGTATAGTGGCCACGAATGAAGATTGGATCTAGCAAATACCAGTATTTTAAAACTGCATAACAATTCTGTTCGTGCAGCTATGATACCTTTTGGTTATGATACCTTTTGGTTATCTCAAGGTTTAGGTGGGGGACTGATAGTATCTTCATAAAAATCTCTGGTCCTTTGTCTCAAAGTATTCTTGCGTAAATCGTCTGGACTAGTTTGCTGTTTTGCCATCTAGGGAACATAAGTTAGTGAAGGAACTGGTTATTGATTTCAGATGCCGAATTCATGAAATAATTTGAAATAAATTTAATTTATTTTATGCGGTTTTCCTCCCGATATACTCGCCTATAGTCTACAATAGATGAACTGATGGAGAACATCAGAGTATGGAACAATGTAATGCATTATTATTTGAATTTCTTCTTTCGTGCAAGAGTTGCGGATGGCAGTAACGTGGTATCATAGCGTAGAAACCGATGTGGTCAGTGGGTACAAACACATAAATAATTTCGACTTCAGGCCATAACTATATTTGGGACCCGTATCATTTCATATTAATGACAACTTGATTACAATTCGACAGCCATGTCCGAAATAAAGGCAAGGTTATAGTTGATAAATGCCATAAGGCACTTTGTGCCCTCGCACCTCAAAGCGGCATTGATAGCATTAAGTGTTCACTGATATAAACACTATACGGGGCATGTAGAGTGTCTGCAATAAACAAAACACACATATGAAGCAATTAAAACATTTGACGTTATGCAGACCCATCAGCATGTTTCCATAAGGGTAGAACATTCAGTTTATAGGTCTCCCAAATACAAACCTCCTCGCTACTCAATCGAATTTCTTGCAATTTATATTAATCATAGGAAGATGTTTCGATTGCGTAATTGTTATTGGAAGTGAAAACTGGTACACTCCTGTAGCATATCTGCAGCCTAAATTATTCGATCACACTATGCTCCCTTATAAATTACCCTGAGACATTGATCATTATTTTATCAAACTCAAGACCAGATGCATGGACATTATTATTCATAAATAGACAGGACTGATAAATATGTGCAGGTTTTTATCAATTTACATATGTAAACGATAACAAAGAAACAAACTACGTTGACCAACATAATCTTGTAAGATTTATATAGTCCTGAGATTGCTTTGTTGGTTTTCAGGTTTTCCACTGACCTTTCACCAAATAGCAATGAATCTACTGCTATCTACAAACCCTTGGAGACTATTGGCAATGTAATCTGTCAGCGGTGTTACCAGACACATGTGTATATAACTGAATACAACTCTGTCTTTGGTGTAGGCTGGCAGTAAAACGTATTTGTTGTCTGTAGCTGATTATAGCGACAGTTTCTTCATTCTGAACGAGATTGTTTTACTCTGTCGTGGGTCTTGATATCGCTTTGCCGTATTAGCTCGTTTAGATGGAAATCTAGAGCAAACAAAGTATGAATATATTGCGTTATTATCTAATAATCACTCTCATTGATATTCTTCAAGCGTATGTGGCGCCAATGCAGCTACGCAGTCGCTCTAAAATAAAGTAGAAACTTACACTCCAAAGGATGTCTACTATGGAAGCAAACGGGCACAACCCGAATCTTTTACTCGTAGCCTTCGATTAGATAGATATAACCAATCAAACCATTATCAACATGACAGTTAGCTAGATTTAAAATACACCAGCAAAACTATAGGTTGTAATGGGCACAATAAACAACATGAATACACGCTATGTGCAGAAACATTGTGATTCATCATGTGCTACGATGTCCTACCACAGTTTCTTTAACTCAAGACAGTAATCTGAATGTCCCACATTTCATTTATTATTGCGCTTTAGCAAATCCTGATTCTGTCAGCTCCGGCATTGAAACGAAATCTGGCGCACCAGGGATGAACTTGTTATATACTAAATACAACCCCTACTCGATTTAACTCGTTGTATGTTGTGGAACGGTGATGAGCTTGCAGTTCAAAGACATATAAATGCATATAAAATGATAGTCAAATGAACAGAATCGATCCCGAAGAACCCCAGTAAGCCAGATTAGTACAATATTGGAAAAGTTGCGGAAATCCAGCAGTGAGAAAATGTGAATAAACAATGCTTATGTAATGCAATATACAAAAACATGCATGAGAATAAGTTTAGAGTTAACAATAAATATGTGGTCATTGTAATGGGCTGACAACACTAAATCCGTTTTCCAAGCCGTGCTTGTTGCCAACACCTCTATGTGTAAATGAGTGCGTTAAATAGATCAAAACATTTGACGTTACAAAGACCCATCAGAATGTTTCCATAATGGTCGAACAATTACTATATGCGACTAAAAAATACAAACCTTCTCGCTACTCAATAAATTTTTGGCAATTGGTGTCAATCATCGAAAAATGTTTTGATTGCGTGATTTTGATTGGAAGTGATACTTGCGCTCAGGAAACATATTTGCACACCCTCAAATAAGTGTGTTGCACATAGCGCTCTTGTCATTTCCCGTCACCAAGGTTAATGGTAAAGAACTAAAAGTGATCAAATGAAGCCATGCGACATAGATATTTGCGGACAATATGACATTGACAAAATTAAACGATCATCATGTGAGTATAAATGCAACCACTGAAGGGTCAAGTTTTAATCGCTCCGTTTCTCTTTCTACTATACTCATTGTGCTATACGTTTCAGTTGCGATTTATTAGCCAAAGCGTGGGAAGGCAGAAGCCAAACATGTTCGGACAAATAGTGTGTAGGTGTCCTTAAATGCATGGTGCTCTACCGAAGAGTACCTGCAGCATAGATTATTCAATCACACTATGCTCCCTAATAAATTACAATGAGACATTGATCATTAGTTTATCAAACTCAAAACAAGATGCATGGACATGATTATTCATTAATAGACAAGACTAATAAAGATGAGAAGATTGTAATTAATTTATATATTTTGACATCAAGGTAAACGATAACAAAGAGCAAGCTACGAAAACCAACCCAATCTTATATGATTTATATAGTGCTGGGATTTCTTTGCTGGTTAGCAGGCTTGCTTTCTCCAAATAGCAGTGAATCTACTGCTATCTACAATTCCTTGGGGACTACTGGAAATGCAATCTGTCATCGGTTTATCCGGACGCAGTGTATACACAGTGTATACAACTGAATAAAACTCTGTACTTGGGGAAGGCTGGCAGCATAACGTGTTTGTAGTTTGCAGCTGATTATCGCGATAGCCCTTCATTCAGAATGAGATTGCGTCACTTTAGTGGGCCTTCATATCTTTTCGTCGTCTTAGCGCTTTAGACGGAAGTCTTGGCCAAACAAAGTACGAAAATGTTGCGTTATCATCTAACAATCAATCTCATCGATCTTCTTCTAGTGCATGTAGCTCCAGCGCAGCTGCGCAGTCGAGCTGATATGATGTAGTAATATACACTCTTAGGATGTCATATTTAGCATAATGTGACTTACATAGCTTCTAAGTTGCTAACAATACCTACTGCAGCAGCATACGACACAACCCCAATTAATTATTCGTATTTTTTGATTAGATAGATAAATCATATCAGACCATTATCAACATGTCAGTTAGCTAGATTGGAAACACACCAACAAAACTATGTGTTGTAATGGGTACAATGAACTATATGAATACACGCTATGTTAAAAAACACTGTGATTCACTATGTGCTACCCGGATTAATGTTGTGTCGCAGGTACAAGCCTACGACGTCCTACAACTGGCATCATCAAAATAGACGTTTTCGTTTATCTCTTGACAGCGATCTGAGGAAGCCACACATTTCATTCATCATTGCGCATTGGCAAATCCTGATTCTGTCGGCTAAGGCATTGAAACGAAATCGTTAGCAACGAGAATGGCAACTTGTTCCTTAGCATACAACCGCTTCTCGATATAACGATATAGTTTATTTGATAAAGGTAATTTAGCAAACCCGTAAAGTCAACCTATTTGGCAGGAATACCGTACAGGCTGGCGATTCGTTTAGCATCCCGAAATAAAAGACATTGGGGTATATAGTTGAGGATGATAGAGATTTATGACAACCCCGGACCTTTTCTGCGGAACTGAATTTGATTCTATGCACATGTGTCAGTGTAAACCTCAGATACCTAGCCTAACAGTAGCCGCCCTCCCCACCCTGGATTATTTGGTTGTTTTTCTATTGAGGAATGTCATTTAGGCTTAAAAGTCTTTTACGTAGAATGACAATAAACAGTGATACATGGAAGTTTTCTTACCATTACAATACCGTTGCTTAAGCACGTGTAGCTTCAAATAATCGTTAACATTTTTTTAATGTATACATTTATCAATTTAAGACTTAAAAACGTAATCGTCAAGCCTAGATATAAATGTAAGCTTCTCTCGTCTTGATTTCGGTGATGTTCTGGAATTAAGTATATATATATATATATATATATATATATATATATATATATATATATATATATATATATATATATATATATATATATATATATATATATATATATAACCTGATATATATATATATATATATATATATATATATATATATATATATATATATATATATATATATATATCCTGAACACGGCTGATTTAATTTACATTGTAACATATGCTTTTGATGCTCTTAATGCGCAATTGCAACCAGTATGTTTATACAGTCATTCGTGATTTATAGGCAATTGGAAAGATCACTGAAACGTTTGCATGCCAACGCACACTGCGGAAAGGTAATTCAACCAAACCAATAGGTGAATAAATACACGGTCACATAAAAAGCGTACCACAGGAGCTTTTCAGCTTTTGTCCGTTAAACCTCATATACAGTTGTTTCGCTATCATGTCGGTCTATGCACCCGCCAACTTTAATATAGTAATGTGGTTGAGATAACTAATTTGAGAATCCTCGCTTTGTCATGTTATTACTCTGCTAAAATATTGCCTATTTATTTTGAATATTTGTTAAGCATAGTGCATATTCTGGTGTTGACTGTCAGCTGTACGTCTTAGTTGAGTGTTATCTGTAGTAAACCTGGAGTATTATTTGCATTGCTAGATATCTAAATTATTGAAGGTTCTAGGATTTAATAAGTGATCTGCAAAACTTCAAAATGGTTGTTGGCAGATAATCATTCCCAACAGAGTGTACATATTCATTGGCAATTCCGAGCTTCTTTGCAAGAGTCCATTGCATATCATGATTATCAATGCAGCTTAGTACATTGGGAACACCTTGTGGCATATGGAAATACGGTTGCATATTGGGTTATAAAATATCTATACTGACTTAATGCGACTAAGTGATTTTCTGTCGACGGAATAGCACTGATAGAAAACAAAAGTAAGCCGTCGTTATAAAGCGCTAAAACATATGGTTCTGATCCCCAAACATTATTTTAACACAGTAACAGATAGATATGATTACATTAAGTATTGTCTTAAAGGTATGTATGACGTGATTAGATATGTTCGTATGTGTTACATATTTATCGCCATTGTTTTGATAATAGAAATTTTTAACTGTACAGCTTTCTTTATCTAATATACAATCATATTTTATCAAGAATCGTATCTAAAAACTACCTTTTCACCTGTAGGAAACATCACACTGGAATGATAGCGGTATCTGATATCGCAATCAAAGATGCGCATTTCGACGTAGAAGTATAATCCCAAATGATAGACAACTCTACGATATATTATTATTGATGTTGTAGTGCCATTTATGTTCTTGTGGTGAAAACTTACAAGATGTTATGTACAATATCATGGTCATGCAGGATCTAAAGTCACACTATGAGTATAACGTCACGCTGTGCAATTGCTATCAGTAAGCTGGGATACCCATGTTTTGCATACTTGCTTCGTGATATTTGCAAAAGTGTGGCGCATAAACGAATAACGTAGTGTCTTATAACATGACCATACCTGTATTGTTTTGAAAGGTTTGAGAATGTACTAGATTTAAGACATTATCGTTTGATTGTGTATGTGCATCAGCCATGCAAAACTACAAATATACATTCTCTTAATATGTTTGTTGAATAAAACCTTTAGCTCTTTGGGATCCGTTACGGCAATAGCATCAGCGGAATTCAACCTAACCCTGGAATGCAGCGTGACAAATTGCTGCTTATGAATCCTGATAACTATAATGCTGGCTTTGGTTAACAGTATATGCCCCATCACTTATTACAGTTTGTGCTGAGTTCAGGTGTATGACGCGAATGTCAGACGATGTTTTGCAAAAGCTGATCCTATACGATCAATCATTATACTGCTCAGCGTAGCATGCTTCATTCTCACACACTTGTCTATCCATTGTATTGTAAGTGATAGCGGTTTTACGTGGCATTTGGAATATTCAGAAAATGATACTGCGTTGTCTATGCCGTTATTAATCATTAATGGCAGCGGGTGACCCTGGGGTCTGCAAAACACAACATCAGGGCAGTTATTGACATCTAGCGACACACTATCTGGTACGGGGCAACGCGTATGGTGATTATTTGTCGATGAGTAAATCAAAAAGCGAAATAAATGTGTAAGGCATAACGAGATCTGCTACCTAGTAACGGCTGTAGGAACGTCTGTTATCAATAAACTTTTTATAATGCGCTTAGATAGAGTACATAAATAATGAACGTTTTTAGTAGACAACCTATGAAGTTTTTCCGTATATATAAAACGGATCAGATCAAAACAATTGATTATCAGGATGCATAAGTTAGGCAGTAAATACTCACCTGATTTTACGAAGGATTGTACCACTGCTCAATAGCATTTCGGAGATAGGAAGATGACTATTACAGCTCACAAAAAAAAACAGTTCACCCAGTATACTCAATAAAATCCTACAAAGTAATGTGACTTGGTTGAGTCGCTGAACCTATTGACGCATTGCACTGCAAATATTCCCTACTGGCAGGATAACACAAATGCGGAGCATATTGTTCACTGTACATTTTCAACTACCGCAATAAAATGTCCTTCACCACTTGCCACCCAAATTGGTGTAATTGGGCTCTAACCAGCAAACTGATTGGCTATGCGTTACTTTGTCACCTGTTAGTGCAATCAATCTGGAAACGAATGACATTTGATTACGGGCCCCTGTTAGTACTCAAAACACATTAAACACATTTCTCTCTAAAGGTCGGCAATCCCTCCAAGGAAAATATGCTGCTTAGATTCAAGCGGAAAACTTCTAAACCAAATTCATTGTATATTCAATGAGCACTATGATACATTTACCAGTTCTGTCATCTTTACCCGTTGTGGTCAAAGTATAACCAAGCATAGAACAGACCCTTCGGAATTCTCATGCTCTATTATCCTATAATTAGATATTTCGCAATAGAGTCGTATAATGATTCTGATGAAGTATTCAGAACACCAATAAAACAAGGCAATGAACATATTCCAGTCTGCCCAAATGCAACAAATCGAAAAAACCACAATGGCATAACACTATATGTCGCATTGGTATATTACTCGAGAAAATCTAGTGTACTGTTTGCTTCTTAACAATTGCTGCCGAATCAGCTTGGGTATATGCAGGTTCATTATTGCGCGTCAAAGTCAAATCAGCTTGTAGACATAGCATACCGGTATTAATGGTCAGGAATACAGCAAATGTTTCGGATATGAGTACAATGACAAGTATGAGCGGCAATGAAAATTTATAAACACACAACAAGCGAGCATCAAGTCATCAATTTATTCAGCATATTAACACAGTAATACCGTGCACAAACTTACATGCAACCGAAACTATGCATTCAAATAAATATGTTTTTGTATTAAGTAGAACCCAAATTATAGGCATGTGTTGATTTTGCATCTTTGCTTTGTTTAAACTCCTAACCCTATGGCCTAATCGTGTTGGGGTGCTGATGAAGCTCTCCAATCAAGTCCGTCAATTGGCTACCTCGTATTTGTTACATATTTATCACCAATGTTTTGAAATTAGAAAGTTTTAACTGTATAGCAATTACATATGAATGACGCTTCTGGGTCCCTTTATCCAACATATAGTAATATTTTATCAAAACTACATTTTCACCTGTGCGAAACATCCCACAGGAATGATAACGGTAGCTGATATCGCAATCAAAGATGGTTAAGTCGACGTAGAAGTATAATCCCAAATGATAGACAACAACACTACGATATATTATTCCTAATGTTGTAGTGCCATCTGTGTACTTGTTGTGACATATTACAAGCTGTTATGTGCATTATCATAGTCATGCAGGTTCAAAAGTCACACTATTGGTCTAAAGTCACACTATGCTAATGTTATCAGTGAGCTTGGGTACCAAAGTTTTGCAAACTTGCTTCTTGATATTAGCAAAAGTGTGGCGCATAAAAGAATAACGTAGTGTCGTATTACATGACCATACCTTTCCACATTCGTGTACTTGCGAAATGTAGCCTTCCGTTATATGGACCCTAGCTTTCGTGATTGGGGTTCGTCGCTCCACCTTTTGAACATTTGAGTATTTAGGCTTACATATACTGTACATTCAGCGACACATAAAAACGCCTACATCAGGAAAAGCAAGCAATGTCAGATTGAAAAGGGTATTAACGTACGAAGATGGTCAGTGCATTTCATGAAACTGTCACTAAGTGAAAAAGGCTGAATAATTAAAATGGAATCCTTCCATTCACATATGTATTTACTTACTGGACTGAGCTTAATATACAATCGGAAACATAGTATTGCGTAACTGTGCTGTAAATTGCAGCCGACAGAACTATCAAGCACGCAGCTTTTGCGCTAGTCCAGATATTGTTTTGTCAATTCTTCCCTTGGCTACACGCTACAATCACTAACATACAGTTCATATAAAGCCTACAATATGTTTACACCATTACAAAGCTGTTGATGTGACGCTTGATGATCATGGCTTCTAATCTATTTCGTTGCTATTTGTTAGCTTTGCAACTTGCATGATTTTTAAGTGCAATAGTAGCGATGAATATATTGTTGCTATATGAAGTAAATTACTTACAAAAAATGACGTATCATAACATGGTAGTAAGAGACAGGTGCAGTATGTGCACCATGTTTTGTGTCTCAGCACTATTGCCGAAACTTACATTGTATCTCCAAGTGCTTACAGCTTAGATCTTCTGATGATGCCTAATTTACAAGCCCCGTGAGTCGGTGTACGCATTTATTAGTTAAAATGAGACTGGTCTATGCCGTTATCAATCATTGATGACAGCGCGTGATAAGAATCACTAAACAAGGGGCTATTGCCACCCTGGAGTCTGCAAAACACAACACCAGGGCAATTATTGACATCTAGCGTCACACTGGTATGGGGCAACGCGGATGGCGATTATTTGTCGATGAATAAATCAAAGAGCAAAATAAATGTCTTAAGCATAGCGAGATTTGTAACCTAGTAGTGGTTGTAGGAACGTCTGTTATCATTAAACTTTTTATATTGCGCTTAGATAGGGGTACATAAATGATGAACGAAAATCTAGTCTACTGTTTGCTTCTTAACAATTGCTCCCGAATGAGGAGGTGTTTATGAAGTATCATTATTGCACGTCAACGTAAAATCAGCATGTGGACATAGGATACCGGTATTGATGGTCAGGAATACAGTATATATTTCGGTATAAGTAAAATGACACAGTATGTGCGGCAATGAAGATTTATAAACACACAACAAGCGAGCATCAAGTCTGCCAATTATTCGGAATATTAACACAGTAATACCATGATAAAACTTACATGCAACCGAAACTATGCATTCACGTAAATCTGTCTTTATATGTAGAAGAAAAATAATTTTAGGCGTTTGTTGAGTTTGCTTCTTACCTATGTTTAAACCCTTAACCCGATGGCTTAATTATGTTGGGGTGCTGATAAATCTCTACAATCGAGTCCGTTCATTGGCTACGTCATGACAATGGTCTAAGCCAAGATATGCATATAAACTGCTGTCGCTTTCTGATCCATTTAAATACATTTTACGACACATTTTGTCATTTGCAAATGTGACAGATTACTTCACAGCCATGTCAAGAAATGTCTCGTCGCAAAGAAATGTGTACATTTCAATAGCCAAGCAGAATTCCATGTGATGTTAGAAAAGTATAGGTCATAACAGTTTGCATCAGCATTCCGAGAAGCCAGAGAGATTTCAATATCCGGCTCGACCTTCGGGGCTTGGCAAGTATTTTTTCAAGCAAGGGAAGCAATATCCTGGCTCAATAAGGCATGTGCTGCCTCATATGAAGCGCATGGCGGAAAAAAACTTGCTTTTTTTGAAGACCTCAACAATGGCGGTTTGGTGCTGCAATTATTTTGTTCAGCATGTTTATTCGAGTTTTAACACATGTTCATCTCCGATGAATATGATTTGTTTACGAGATTCATCCAAAAGAGTCATTGTGACTCAATAGAATAACCTACTAGCTCGATTACGCAAGCAAATCACCATGGTAACGTAGGATTCCATGAAATATTTATTACAATGGAAGAACGAATCTTTACACCTTTCTTTATTCTATCATATATCTCACATAAATTACGCACCAAGCATCGTAGAGCTATTATCAAAGAAACGTAAATTGCCCAATAGTTCTATTCCTATCAAATAATTGTGCTATTTAATTGCCTTAGCGGAATTCTACCACAATAGAATCCATTTAAATACATTTTACGACACATTTTGTCATTTGCAAATGTGACAGATTACTTCACAGCCATGTCAAGAAATGTCTCGTCGCAAAGAAATGTGTACATTTCAATAGCCAAGCAGAATTCCATGTGATGTTAGAAAAGTATAGGTCATAACAGTTTGCATCAGCATTCCGAGAAGCCAGAGAGATTTCAATATCCGGCTCGACCTTCGGGGCTTGGCAAGTATTTTTTCAAGCAAGGGAAGCAATATCCTGGCTCAATAAGGCATGTGCTGCCTCATATGAAGCGCATGGCGGAAAAAAACTTGCTTTTTTTGAAGACCTCAACAATGGCGGTTGGTGCTGCAATTATTTTGTTCAGCATGTTTATTCGAGTTTTAACACATGTTCATCTCCGATGAATATGATTTGTTTACGAGATTCATCCAAAAGAGTCATTGTGACTCAATAGAATAACCTACTAGCTCGATTACGCAAACAAATCACCATGGTAACGTAGGATTCCATGAAATATTTATTACAATGGAAGAACGAATCTTTACACCTTTCTTTATTCTATCATATATCTCACATAAATTACGCACCAAGCACCGTAAAGCTATTATCAAAGAAACGTAAATTGCCCAATAGTTCTATTCCTATCAAATAATTGTGCTATTTAATTGCCTTAGCGGAATTCTACCACAATAGGTAGGTAGACAGACGTTTAGCAGCACACCAACACTTCCATGTTGTAACGTGCCTACGGAGATGGGATAAATGTCGATAGATAAGATTGAATTGGCAAGGCCGCCGCTTTCTATAGTATATGTAAAAAAATATTGGATGAAGATTAACTAAAACAAAAACGTGCAAACGATTAAAATACAAACGGTTATTCCAGAGAAACGCATAATTTATTACGCCCACAACATAGTGTTTTACACATATGGAGATCATGATTGCTTCTCTCCCGTTAGACACGTTAGAAAGGTGCATTCTGAACGTAAATAGCCGAAGCCACAAAAGCTCAAAACTAGCGCCGTCCTTGCAATTAATGGGTTCTGCTAATCTTCATTTAAGAATAGTATACCACTTAGGTGTTGTGGATGCACCTATATCCCATTTCTAAAAAGATGCCAGCTTTTGTCGACTATATCCTCATGCTACCAAGAGCTTGATGACCACCTGCATTTGTATTACCAAATCGATTTTTTTCCTAGTTCGGAATGTCCATTTGCGCATGAATGATTATGGAGTTTGCAATTCTCCTTGAAAACGTCGGTAGCTGTAGACATTTCAGCGGTACTTCGTCTCGTGCAGTGGGTACCCAAATGAACCAGCTGAGCCTCAGTATAAAGAATGACTTTGTGATGGCTCTTGACTGCTGAGTGACCACACTTATATATGGGTAATGCCAGGCTTAATGGCACCATAGATCGTGCCCTTTTATGGGACAACAGATGTACCTAAGCTGCGTTTTGAGCATACAGATTTGGCGAAATCTTAATGTTGCACTGATAGTTCATCAACATTTATGTGTGAGGAAATTTTCGATAAGACGGGTTAAATAACAGAAGAGAGTCTTTTAATGACGTTTATTATCAATACACATCAATATTGCCTTATATCTCGTATATTGCATTTGATAACATACATTTTTATTGATAACATATTCAAGGCGATTTGACACCACTACGCCTAATCGATTCCTCAAATTCACTCTTCATGTATTGACAGTATCAGGTGGTCCATATGCACATCGGGTAAGCATAATTTGTTATCATTTTGTAATGATGTTGATTTGGTCACAGTAACAACACGATGACTTATCTACCCTTTTCTGCACATTATCAGATACTCAATTTAAATGGCATAAACATGTCCGCGTCATTTTATCGTCATTTCCACACAAAAAAGAGTACTAATCTTTACCTACAACGGCGTAACCTACTTTGGTGTGTCGATGAGTAGAACATACTAAGCGTATATATTGATTATATGTCTCTCAGCCAATCAATATAGCTTGATCCATTGCAAATATTTGATCATTTTCTCTTATCAGCAAAATATCCTTCATTGCTGCAATGCTCTGCGTTAACGTCATGCGTCAACGAATAACACATTTCAATATGACAGAAAGGTCGAATTTACCATTCCAAATTGACCAGCCGATTTGCTCTAAGTATAGCCTCTGGGACGCCGGTGGGTCAATTATGGGAGATCGTGTCACGGATTCTTTATAATCGAGTAAGGCGCACCAATAACACACATTTAGCTCTCTATTTTTATTGTGCAGATATTGCACATAGTAATAGAATTAAATCGACCTCCATTGATGTGTCCATGTTAAAGTTGACAATCGCGACGGCACTGCCACGTTACAGATTAACACCGTATGAAAAAATACTGCAAAGAATTATATGGTGATACTACTGATTTTGACACAATAATAATGTGATTATCTTTGAATGTTATTAGCTACTCATCATGGCGAATTATTTTTACGTAGGGACTATCACCAACAGGATGTGCGCACAAGGCAGTATCAATACAAACAATTGCCAAAAATATTATTGAGTTATATTATAGCTAGACACTCGAAAGTGTTGCATGCATAATGCACGTTATTTAGGAGGGTCGTTGCCGACTCGCACACAAAGATCTTGTCCTTTTCGTTGTATCAAATTGGAGACAAATAATGTTAAAACACATTTAACTAGGTTAATAACATTTGCTTTCTTCTCTTCAGTTGGGCAATTTGATGTTCACCCACATCGGCTAGAGTGCAAGAATGACTAGACTGCGCCGGTCAAATGCGCACATCAATTCGTTTTACTAATCCTATCGTTTCACAGCAGATGCAAATGGGCTCATTAGAAGTTTTCAAAGACATTTACAGCTTTGGTGCATTATATGCAAGACCATAACATTCTGCATATCCTGCATCCGCAGTGTCTGAGCAGAGGAAAGTGTTAAACAAAATTCAAGTCACTAAATCACGAGACAAAGATGATGAGCTAGTGATACCAGGTTGAGTAGATAAGCATTTGTCGCACCAAATGGAATAACATAGCTATTGTGAATCAGTAGATGCCGAAAATGCGAAACTATCAATGTGCAAACTAGATCGGTGAATTCATAGCGAATCACTCCAATTTCGATATTCCGGCGGATCATATGTGAGCTGCACTCATCATAGCTATACTGTGGACATTAATTCGAACTAAGCCGGTTTTACGCATTCTATTGAGTAGTTTCTTTGTATATAGCATAGGCTTAAACTTATATTCCGACAGCAAACATCGCAATTTTTATCTTTCATTGTATACGTCCTTTGGTAAACACCAGTCATTCGATTTTATGCTATGTAGGATGGTAGGATAACAATAGTGTACAATTTTCGAAATCCCTACGCTGTACCACTTTTTTGTTATTCATCTTTTTACACATTGATCAATGGTGAACAACCACGGAATCGAACTTTAACAACAACAACCAAGACAAAGGTTTGAATATGATCAGCTTGAGTCTGTTAATAGACAGATACTTGAAGCTAACAGTCCATATTACACAAATGAACTCCACTTAAACCCAATTTAGGCGCTCCAACTCAATTGGTAAAATGCCTTCAGAAAGTCCGTCGGAGACACTCCCTGTACGGAATCGACCTATATATGCATACTCATTATTAGCAATTGGCTTAAGAAATCCATAAGATCGTTATATTGGTAGCCACTCGGTTGAGCTAAAATGCATAAGTGCATCTGCACCTTCAGGTTTACAAATGGACGCTTTGGCGGTTATGCACAGCTTATATTGTTGATGTAAAAAGTTGCTTACAATCACGAGTGTATATAAATCATCAATGGATATCAATGACGAAAGGTGCAATGTATATGTGAATCGAATACATAACATATGCTGGGTGCTAATTAACTCCTGTTGACCCCTTCGTACAAACCAATTATGCAATCATTGGCGGAAATGAGGGATTTGCTCCGTGAAATTCGGTGGCCAGTTCATAGGCCAATCGCATTTGGATGTTGTTAGCATCCATGAAAGCACCGCGCACATCAATCAATTAACATTGCACATGGGTCGTATTCATCTACCGTATGTTGAAGTCCGCCAGCATTACTATCATATTGATTCAGACTTATCCATAGGCCCGACGCAGCAGATATGATCATATTCGCCTTCGATTAAAGCCTACTATTCACAAAGCCCAATGTTCGTGCAAACTACAAAACGGGGTTAACTGTGTACCAAGGATACAACGTAACAGTGTGCATTACAATGCGTTTTTGATGCATCCAAGCTAACGATATTGCATTGTCGCCAGAAACAACAGCTTGATATACAATAGCTCAACAGTCCTGGGACTAGCATCGATCTACCCGGTAGTAACCTTATCAGGTTTGGAAATTAACATTAACATTAAGTAATTGGGGTCTCTCTTCGTACAATTACAACATCTAAAAAATATACATAAGTAGGATGCACAAATATACAGACAAATTTCAAATTATCTTAATTTACATATAAATTCTTTGATAGGTAATGCTTTATTCCTGGGTGAATAAGAAACAATGGCGTTAAATTGATTAATCTGATTATCTCAATGCAATTACGATATTTTTGGATTAATTAAAAACTGCTCATCGTTATCATGAAATCATTTGGCCATAACCTAGGTATCAGTATTTGATCTAGCAATCTATTTTCCGAAAATATCGGTGTGGCTCCATACCATAGAATTGGTCCACTGTTTAAGACTATGGCGAATGTAGGGCACTACTTCTCGCTGCCCTGATTCACTTACATTAGTCATTTTATGGCTAATGCAATTGACTCACCATTCAAGAAAAAAAAAGATTGAAAATCTAACAATTGAGCTTATCATACGAATGGCCGCCTTGTAGTGGTGTCTTAGCTGTATCAAAATCAATGATAACATGAAATCAAGCAATTCACAAACGCTTGTCAAATCTATTCAAAAGATAGCAGCAACGTTAATAAAGATAATATAAGACCATAATTCACAACAATACGGACGAATCAAGTAATCAAATCCTATCATGTGACAGCCAGTTTTATTGAATGTAATGTATGGCGCTTGTTTGTCGCTGTTTGAAAGGACAGTAGACGTACAAGTGTGGCAGACAATCGAAAACGTTGCAGTATCGACGAGCGCATAGACGATGTTATCTGATTTTTACGTATATTGTCCGTGATCGATTAAGATGCATCCCATGATTTACGGGATATCGAGGATGCCACTTCCGGTTACGAAAGCATCAAAGTTTTAAAAACAACCCATGCTTAATATATCCGTGCATCATGATTCGATTTTAAAAATTTTACATATTCTGAAAATGAAATGTCATCGTAAACTTCTTCTGAGTATATGTAGCTGTAAATAATGCATCATTAAAGAATATTTTAGCATGTTTAAAATTTCTGGTAGGCTAAATCTCTAAACAAACTTACTTTCGCAAATAATTAGCTAATTATAGTCCGATCGTAAGAACATTAACATTTTCTGAAAGCTTAATTCATAACCAAACTGTGATAATTGACCTATGCTTCAAGATATTTGCCGTATTCAAAGTGCGTTGAGTTGTACATTTATTGTCAAATATTTGCTGGCCTATAAATTCGTAAATATCTGTCTCATTGCCATAAAAATCTAATCTTTTAATTTGATGGATATCCATGTCTTCACTTCCGGTTGCGAACGAATCAAAGTTAAAACGGGACTCATGTCTGAAATTAACGTGTCGTGTCTCTGTCGTCAATGATCATATAGTAGATTTAATTTCAATTCTGAACAAATGATTAACTCCTTGCATAGTAAATTATCGATAGTTTTCGCACAACGTAAGCCGATTCAATTCTGAACAAATGATTAACTCCTTGCGTAGTAAATTATCGATAGATTTCGCACAACGTAAGCTTCAAGCACAGCGGGTGTAACTTATGCTGGGTTCTCACTGATTTGTTAACAGCAGTCTACGCATCATGCTGTACAATGATTGCCGCTACTACTCTCTGCTCGCCTCATCGGCATGGCGCGGTAATATTTAGTAACATTTCAATTTTACAATGGCCGTTGGCTAAATACTCCTGTGTACCCATGGGCCTATTGATTATATTGGCATTTGCTCATATTCAGCTATGCTCCATGTATAAATATTATTTGTTACTTCCCAAGATTGCAGCATCGGCGCTGTTGCTCAGCAAAGGAAAAACCACCATAAAAGTGTGATCACCATAACATTAAAAGGCATTCCTTAATATATTTATGCGTGGATGTGCGTTGCTAATGGTTCTGCCATGGATGTATTCCGTGCATGTATACTATGGTGCTGTACATTTCGCCTTTCGTGCATTTTGTAAAATTTTGAAATCGCTGTAATTTAGTGGTCCGTACTTTCAAAAGTTCACTAACATCACCCACGTGCTGCTGTCTAGATATTTCTGTGAATAATAACATTAGAGCGGTTTGTAATAAAGACTGGCCAAGCCAACGTGTATTCACTGATATAGCAGAAAGAAGGAAACAGAAGTTAATCTTATTCGCTCAAAGGTCGGGATTAAAGTTCAGCTAAATTAAGTCATTCAGATAACATTATGACAGTTATACATGGCAAATGTTATGATAATAATATGGGAAGATATAAGGACACATGCTAAATACATTTTATGCTAGTCAGTTACCCTTCAAAATCGTCAATGACGTGAAACTGAATAACATTTTCCGTTCCCTACTGATATCAGTTGCACGTGGCTCGTACATTGGTGGTTTGTAAACAGGGCATTTTCTCTGACTGCAAAGTCACTTTCACCCCAGCGGACCGGACAATCAATTAGCCTCTTTCAATTTATCACCACGTTAGGGCTTTACATTTGCCCTGAATTTCCCAAGTGATGTCTTCCATAGGCCATTAAACGTACGATAAATTATATATATCCGATGGGCTTAGTGACCCGCAATATATTGAACGTGACCTAAACTGCCAATTTCTGAGCTATTTCTACAAGAATGGCGTCGCTAAAATGGCAATTTCCAATGCACTTCTTGCATATTTAAGGATTTTGACTGCCAATTTCTGAGCTATTTCTACAAGAATGGCGTCGCTAAAATGGCAATTTCCAATGCACTTCTTGCATATTTAAGGATTTTGACAGAAATGTTTCGTGCAACCCATGGTCAGTTATATCGATTAAACCTTTGTAGCGCATCGGTTATATTTCAGCAGTATAATTTGAGGAGATATATGATATATACAACTGGTTATGACCATAAATGACCATGAGTTCATACAAGGTGCGAGCAAATTTACTAATAACACGACGCCTGCGAACCAAATTATCTGATCTATATCCCCAACTGATACACTGTGCGGAAATTGGATCATCAAATGATTGATTTGCATCCAGCCATATGCCTTATAACTCTTTGGTGTGACGAGGAAACCCGTTTCAGGCATCAGAACAAGTACACAGAATACGCATTATAACCTTGATATCGCTCAGCAAAATCTTGCTTGACTCTCTTCAATGCACATTTGAACCTCAAGAGTCGTGTGCATCGGTAGCAAGCGTCTATTTTGGAATAGGCTCTCTATTCCTATATAACGGTTGGTTTTTTCCTTCGTACTATTTAATATCTTATAAATGAATTTCGTTTTGGGTGCATTCTACAATCGAAAGCAATCAATGCCGAGCAACGACATTTTACCAAATGTAAATGTATTCAAGTAAAATAGTACAGATCATTGCTCTGCTTAAAACATTCGTTCTATCCAAGATGATTATACATCGCTGCTCTGAAGAGCTAACATTCCATTTGGGATAATTGTTCTAGAGGGAGAACTGCGTCTATTGGCCTAATGCTTGTATCTGTAGCCCTTTCTCCGTTCGTGTAATGATACATAAAGCAGTAAAAGCTGTTACATTGTGTGTATAGTTTCTGATATTACTGGCTATGCTATGTCGTAACATAGTAATGATTTCTTGGTTGAATATATTTCTTATATTTGCATCTCATGACATGGTGATTTGAATCTACTGCAGTAATCCCTATACGTGTTGACGCAAAATCAACATCACTTTGAGAGTCAGATATCATATACAGTTGCATGATGTTCTGCCATGGAACGGAACTTCTAAAAGCTCAATGATAACATGCCTTGCTTTATGGCTACCGTTAAATAAAATATGGGCTACCACTCTTGCTCGAGCATGCATAGTCCTTTTAGTGTCTTCTTTGGCATCAATGTTTACTTCGCTTTGGGTATATGCACCGTCGTCAAAAAGGCTTTACACGATTCAACCATTTATATGTGATAAGGTGTGGCTACATAATATAGCTGGTGCGTTTTGTGCCAACATATATTCCAGTTGTGGTAAGGTAAATAAGAAAATTAGGGCAGATGATATTTAATCAAAGCGCGAGTTTTACCCCATCAGGCATTATGTCAGATGCTTATAGTTCATATGTTATTACTTAGCACATGTTCATCTAAATGTGGAGGTTGTATATGATACTCTTAAGAAAACAGCCCGACCTGAGCATCCGAAGGATCCAGGGATAAGAAAACGCACTCGTTTATATGCTAAGGAAGCAGGGCATTCTTTTCAATTGCGAACAGAACCAAATCAACGATAGTCCACTCCATTAAGTGGTAAATTATATCTGCCAGTAACAGGCGCCTTGGGATTGCCAAGGGTGGTCGTTTGCGGCTAAAAACACGGTGACAGACGACATACCGCTTTGCCGATTTCTATGGGTCAAGCTTGAACAAGGACACATGAATTAGTTATGAACAAATTAAACAACATAGGAGCATTCAACACGCAGAATTTGTTTAACAATTTTCATTTTACTGCTGGTTTTCCCTATGTTTTGTATTGATTGCACACCAATGCCATTAAATTTAGTCCTGTAATTCAGCATTGTTGTCGCGGCGCAGCTTTGCATTACGAACATTATAGTGCATAACGCTGCATATAGCTAGCTTTGACAGGGTTTTTGAGGAATGATTATTTGATGTGTCAGCATTCCGTGTGAAACCTGCAACAAAATTCTAAGTAATTTCAAAGTTTTTGGGAATATTATTCCTATTATCAAATTGTCAAAATGTGCAATTTATCAAGGCAATATCATTAATGGCACTGTTACAGCCAACTATGGAGATAACTTCCAACCCACGTATGGACCATTTTCTATATGATATAGCCAGCGCATATATTGATACTGCTTCTTATAAAGTCAACGACAATGTGGATGAATAACAATGGTACTTTGTTATGCAAGAATTGTTGTTTTCTATAATATCATTGATCAGTCAGATGAACAGGTGTTAAATATACCATATGGCAGAAAACAGTCTGGTGAAAATTCTAACTTCGCATTACCCTAAATATTGACAATATGTACTAATACCTTAGTTAGTCATCACACGTACCTAACAGTGAGATAGCAAAACGTACTCATATCTACTGTGCTCTTGGTTTCGAAATCCAAACAAATACCCATAAATGATGAATACCGGTTAGTGCTTGCCTGTTGCTTCTTTATACCCGCCAGATATTAGACATTAAGCACCCCTGTTGTTGTAACGGTGACCACCATTCTACATTGAGGCATAAGCGAACAAACCTCTCAATACCATTATTTGCATGCATATCACGAAAAGCATTCAATCAAATTTTGACGTAAAATTCATAGCCATATCATGAAAAAATAATAGCGGGGTGTCGGTTTTGTATTTCATATCTCGTCGGGGTTATATCCAATGACGGACAGCTTTTATAATTGACATATGGAAATGTTAACGGGGGACTTTGTGTACAAGAATAAGAATCGCTGCTTTAGTCAGTACGATTAACGTGCTAAAGTTTACATGTATTTCTTGAAATTTACTTCAGTAAAGGAGGGATAATGCAGACAATGCATAGCATTTGTTTATCATATATGTAGCTGCTATACCTTTCAAAAACGCTCGCTTAGACGGTTTGAATTGCCTTGTAAATTGTAGTTTAATGGTAGTTATTGATAACATATTAAGTACGACGCATTATTTGGCAAATGAAAATGTTCAACTGAAAACTACACTAGCAAATTTCTTAAACATGCATGTATATTATGCGACAGAATGTGACAAATGTATGTTTCAACGTTTTAGTTATTGTCTTGGTTTATATTCTACAACAATTCATGGACGTCCTCGAGGTCATGCATTTTCATTCGTTACAGATAATGAGCGAGATTTGTTACATATGTATAGTGGCCACGAATGAAGATTGGATCTAGCAAATACCAGTATTTTAAAACTGCATAACAATTCTGTTCGTGCAGCTATGACAGATTTGTTCTACATCTTATCAATACGATGTGTCTTTGTGTCTATTGCAGATACTTCTCAACATTGTTGGCAAAGACCAATGCTCGATTGTTACTTGTAAACGCATTTATATATTGATTATATGTCTCTCAGCCAATCAATATAGCTTGATCCATTGCAAATATTTGATCATTTTCTCTTATCAGCAAAATATCCTTCATTGCTGCAATGCTCTGCGTTAACGTCATGCGTCAACGAATAACACATTTCAATATGACAGAAAGGTCGAATTTACCATTCCAAATTGACCAGCCGATTTGCTCTAAGTATAGCCTCTGGGACGCCGGTGGGTCAATTATGGGAGATCGTGTCACGGATTCTTTATAATCGAGTAAGGCGCACCAATAACACACATTTAGCTCTCTATTTTTATTGTGCAGATATTGCACATAGTAATAGAATTAAATCGACCTCCATTGATGTGTCCATGTTAAAGTTGACAATCGCGACGGCACTGCCACGTTACAGATTAACACCGTATGAAAAAATACTGCAAAGATTTATATGGTGATACTACTGATTTTGACACAATAATAATGTGATTATCTTTGAATGTTATTAGCTACTCATCATGGCGAATTATTTTTACGTAGGGACTATCACCAACAGGATGTGCGCACAAGGCAGTATCAATACAAACAATTGCCAAAAATATTATTGAGTTATATTATAGCTAGACACTCGAAAGTGTTGCATGCATAATGCACGTTATTTAGGAGGGTCGTTGCCGACTCGCACACAAAGATCTTGTCTTTTTCGTTGTATCAAATTGGAGACAAATAATGTTAAAACACATTTAACTAGGTTAATAACATTTGCTTTCTTCTCTTCAGTTGGGCAATTTGATGTTCACCCACATCGGCTAGAGTGCAAGAATGACTAGACTGCGCCGGTCAAATGCGCACATCAATTCGTTTTACTAATCCTATCGTTTCACAGCAGATGCAAATGGGCTCATTAGAAGTTTTCAAAGACATTTACAGCTTTGGTGCATTATATGCAAGACCATAACATTCTGCATATCCTGCATCCGCAGTGTCTGAGCAGAGGAAAGTGTTAAACAAAATTCAAGTCACTAAATCACGAGACAAAGATGATGAGCTAGTGATACCAGGTTGAGTAGATAAGCATTTGTCGCACCAAATGGAATAACATAGCTATTGTGAATCAGTAGATGCCGAAAATGCGAAACTATCAATGTGCAAACTAGATCGGTGAATTCATAGCGAATCACTCCAATTTCGATATTCCGGCGGATCATATGTGAGCTGCACTCATCATAGCTATACTGTGGACATTAATTCGAACTAAGCCGGTTTTACGCATTCTATTGAGTAGTTTCTTTGTATATAGCATAGGCTTAAACTTATATTCCGACAGCAAACATCGCAATTTTTATCTTTCATTGTATACGTCCTTTGGTAAACACCAGTCATTCGATTTTATGCTATGTAGGATGGTAGGATAACAATAGTGTACAATTTTCGAAATCCCTACGCTGTACCACTTTTTTGTTATTCATCTTTTTACACATTGATCAATGGTGAACAACCACGGAATCGAACTTTAACAACAACAACCAAGACAAAGGTTTGAATATGATCAGCTTGAGTCTGTTAATAGACAGATACTTGAAGCTAACAGTCCATATTACACAAATGAACTCCACTTAAACCCAATTTTTAGGCGCTCCAACTCAATTGGTAAAATGCCTTCAGAAAGTCCGTCGGAGACACTCCCTGTACGGAATCGACCTATATATGCATACTCATTATTAGCAATTGGCTTAAGAAATCCATAAGATCGTTATATTGGTAGCCACTCGGTTGAGCTAAAATGCATAAGTGCATCTGCACCTTCAGGTTTACAAATGGACGCTTTGGCGGTTATGCACAGCTTATATTGTTGATGTAAAAAGTTGCTTACAATCACGAGTGTATATAAATCATCAATGGATATCAATGACGAAAGGTGCAATGTATATGTGAATCGAATACATAACATATGCTGGGTGCTAATTAACTCCTGTTGACCCCTTCGTACAAACCAATTATGCAATCATTGGCGGAAATGAGGGATTTGCTCCGTGAAATTCGGTGGCCAGTTCATAGGCCAATCGCATTTGGATGTTGTTAGCATCCATGAAAGCACCGCGCACATCAATCAATTAACATTGCACATGGGTCGTATTCATCTACCGTATGTTGAAGTCCGCCAGCATTACTATCATATTGATTCAGACTTATCCATAGGCCCGACGCAGCAGATATGATCATATTCGCCTTCGATTAAAGCCTACTATTCACAAAGCCCAATGTTCGTGCAAACTACAAAACGGGGTTAACTGTGTACCAAGGATACAACGTAACAGTTTGCATTACAATGCGTTTTTGATGCATCCAAGCTAACGATATTGCATTGTCGCCAGAAACAACAGCTTGATATACAATAGCTCAACAGTCCTGGGACTAGCATCGATCTACCCGGTAGTAACCTTATCAGGTTTGGAAATTAACATTAACATTAAGTAATTGGGGTCTCTCTTCGTACAATTACAACATCTAAAAAATATACATAAGTAGGATGCACAAATATACAGACAAATTTCAAATTATCTTAATTTACATATAAATTCTTTGATAGGTAATGCTTTATTCCTGGGTGAATAAGAAACAATGGCGTTAAATTGATTAATCTGATTATCTCAATGCAATTACGATATTTTTGGATTAATTAAAAACTGCTCATCGTTATCATGAAATCATTTGGCCATAACCTAGGTATCAGTATTTGATCTAGCAATCTATTTTCCGAAAATATCGGTGTGGCTCCATACCATAGAATTGGTCCACTGTTTAAGACTATGGCGAATGTAGGGCACTACTTCTCGCTGCCCTGCTTCACTTACATTAGTCATTTTATGGCTAATGCAATTGACTCACCATTCAAGAAAAAAAAAGATTGAAAATCTAACAATTGAGCTTATCATACGAATGGCCGCCTTGTAGTGGTGTCTTAGCTGTATCAAAATCAATGATAACATGAAATCAAGCAATTCACAAACGCTTGTCAAATCTATTCAAAAGATAGCAGCAACGTTAATAAAGATAATATAAGACCATAATTCACAACAATACGGACGAATCAAGTAATCAAATCCTATCATGTGACAGCCAGTTTTATTGAATGTAATGTATGGCGCTTGTTTGTCGCTGTTTGAAAGGACAGTAGACGTACAAGTGTGGCAGACAATCGAAAACGTTGCAGTATCGACGAGCGCATAGACGATGTTATCTGATTTTTACGTATATTGTCCGTGATCGATTAAGATGCATCCCATGATTTACGGGATATCGAGGATGCCACTTCCGGTTACGAAAGCATCAAAGTTTTAAAAAAACAACCCATGCTTAATATATCCGTGCATCATGATTCGATTTTAAAAATTTTACATATTCTGAAAATGAAATGTCATCGTAAACTTCTTCTGAGTATATGTAGCTGTAAATAATGCATCATTAAAGAATATTTTAGCATGTTTAAAATTTCTGGTAGGCTAAATCTCTAAACAAACTTACTTTCGCAAATAATTAGCTAATTATAGTCCGATCGTAAGAACATTAACATTTTCTGAAAGCTTAATTCATAACCAAACTGTGATAATTGACCTATGCTTCAAGATATTTGCCGTATTCAAAGTGCGTTGAGTTGTACATTTATTGTCAAATATTTGCTGGCCTATAAATTCGTAAATATCTGTCTCATTGCCATAAAAATCTAATCTTTTAATTTGATGGATATCCATGTCTTCACTTCCGGTTGCGAACGAATCAAAGTTAAAACGGGACTCATGTCTGAAATTAACGTGTCGTGTCTCTGTCGTCAATGATCATATAGTAGATTTAATTTCAATTCTGAACAAATGATTAACTCCTTGCATAGTAAATTATCGATAGTTTTCGCACAACGTAAGCCGATTCAATTCTGAACAAATGATTAACTCCTTGCGTAGTAAATTATCGATAGATTTCGCACAACGTAAGCTTCAAGCACAGCGGGTGTAACTTATGCTGGGTTCTCACTGATTTGTTAACAGCAGTCTACGCATCATGCTGTACAATGATTGCCGCTACTCTCTGCTCGCCTCATCGGCATGGCGCGGTAATATTTAGTAACATTTCAATTTTACAATGGCCGTTGGCTAAATACTCCTGTGTACCCATGGGCCTATTGATTATATTGGCATTTGCTCATATTCAGCTATGCTCCATGTATAAATATTATTTGTTACTTCCCAAGATTGCAGCATCGGCGCTGTTGCTCAGCAAAGGAAAAACCACCATAAAAGTGTGATCACCATAACATTAAAAGGCATTCCTTAATATATTTATGCGTGGATGTGCGTTGCTAATGGTTCTGCCATGGATGTATTCCGTGCATGTATACTATGGTGCTGTACATTTCGCCTTTCGTGCATTTTGTAAAATTTTGAAATCGCTGTAATTTAGTGGTCCGTACTTTCAAAAGTTCACTAACATCACCCACGTGCTGTCTAGATATTTCTGTGAATAATAACATTAGAGCGGTTTGTAATAAAGACTGGCCAAGCCAACGTGTATTCACTGATATAGCAGAAAGAAGGAAACAGAAGTTAATCTTATTCGCTCAAAGGTCGGGATTAAAGTTCAGCTAAATTAAGTCATTCAGATAACATTATGACAGTTATACATGGCAAATGTTATGATAATAATATGGGAAGATATAAGGACACATGCTAAATACATTTTATGCTAGTCAGTTACCCTTCAAAATCGTCAATGACGTGAAACTGAATAACATTTTCCGTTCCCTACTGATATCAGTTGCACGTGGCTCGTACATTGGTGGTTTGTAAACAGGGCATTTTCTCTGACTGCAAAGTCACTTTCACCCCAGCGGACCGGACAATCAATTAGCCTCTTTCAATTTATCACCACGTTAGGGCTTTACATTTGCCCTGAATTTCCCAAGTGATGTCTTCCATAGGCCATTAAACGTACGATAAATTATATATCCGATGGGCTTAGTGACCCGCAATATATTGAACGTGACCTAAACTGCCAATTTCTGAGCTATTTCTACAAGAATGGCGTCGCTAAAATGGCAATTTCCAATGCACTTCTTGCATATTTAAGGATTTTGACTGCCAATTTCTGAGCTATTTCTACAAGAATGGCGTCGCTAAAATGGCAATTTCCAATGCACTTCTTGCATATTTAAGGATTTTGACAGAAATGTTTCGTGCAACCCATGGTCAGTTATATCGATTAAACCTTTGTAGCGCATCGGTTATATTTCAGCAGTATAATTTGAGGAGATATATGATATATACAACTGGTTATGACCATAAATGACCATGAGTTCATACAAGGTGCGAGCAAATTTACTAATAACACGACGCCTGCGAACCAAATTATCTGATCTATATCCCCAACTGATACACTGTGCGGAAATTGGATCATCAAATGATTGATTTGCATCCAGCCATATGCCTTATAACTCTTTGGTGTGACGAGGAAACCCGTTTCAGGCATCAGAACAAGTACACAGAATACGCATTATAACCTTGATATCGCTCAGCAAAATCTTGCTTGACTCTCTTCAATGCACATTTGAACCTCAAGAGTCGTGTGCATCGGTAGCAAGCGTCTATTTTGGAATAGGCTCTCTATTCCTATATAACGGTTGGTTTTTTTCCTTCGTACTATTTAATATCTTATAAATGAATTTCGTTTTGGGTGCATTCTACAATCGAAAGCAATCAATGCCGAGCAACGACATTTTACCAAATGTAAATGTATTCAAGTAAAATAGTACAGATCATTGCTCTGCTTAAAACATTCGTTCTATCCAAGATGATTATACATCGCTGCTCTGAAGAGCTAACATTCCATTTGGGATAATTGTTCTAGAGGGAGAACTGCGTCTATTGGCCTAATGCTTGTATCTGTAGCCCTTTCTCCGTTCGTGTAATGATACATAAAGCAGTAAAAGCTGTTACATTGTGTATAGTTTCTGATATTACTGGCTATGCTATGTCGTAACATAGTAATGATTTCTTGGTTGAATATATTTCTTATATTTGCATCTCATGACATGGTGATTTGAATCTACTGCAGTAATCCCTATACGTGTTGACGCAAAATCAACATCACTTTGAGAGTCAGATATCATATACAGTTGCATGATGTTCTGCCATGGAACGGAACTTCTAAAAGCTCAATGATAACATGCCTTGCTTTATGGCTACCGTTAAATAAAATATGGGCTACCACTCTTGCTCGAGCATGCATAGTCCTTTTAGTGTCTTCTTTGGCATCAATGTTTACTTCGCTTTGGGTATATGCACCGTCGTCAAAAAGGCTTTACACGATTCAACCATTTATATGTGATAAGGTGTGGCTACATAATATAGCTGGTGCGTTTTGTGCCAACATATATTCCAGTTGTGGTAAGGTAAATAAGAAAATTAGGGCAGATGATATTTAATCAAAGCGCGAGTTTTACCCCATCAGGCATTATGTCAGATGCTTATAGTTCATATGTTATTACTTAGCACATGTTCATCTAAATGTGGAGGTTGTATATGATACTCTTAAGAAAACAGCCCGACCTGAGCATCCGAAGGATCCAGGGATAAGAAAACGCACTCGTTTATATGCTAAGGAAGCAGGGCATTCTTTTCAATTGCGAACAGAACCAAATCAACGATAGTCCACTCCATTAAGTGGTAAATTATATCTGCCAGTAACAGGCGCCTTGGGATTGCCAAGGGTGGTCGTTTGCGGCTAAAAACACGGTGACAGACGACATACCGCTTTGCCGATTTCTATGGGTCAAGCTTGAACAAGGACACATGAATTAGTTATGAACAAATTAAACAACATAGGAGCATTCAACACGCAGAATTTGTTTAACAATTTTCATTTTACTGCTGGTTTTCCCTATGTTTTGTATTGATTGCACACCAATGCCATTAAATTTAGTCCTGTAATTCAGCATTGTTGTCGCGGCGCAGCTTTGCATTACGAACATTATAGTGCATAACGCTGCATATAGCTAGCTTTGACAGGGTTTTTGAGGAATGATTATTTGATGTGTCAGCATTCCGTGTGCAACCTGAAAGTAATTTCAAAGTTTTTGGGAATATTATTCCTATTATCAAATTGTCAAAATGTGCAATTTATCAAGGCAATATCATTAATGGCACTGTTACAGCCAACTATGGAGATAACTTCCAACCCACGTATGGACCATTTTTCTATATGATATAGCCAGCGCATATATTGATACTGCTTCTTATAAAGTCAACGACAATGTGGATGAATAACAATGGTACTTTGTTATGCAAGAATTGTTGTTTTCTATAATATCATTGATCAGTCAGATGAACAGGTGTTAAATATACCATATGGCAGAAAACAGTCTGGTGAAAATTCTAACTTCGCATTACCCTAAATATTGACAATATGTACTAATACCTTAGTTAGTCATCACACGTACCTAACAGTGAGATAGCAAAACGTACTCATATCTACTGTGCTCTTGGTTTCGAAATCCAAACAAATACCCATAAATGATGAATACCGGTTAGTGCTTGCCAAATGTAAATGTATTCAAGTAAAATAGTACAGATCATTGCTCTGCTTAAAACATTCGTTCTATCCAAGATGATTATACATCGCTGCTCTGATGAGCTAACATTCCATTTGGGATAATTGTTCTAGAGGGAGAACTGCGTCTATTGGCCTAATGCTTGTATCTGTAGCCCTTTCTCCGTTCGTGTAATGATACATAAAGCAGTAAAAGCTGTTACATTGTGTATAGTTTCTGATATTACTGGCTATGCTATGTCGTAACATAGTAATGATTTCTTGGTTGAATATATTTCTTATATTTGCATCTCATGACATGGTGATTTGAATCTACTGCAGTAATCCCTATACGTGTTGACGCAAAATCAACATCACTTTGAGAGTCAGATATCATATACAGTTGCATGATGTTCTGCCATGGAACGGAACTTCTAAAAGCTCAATGATAACATGCCTTGCTTTATGGCTACCGTTAAATAAAATATGGGCTACCACTCTTGCTCGAGCATGCATAGTCCTTTTAGTGTCTTCTTTTGGCATCAATGTTTACTTCGCTTTGGGTATATGCACCGTCGTCAAAAAGGCTTTACACGATTCAACCATTTATATGTGATAAGGTGTGGCTACATAATATAGCTGGTGCGTTTTGTGCCAACATATATTCCAGTTGTGGTAAGGTAAATAAGAAAATTAGGGCAGATGATATTTAATCAAAGCGCGAGTTTTACCCCATCAGGCATTATGTCAGATGCTTATAGTTCATATGTTATTACTTAGCACATGTTCATCTAAATGTGGAGGTTGTATATGATACTCTTAAGAAAACAGCCCGACCTGAGCATCCGAAGGATCCAGGGATAAGAAAACGCACTCGTTTATATGCTAAGGAAGCAGGGCATTCTTTTCAATTGCGAACAGAACCAAATCAACGATAGTCCACTCCATTAAGTGGTAAATTATATCTGCCAGTAACAGGCGCCTTGGGATTGCCAAGGGTGGTCGTTTGCGGCTAAAAACACGGTGACAGACGACATACCGCTTTGCCGATTTCTATGGGTCAAGCTTGAACAAGGACACATGAATTAGTTATGAACAAATTAAACAACATAGGAGCATTCAACACGCAGAATTTGTTTTAACAATTTTCATTTTACTGCTGGTTTTCCCTATGTTTTGTATTGATTGCACACCAATGCCATTAAATTTAGTCCTGTAATTCAGCATTGTTGTCGCGGCGCAGCTTTGCATTACGAACATTATAGTGCATAACGCTGCATATAGCTAGCTTTGACAGGGTTTTTGAGGAATGATTATTTGATGTGTCAGCATTCCGTGTGAAACCTGCAACAAAATTCTAAGTAATTTCAAAGTTTTTGGGAATATTATTCCTATTATCAAATTGTCAAAATGTGCAATTTATCAAGGCAATATCATTAATGGCACTGTTACAGCCAACTATGGAGATAACTTCCAACCCACGTATGGACCATTTTCTATATGATATAGCCAGCGCATATATTGATACTGCTTCTTATAAAGTCAACGACAATGTGGATGAATAACAATGGTACTTTGTTATGCAAGAATTGTTGTTTTCTATAATATCATTGATCAGTCAGATGAACAGGTGTTAAATATACCATATGGCAGAAAACAGTCTGGTGAAAAATTCTAACTTCGCATTACCCTAAATATTGACAATATGTACTAATACCTTAGTTAGTCATCACACGTACCTAACAGTGAGATAGCAAAACGTACTCATATCTACTGTGCTCTTGGTTTCGAAATCCAAACAAATACCCATAAATGATGAATACCGGTTAGTGCTTGCCTGTTGCTTCTTTATACCCGCCAGATATTAGACATTAAGCACCCCTGTTGTTGTAACGGTGACCACCATTCTACATTGAGGCATAAGCGAACAAACCTCTCAATACCATTATTTGCATGCATATCACGAAAAGCATTCAATCAAATTTTGACGTAAAATTCATAGCCATATCATGAAAAAATAATAGCGGGGTGTCGGTTTTGTATTTCATATCTCGTCGGGGTTATATCCAATGACGGACAGCTTTTATAATTGACATATGGAAATGTTAACGGGGGACTTTGTGTACAAGAATAAGAATCGCTGCTTTAGTCAGTACGATTAACGTGCTAAAGTTTACATGTATTTCTTGAAATTTACTTCAGTAAAGGAGGGATAATGCAGACAATGCATAGCATTTGTTTATCATATATGTAGCTGCTATACCTTTCAAAAACGCTCGCTTAGACGGTTTGAATTGCCTTGTAAATTGTAGTTTAATGGTAGTTATTGATAACATATTAAGTACGACGCATTATTTGGCAAATGAAAATGTTCAACTGAAAACTACACTAGCAAATTTCTTAAACATGCATGTATATTATGCGACAGAATGTGACAAATGTATGTTTCAACGTTTTAGTTATTGTCTTGGTTTATATTCTACAACAATTCATGGACGTCCTCGAGGTCATGCATTTTCATTCGTTACAGATAATGAGCGAGATTTGTTACATATGTATAGTGGCCACGAATGAAGATTGGATCTAGCAAATACCAGTATTTTAAAACTGCATAACAATTCTGTTCGTGCAGCTATGACAGATTTGTTCTACATCTTATCAATACGATGTGTCTTTGTGTCTATTGCAGATACTTCTCAACATTGTTGGCAAAGACCAATGCTCGATTGTTACTTGTAAACGCATTTACTCAGACTATACCAAATGAAAGCACCAAAGCTAGCCCACCTCATCTCCTATATAAGGTCATTACCACTTCCGGCTAACCCATGCAACCTGTTGTTGTGAACGTATATAATAAGCAAACGATAACTATTTGTTTGACTTTGTGTCATCTTATCGTGATTTATCATTATCTCCCAACCCAACATCTTACGAAAGTCGTTAAATTGAATCAGATCTGTGAAAAATAATGGAGCCTCTCTTCCATTTCTTTCCAGATTAAAATCGATGTAGAGTATAATCATTGTAAATGTGCTGGATATATAGTCTACCTAAACCGTCAGCATCAGTTTTGTAGCATTGAAGTCTGACCATAGCACAAAATATTTTCTACCATCACATGATAACTCGTGTACTTGCCCAAACTCTGATAGTGTTCATTTCAATTGTTATAAATTATAAATACCATACATTGCACATCTAGTATGATAACTGGGCATTTAAGGTCAGGTTTTAACGGACTTTTTCTTTAACGGCTGTCTCTGTTTATGCGTATGGCAGTATCATGCGTATTTATCTTTTGATAAGGCATATAGACTTGCGTCTTGTGTCGCTGTGTGGTCATCGACGTTATTATTCGGGTGGCATAATCCGCAATATGGCCTTGTGCTTTTCAGCGAGATTATATATGTGTACGAATGTACATAACATGGACCGTTGTCTCGGTACCAACGCGTGGATTAAACGTATGCAGTTTCCTGCAGGGAATGTTATGCTGCGATTATAAAGATTAACTATCAAAAAATACTATTATAGCAAACATATATAGAGCAATTTGCGAGGTAGCAAACCAACTAGTCAGGAATACATCAATATTGTTGTGGCTGTATAGGCTTTCGGTAAATTACATAGTTAGAGATTAATACACTATTCCTCGTCTATTTTATCTGCTCACCACTTGGTTTTAGATCCAATATGCTAAACATGTAAAATGTGATTATCATAAACAAATAGAACGTTTCTTAGATGCACATGAATTTCCGACCGTATTACCTACACCTTTAACACATACCCTTAACCAGATTAATATACAGTTTCGAATTAAGGATAATTTACTGTTATAATGACAAATTAATGAATGAATGTTGCTCAATAACCTGATGTTGTAACAAATCCACAAACTATTTGCTCATCAGTAATATTCACCACAGCCCAATTGTAAGCTGCACATATCCATTCACTTTATATGTTAAAAGAGTAACCTCTTTTAGATGTCGTTGTTTTAATAGTATAAGTTGTATTTAACCTTACCCCAGAATACAACATGATACACTATTGCTATTTAACTGTGATAACTGTTTTTTCCGTTCAAAGTACATGCTTGAATGAGGCAACAGACAGTAGGTTACACGAGGTCATAAGAATGTATTGACACGTCATTCAATGTGGTTAAGCCCCATCGTGTGTTACAGCTTGTGTTTGGCTCGGGTGTTGGACACGATTGGCAGAATACTGTGCACGATCAATCACTATTGTGCTAAATTTAGCTAGCTGCATTCTTCTTTACTCTTAAATACAATTTCTACTGAGATGACGACATAATTCAGCATTTTCAACATACCTAAAGCTTTAAACTTTATGATTTATTGCAGTGGCTGTTGCCACCGAGGTGTCTAGAACAGCAAAATATCTGGGGCCGTATTAATAAAGATTTGAATACTTTCAATTTACAATCTCAGACCGTATTCATAATACAATAGTTTAGCAAAAGACAAATATATTATTATTTAGAATCTCTTGCGAACAATTACGGGAGACTTTTCTGCACTCCCTCGTGGTTCTTAAGACGGCCTAAAATCACACCAAGCAGTAATATATCGGCCTTACTTGCTTACATGAGAGCGAGGAGGTAGAAACTGACTGGCGGAAGCTTTCACCAACATGAACATAGTCGAGGCCGCCAGCAAGACGCGGGATAACAGGGACTATTTGTGGCATGAAGCTGAAAGCTTCAATGATCTCGTCTCACACGTAGAAATGGCCACAAACAATCACCGTCGCACAAATACCCAACTGAATCAGGACGAAAACAACGTAAACTCGGGAAAAAGGCGACAGGAATGATCAGTTTTAGTTTTTGCCTATGTTCTCATAATTACATTTTACAAGTCTCTGGGTTCTCTGGGATACCATCCTCCGTGTTTGTATTTTAGTAAACTTGGAAAGTTATTGCAATATATTTTTGGCTGGCGATAGGAATATGAAACATTATGTCAATCAAAACTAAACTATCACTTTCGACAATGATCGCTTGAAACTCAAACGAACATGCATATTTCGTGACAAAAAGTGGTGTTCTGTCACAATGTGTCAGAATCGACGACAAAATAGGTGGTTGTTCTGTTAGACCAACAAGATAATAAACTTGACATTGGTCTGTTGGGCTAATATTTAGAGTTCACTAGAATTTTTACAGAATTGAAAAAAATAATCGATTTAGACGAAAGGAACTGAGATAACTAAATAGTCTAAGACATCGTTATCTTTTGTTTAAATAAAAAGAAAGAGCATTGAACGCTGTTTGTTAGGAAATTACAGCTCACCTTTATTAAATCACACTGTACAATGTTGAATGATATCAAGTATAATATATGGTTCAGAAATTAGTCATAACTTTCAGTACCACACATTCAACAGTACTCCGTACAACGGCATTGTTATACATAAACATCAGTCATAACCACAATGGCACAATGGACCTTTGTTTCTTTAAGAGACGATTTCCACACTTACTAGGTCTAATAATCGGCAAGGTTATCACAACTTATCTGCACGAGTGGAAAATAATTCCTTAAGCGATGTTTGTACTAATAAAATTCGAGCGTAACTAGGTCACTGCACTTTATTTGTCTGTGACGTGTATTTGTCTGTGACGCAGTAATCGGCAGGTTTAATGTCGTTTTGGTGTAGAATATCAACGCGTAAAAGTTATGCTTGGGGGGCACTTTCATTATCCTTTGTGTTATCGTGAAGAGGATTCCTACACTTGTGGGCTTGATGTCCGCTTCCCTTAAATTCAATAATAAGGAATGTAAATCCAGACGCCGTTGGTCTTATTATGAAGTTTTAAGATTATTTTTTTCTTGGGAAACTCCCACCGAGTCTGATCATCCCACAAACCGCTCTTAATTCTGATCTACTGCAATCTGCCCCGCTTTCTTGGAAACATCAGCTTATCAAAAGCGACCAGATTGGTGATGAAGAATTGCCCGTATTTTTAAAATATACTTGCGTAGTAATTGGTGTTAATTTCACGATACAAAGATATGCGGGCCAAAGATAAGATTTCCTGGATAGCTATTTTTAAGTTTGAGTTCGACTGCTACTGAGCCGTCTCAGCGTTGAGACCACTGGATGGCTTGCCATCTCAAATACCTGAGTTTGGGGCTTCTATATGAATACATCCCCATATGACTCGTTTCGCTTAATAAAACGTCTGCTATGATCGAAATGTGTACTAATGATAAATTATCTTATGTTTCCAGCTGTGCAGTTACATCAATATACAACATGCATTTTGTAACATGCTGACGTACATATTCTCTATACATATATGTGTCCACAATGGTTCATGACTATTACGATTGTAATACGTTGTCAGGTGTATATATTTACTAATGATAATGTAATGTACTTTCTAAGTGGGACGTGACTAACCTAATATAATCTTTGAAAAAATAAGGCTTCAGCGAGTCGCATTAGTTTCAAATATTTTTTTACGCCAGATATAAGAAACATTACAATTCACGCATCAAAAGGTTGATAACTACATCCATTGGTTATGTTTACTGTCCGTTCTGCATTTCATACATGCATGCTGCCATCTATGTTCGAAGGAAGGCTTGTTTCCATTAAAACAGCCATGTCGAATTGAAATATACCCTTGTTACTTATAAGGTAGATTGAAAAAGTTTGTGATATTGCGTTGCAGCTCATCAACATTCCGCGAGGACAGCGAAATTGCAATATCCGGTCAGGTCTTATAGTACTGCAAATATTTTCGTATGCAGATGAAGCAATTCTTCGTCTGTGTAACCCGACTTTTGTTGCCTCTTGTGAAACGCAATGCGGGGATAACTTCGTAATTTAATGGTTTACGAAATCATACTGTTCCATGAACTCAGCAACAGTGATCGCTGGTGTCAATTTTGGGACATTTTGCTGTTCGGCTAGTTAATGCTTGGTTTAACAAATGTGTACTTACAATAAACATGAATTTTAAGGGATTAAATCGACAACTGGTCGACATTATATCGCACGTTTATGCCAAGAGTCATAATTGACTGTTTAATTCATACTAAATCTGCTGCACATGTTGTAATAGAAAGACAGGCTATTGACTCAAATGAATTGATTAAATGGGTAAACCATTACTCCAAGAAAAGATTACTTGATTTGATTGGGCAGAGAAGGAACCGCAAATGAATTTACCGACGAGAAAATGCCAATATTATTGCACAACACTGTTATGATTTAATGAGGTGCGCATGAAATGAATTTACGTCCATCAACTGTGTCACCAGTTCATCTTCGGACACTCTTGTGTCCCACTGCTGATAATGGGCAGTCAGTGATTGAGAGTTTGGCTGGTAGATTAGTAATGCACTTGTGCGATAGCGTTATTGGATTGAGCGGCGGGCACCTAACCGGCTGTCTGTAGGCTCCGTTCTTTTTATACCCAGGTTTAATACAGATTGCAACGGTGGCAATGTTTAAAGCAAATTATTATTTCTAAATACTGCATAATACGGCACCTGTATAATGCAGCTTTGCATCTTGACGTATTCACTTATTGCCACGTGTTAAACATAGCTAAATAATATGACGTCTATGAACGAAGCAAAGGTTAGGGAAGGCTGATCAGGATTTGAATCCAATGTATATCTGCCATTGTGAGCCATAGACCATTTGCTTTTATGCCCGCAGTTGCATCATAAGACGCTAAACTAAGCAACTCCTTCACTATACATGGTAAACAAGGCAATCATGCTTAGCTGTTAATCGTAACTTGATTAATCCTAATGTGACTGTACGACTGTATATACAGCTCTTGCACCACCCAATCGTCTAGTGGGTTCATTGTTTATGCATTGAAAAGGATAGTTTCGGGTGAGGATCATCGTTTACGTATTTTGAAGGCCGTAATATTGACATTATACAAGAGGTAAAACTATTCAGGGTGGCAAAAATTGTTGTTTTACATAATTGCAACCACCTAACCACGCACATTTTAGTTGTGAAATGGATCAATTGATCAATTAAGCGTCCAATTGTTTTTGCGTCTGATGAATATTCAATCGTTAAAGACCAGCTTTGCTGCCATCAAATGTCACAAATTCAAAAGCAAAATACAACTTTACATACCGTATAACACCGACCTTCCTGCGTTTAATCATAATTGGCCCCTTTCTTTATAAGTTTGTCAGGGAAATGGAAAATATGATGATGGTCATATATTGTTTTTAGGAACCTTGTTGGCTCTGTTACTGAGCTGCATACCGCATTCAAAGCATGTGCATGTAATGCTAATGTTATATCCGCTCAGCAAGAATGTCAAATGATTGTGGATTGCAACACCACCACACATAGCTTTCATGTTGTTTATGTCAGATACATAGGTGAAGCAATCAAGATTGTGCACTAAATAACCAAACGTAGCATGGCTGATTAATTCTGGATGACATTACTGTCAGTCTTTTATCTGACACGAAAACGAACGAATATGCATGAAAATAACGGTTAGCAATGGTTGAGGGTCGCCGGGTTACAACTGTACCACTGGAAGACATTCCGTTTATCTTCATTAAAACGTCTCATCTAGGTGGACTATATTCGAATTCATTTTTGTGATCCAGTGTGCTAGCATTTAATCGTTAAACAGTCGCCCGGGTCGCTCATCTAAGGCGTAGTATTCCAATTAAGAACATTGGAGATGCCAGCTTTATGTTCTGTAATATAAGCCGTTTGGGATCTATCAATCCTGGTCGCACCAATATTATATGGAATGTTTAATTTAATGTTCGTCTTTATTTGTCAGGAGGGATTAGCATACGATATATATGCCAAAACGGTTTCATTGTGACATAAGTGCCGCCGTCAGATCGAGATAATCCATCGCTTTAGGACATCGAGTGTAACATATTTGGTAACCTGTAAATGCAAACTAATGGATACTCTCAATGTGTTGCAGTGGATAAGAGATGTTAGTTAGTTAGGCTTAAGGCTCGAGAATGAAGATAAAGAACGTCCAACCAGCCAAGATTTTTCCCAACCGTAGCCTCATCATGGTTGAGTGCGCTCTGACTATATTGCCAATAGCCATGTAGCAGTGGACTTCAATCAACGTAGTTAACACAACTCAAACGGAACACTTGCCTGCTTGGGAGAGAAATAGTCGACAGTATATCAATTGTAAATGAATTGTTTAGGGAACCAAGTGACCCGGTCTATTCCTACATCAATCGATGTTAACTCAGTGTTGCCCCAAAACTAACCGCTTGATAAATGCTAAACGTCATTAGTATTTTTACCAGAGCAATTGTGAAAGCTTTCATTTGTTGACTTTAAACAAAGTACTTTGTAATATTTACATATTCTGCTCTTCCCCAGAACATGCTCTCTATTGATTAATCGCTCATTGTGCTTGGCAAGCATGAGTATGGTGCACACAGTTAATCCATGATCTAACATGTTTTGAGGACTGAATAGTATAGTACACGATTACTATAATGCAGGGCTTTCACTAGCGTAAATTACGCAAGCATCCCAACCAGAAGTCACAGGTCCATGGTTTGCTCTAATAAGACAAAGAAACAGCAGGAAATAATGTCATGAAATAATTTCAAAATGCATAGCAGCTACCCCCATATTGTGCGTAAATGGGCTCACGTTTTTAGAACAAAATGCATCACATGGAACCTTAGATGGGAAACAGTACTTGTTAATTGACAGCAAGACTACACTACGATGACCATCAGGTGCGTCTGGATTTCGTAACGAACTAAGTCAGTCAATAATCTTATTCTGTTAGATCTTTGCTTTGTGACAGATTGAGGGCTTACAAGCTTGTACTTGCTGGATATCACATACCAATATAAATATTCATCCTGACGATTGACAGCCGTATTGTTAAAGCCACCTCTAATACGGATGATTAGCAAAGTAAGTGGGATGTGCAAGCTCAGCACGATTCCATTGCTAAGCAGTTGAGCGCCGAATCGATCGGGAACAGAGCATCAATAGTCATCCCCGCTAATTAAGCATTTGTACAATCTTCCACTTCCATGGCGCTTGACAATTTTTGTATATGTTTCATGTGGCGCTAATAGGTTTTTAAAGTGTCATTACACTTCATTGGTAACCGCCTTCAATTACACCGGTACACTGGTGAAATGAACATTCGTGCTTCTGCAGAAGACGGCGACCGCAGCGGACAGGCGTTAAACTGTAGCCCTCATAAGATTTAAAATCGGCAGCTCTCTGTGAGTGGATTTTAGTATGCAGGTACAATTTATTGTGTGGAAGATAAATGCAGCCAGTTACATCAAATGTCGCTTTTAATGTTGCTTTAAAATGTTTGTGCAAATAATTGCCTTCTTTTGTCGTTGATAACTGTAATATTGATTTATTCACTTGAAAGAGAAAATTAACAACTCGTTAAGACTCGTGATTGCTGTTGACAGGATCGATTGCCACTGTTGATAATATAGCTTCCTTGATTGTCCGCATGATACAATAGAAAAACTTTAGTAAACGTAATTAGAAAACTATTGCTAATATGTTCTCTAAATAAATGCACACCATCAATATTTGTGTTGCACCGAAAGTTCACATCGCAATTGTTATAGTGTACAATATTCCGGTCGCTTACTTTACTAGAAGCTAGCAGATCACATGCTGCTGCGCTATCAGCTTCTTTCTAAACACTTGTCAGGTCTGTGATTGATTTTACGATGTTAAGGTTTTAATAGGCTTCTGGTGGGCTGATAAAATCACAAAAGTAGACAGAATGCAACCTGCATACCGTATTTTGTCTTGCAAGGATGCTTTGGGGAAAGGCCACAATTGTTATTCGTATCGCAAACATCACTGGTCTATCACGTCGATACTATATGCTCATTACTGCATCACTGACCCTAACGATGCCTCACAATCATAATAACGACGAGCATCATTTTCAGGTTATGATACCTTTTGGTTATCTCAAGGTTTAGGTTGGGGAGTGATAGTATCTTCATAAAAGTCTCTGGTCCTTTGTCTCAAAGTATTCTGGCGTAAATCGTCTGGACTAGTTTGCTGTGTTGCCATCTAGGGAACATAAGTTAGTGCAGGAACTGGTAATTGGTATCGGATGCCGAATTCATGAAATAATTTGAAATAACTTTGATTTATTTTATGCGGTTTTCCTCCCGATATACTCGCCTGTAATCCACAACGCCATACTGCATTGTGATCATTATCTACAATAGATGAACTGATGGAGAACATCAGAGTATGGAACAATATAATGCATTATTATTTGAATTTCTTCCATCGTACAAGGGTTGCGGACGGCAGTAACGTGCTATCATAGCGTAGAAACCCATGTGGTCAGCGGGTACAAACACATAAATAATTTCGACTTCAGGCCATAACTATATTTGGGACCCATATCATTTCATATTAATGACAACTTGATTACAATTCGACAGCCATGTCCGAAATAAAGGCAAGGTAATAGTTGTGCCCTCGCACCTCAAAACGGCATTGATAGCGTTAAGTGTTCACTGATATAAACACTATACGGGGCATGTAGAGTGTCTGCAACAAGCAAAATACACATATGAAGCAATTAAAACATTTGACGTTATGCAGACCCATCAGCATGTTTCCATAAGGGTAGAACATTCACTTTATAGGTCTTACAAATACATTCTTGCAATTTATATTAATCATCGCAAGATGTTTCGATTGCGTATTTGTTATTGGAAGTGAAAACTGGTGCTCTCCTGTTGCATATCTGCAGCCTAAATTATTCGATCACAC
>CM067348.1:31162268-31236325 GCA_034190875.2 Urechis unicinctus | reverse complement strand
TTATTCCTATTATCAAATTGTCAAAATGTGCAATTTATTAAGGCAATATCATTAATTACACTGTTACAGCCAACTTTGGAGATAATTTACGACCCACGTATGGACCATTTTCTATATGATATAGCCAGCGCATATATTGATACTGCTTCTTATAAAGTCAACGACAATGTGGATGAATAACAATGGTACTTTGTTATGCAAGAATTGTTGTTTTCTATAATATCATTGATCAGTCAAATGAACAGGTGTTAAATATACCATATGGCAGAAAACAGTCTGGTGAATATTCTAACTTCGCATTACCCTAAATATTGACAATATATACTATTACCTTAGTTAGTCATCACACGTACCTAACAGTGAGATAGCAAAGCGTATTCATATCTACTGTGCTCTTGATTTCGAAACCAAAACAAATACCCATAAATGATGAATACCGGTTAGTGCTTGCCTGTTGCTTCTTTATACCCTCCAGATATTAGACATTAAGCACCCCTGTTGTTGTAACGGTGACCACCATTCTACATTGAGGCATAAGCGAACAAACCTCTCAATACCATGATTTGCATGCATATCACGAAAAGCATTCAATAAAATTTTGACGTAAAATTCATAGCAATATCATGAAAAAATAATAGCGGGGTATCGGTTATGTATTTCATATCTCGTCGGGGTTATATCCAATGACGGACAGCTTTTATAATTGACATATGGAAAGGTTAACGGGGGACTTTGTGTACAAGAATAAGAATCGCTGCTTTAGTCAGTACGATTAACGTGCTAAAGTTTACATGTATTTCTTGAAATTTACTTCAGTAAAGGAGGGATATTGCAGACAAAGCAAAGCATTTGTTTATCATATATGTAGCTGCTTAGACGGTGTGACTTGCCTTAAAAATTGTAGTTTAATGGTAGTTATTGATAACATATTAAGTACGACGCATTATTTGGCAAATGAAAATGTTCAACTGAAAACTACACTAGCAAATTTCTTAAACATGCATGTATATTATGCGACAGAATGTGACAAATGTATGTTTCAACGTTTTAGTTATTGTCTTGGTTTATATTCTACAACAATTCATGGACGTCCTCGAGGTCATGCATTTTTTATTCGTAACAGAGAATGAGCGAGATTTGTTACATATATATAGTGGCCACGAATGAAGATTGGATGTAGCAAATACCAGTATTTTAAAACTGCATAACAATTCGTGCAGCTATGACAGATTTGTTCTACATCTTATCAATACGATGTGTCTTTGTGTCTATTGCAGATACTTCTCAACATTGTTGGCAAAGACCAATGCTCGATTGTTACTTGCAAACGCATTTACTCAGACAATACCAAATGAGTGCACCAAAGCTAGCCCACCTCATCTCCTATATAAGGTCATTACCACTTCCGGCTAACCCATGCAACCTGTTGTTGTGAACGTATATAATAAGCAAACGATAACTATTTGTTTGACTTTGTGTCATCTTATCGTGGTTAATCAATATCTCCCAATCCAACATCTTACGAAAGTCGTTAAATTTAATCTTGACATCAACAAATACTTCAAAATCAGATTTGTGAAAAATAATGGAGCCTCTCTTCCATTTCTTTCCAGATTAAAATCGATGTAGAGTATGATCATTGCAAATGTGCTGGATATATAGTCTACCTAAACCGTCAGCATCAGTTTTGTAGCATTGAAGTCTGACCATAGCACAAAATTTTTTCTACCATCACATGATAACTCGTGTACATGCCCAAACTCTGATAGGGTTCATTTCAATTGTTATAAATTATAAATACCATACATTGCACATCTAGTATGATAACTGGGCATTTAAGGTCAGGTTGTAGCGGACTTTTTCTTTAACGGCTGTCTCTGTTTATGCGTATGGCAGTATCATGCGTATTTATCTTTTGATAAGACATATAGACTTGCGTCTTGTGTCGCTGTGTGGTCATCGACGTTATTATTCGGGTGGCATAATCCGCAATATGGCCTTGTGATTTTCAGCGAGTTGATATATGTGTACGAATGTACATAACATGGACCGTTGTCTCGGTACCAACGCGTGGATTAAACGCATGCAGTTTCCTGCAGGGAATGTTATGCTGCGATTATAAAGATTAACTATCATAAAATACTATTAGAGCAAACATATATAGAGCAATGTGCGAGGTAGCAAACCAACTAGTCAGGAATACATCAATATTGTTGTGGATGTATAGGCTTTCGGTAAATTACATGGTTAAGATTAATACACCATTCCTCGTCTATTTTATCTGCTCACCAATTGGCTTTAGATCCAATATGTTAAACATGTAAAATGTGGTTATCATAAACAAATAGAACGTTTCTTAGATGCACATGAATTTCCAACCGTATTACCTACACCTTTAACACATACCCTTAACCAGATTAATATACAGTTTCGAATTAAGGATAATTTACTGTTATAATGCCAAATTAATGAATGAATGTTGCTCAATAACCTGATGTTGTAACAAATCCACAAACTATTTGCTCATCAGTAATATTCACCACAGCCCAATTGTAAGCTGCACATATCCATTCACTTTATATGTTAAAAGAGTAACCTCTTTTAGATGTCGTTGTTTTAATAGTATAAGTTGTATTTAACCTTACCCCAGAATACAACATGATACACTATTGCTATTTAACTCTGATAACTGTTTTTTTCCGTTCACAGTACATGCTTGAATGAGGCAACAGACAGTAGGTTACACAAGGTCATTAGAATGTATTGACACGTCATTCAATGTGGTTAAGCCCCATCGTGTGTTACAGCTTGTGTTTGGGTCGGATTGGCAGAATACTGTGCACGATCAATCACTATTAAGCTAAATTTAGCGATCTGCATTCTTCTTCACTCTTAAATACAATTTCTACTGAGATGACGACATAATTCAGCATTTTCAACATACCTAAAGCTTTAAACTTTATGATTTATTGCAGTGGCTGTTGCCACCATGGTGTCTAGAATAGCAAAATATCTGGGGCCGTATTAATAAAGATTTGAATACTTTCAATTTACAATATCAGACCGTATTCATAAAACAATAGTTTAGCACTTATCTGCACGAGTGGAAAATGATTCCTTCAGCGATGTTTGTACTAATAAAATTCGAGCGTAACTCGGTCACTGCACTTAATTTGTCTGTGACGTGTATTTGTCTGTGACGCAGTAATCGGCAGGTTTAATGTCGTTTTGGTGTAGCTTATCAACGCGCAAAAGTTATGCTTGGGGGGCACTTTCATTATCCTTTGTGTTATCGTGAAGAGGATTCCTACACTTGTGGGCTTGATGCCCGCTTCCCTTAAATTCAATAATAAGGAATGTAAATCCAGACGCCGTTGGTCTTATTATGAAGTTTTAAGATTATTTTTTTCTTGGGAAACTCCCACCGAGTCTGATCATCCCACAAACCGCTCTTAATTCTGATCTACTGCAATCTGCCCCGCTTTCTTGGAAACATCAGCTAATCAAAAGCGACCAGATTGGTGATGAAGAATTGCCCGTATTTTTAAAATATACTTGCGTAGTAATTGGTGTTAATTTCACGATACAAAGATATGCGGGCCAAAGATAAGATTTCCTGGACAGCTATTTTTAAGTTTGAGTTCGACTGCTACTGAGCCGTCTCAGCGTTGAGACCACTGGATGGCTTGCCATCTCAAATACCTGAGTTTGGGGCTTCTATATGAATACATCCCCATATGGCTCGTTTCGCTTAATAAAACGTCTGCTATGATCGAAATGTGTACTAATGATAAATTATCTTATGTTTCCAGCTGTGCAGTTACATCAATATACAACATGCATTTTGTAACATGCTGACGTACATATTCTCTATACATATATGTGTCCACAATGGCTCATGACTATTACGATTGTAATACGTTGTCAGGTGTATATATTACTAATGATAATGTAATGTACTTTCTAAGTGGGACGTGACTAACCTAATATAATCTTTGAAAAAATAAGGCTTCAGCGAGTCGCATTAGTTTCAAATATTTTTTTACGCCAGATATAAGAAACATTACAATTCACGCATCAAAAGGTTGATAACTACATCCATTGGTTATGTTTACTGTCCGTTCTGCATTTCATACATGCATGCTGCCATCTATGTTCGAAGGAAGGCTTGTTTCCATTAAAACAGCCATGTCGAATTGAAATATACCCTTGTTACTTATAAGATAGATTGAAAAAGTTTGTGATATTGCGTTGCAGCTCATCAACATTCCGCGAGGACAGCGAAATTGCAATATCCGGTCAGGTCTTATAGTACAGCAAATATTTTCGTATGCAGATGAAGCAATTCTTCGTCTGTGTAACCCGACTTTTGTTGCCTCTTGTGAAACGCAATGCGGGGATAACTTCGTAATTTAATGGTTTACGAAATCATACTGTTCCATGAACTCAGCAACAGTGATCGCTGGTGTCAATTTTGGGACATTTTGCTGTTCGGCTAGTTAATGCTTGTTTTAACAAATGTGTACTTACAATAAACATGAATTTTAAGGGATTAAATCGACAACTGGTCGACATTATATCGCACGTTTATGCCAAGAGTCATAATTGACTGTTTAATTCATACTAAATCTGCTGCACATGTTGTAATAGAAAGACAGGCATGAGGTGCGCATGAAATGAATTTACGTCCATCAACTATGTCACCAGTTGATCTTCGGACACGCTTGTGTCCCACTGCTGGTAATGGGCAGTCAGTGATTGAGAGTTTGGTTGGTAGATTAGTAATGCACTCGTGCGATAGCGTTACTGGTTTTGTCGGCCGGCACCTAACCGGCTGTCTGTAGGCTCCGTTTTTTTATACCCTGGTTCAATACAGATTGCAACGGTGGCAAATCTTTAAAGCATATTATTTCTAAATACTGCATAATACGGCATCTTTATATTGCAGCTTGGCATCTTTACGTATTCACTTATTGCCACGTGTTAAACATTGCTAAATAATATGGCGTTACTGAACGAAGCTAAGGTTAGGGAAGGCTGATAAAGATTTGAATCCAGTGTATATCTGCCATTGTGATCCACAGACCGTTGGCTTTCATGCCAGCAAATGAATCATAAGACGCTAAACTAAGCAACTACTTCATCTATATTGGACACATGGTAAACAAGGTAATCATTTTTAACCGTTAATCGTAGCATGATTAATTCTATTTTGACTGTACGACTGTATATACAGCTCTTGCACCACCCAATCGTCTAGTGGGTTCATTGTTTATGCATTGGGAAGGATAGTTTCGGGTGAGGATCACCGTTTATGTATTTTGAAGGCCGTAATATTGACATTATACAAGAGGTAAAACCATTCAGGGTGGCAAAAAATTGGTGTTTTACATAATTGCAACCACTTAACCACGCACATTTTAGTTGCCAAATGGATAAATTGATCAATTAAGCGTCCAATTGTTTTTGCGTCTGATGAATATTCAATCGTTAAAGACCAGCTTTGCTGCCATCAAATGTCACAAATTCAAAAGCAAAATACAACTTTACATACCGTATAACACCGACCTTCCTGCGTTTACTCATAATTGGCCCCTTTCTTTATAAGTTTGTCAAGGAAATGGAAAATATGATGATGGTCATATATTGTTTTTAGGAACCTTGTTGGCTCTGTTACTGAGCTGCATACCGCATTCAAAGCATGTGCATGTAATGCTAATGTTATATCCGCTCAGTAAGAATGTCAAATGATTGTGGATTGCAACACCACCACACATAGCTTTCATGTTGTTTATGTCAGATACATAGGTGAAGCAATCAAGATTGTGCACTAAATAACCAAACGTAGCATGGCTGATTAATTCTGGATGACATTACTGTCAGTCTTTTATCTGACACGAAAACGAACGAATATGTATGAAAATAACGGTTAGCAATGGTTGAGGGTCGCCAGGTTACAACTGTACCACTGGAAAACATTCCGTTTATCTTTATTAAAACGTTACATCTAGGTGGACTATATTCGAATGAATTTTTGTGATCCAGTGTGCTAGCATTTAATCGTTAAACAGTTGCCTGGGTCGCTAATCTAAGGCGTAGTATTCCAATTAAGAACATTGGAGATACCAGCTTTATGTTCTGTAATTTAAGCCGTTTGGGATCTATCAATCCTGGTCGCCCCAATATTATATCGAATGTTTAATTTAATGTTCGTCTTTATTTGTCAGGAGGGATTAGCGTACGATATATATGCCAAAACAGTTTCATTGTTACATAAGTGCCGCCGTCAGATCGAGATAATCCATCGCTTTAGGACATCGAGTGTAACATATTTGGTAACCTGTAAATGCAAACTAATGGGTACTCTCAATGCGTTGCTGTGGATAAGAGATGTTAGTTAGTTGGGCTTAAGGCTCGAGAATGAAAATAAAGAACATCCAACCAGCCAAGATGTTTCCCAACCGTAGCCTCATCATGGTTGAGAACCTTAAATTGATGAAGGATCGGTTGATAGTGGTTATTACGTTTGTTAAGTGCGCTCTGACTATATTGCCAATAGCCATGTAGCAGTGGACTTCAATCGACGTAGTTAACACAACTCCAACGGAACACTTGCCTGCTTGGAAGAGAAATAGTCGACAGTATATCAATTATGTAGCCGTAAATGAAATGGTTAGGAAACAAACATCAGATTATTGCTGAAAAATTGTATGTTCCTGTGCCGATTTTATATCAATGACAGTGTGAAATATGTATGCTTGGCGTGCATTTCCACGTGACCCGGTCGATTCCTACATCAATCGATGTTAACTCAGTGTTACCCCAAAACTACCAGCTTGATAAATGCTAAACGTCATTAGTTTTTTTACCTGAGCAATCGAGAAAGCTTTCATTTGTTGACTTTAAACAAAGTACTTTGTAATATTTACATATTCTGCCATTCACCAGAACAAGCTCTCTATTGATTAATCGCTCATTGTGCTTGGCGAGCATGAGTGTTGTGCACATAGTTAATCCATGATCTAACATGTTTTGAGGACTGAATAGTATGGTACACAATTACTATAATGCAGGGCTGTCACTAGCGTAAATTACGCAAGCATCCCAACCAGAAGTCACAGGTCCATGATTTGCTCTAATAAGACAAAGAAACAGCAGGAAATAATGTCATGAAATAATTTCAAAATGCATAGCTGCTACCCCCATATTGTGCGTACATGGGCTCACGTTTTTGGAACAAAATGCATCACATGGAACCTTAAATGGGAAACAGTACTTGTTGATTGACAGCAAGACTACACTACAATAACCATCAGGTGCATCTGGATTTCGCAACGAACTAAGTCAATCAATAATCTTATTCTGTTCGATCTTTGCTTCGTGACAGATTGAGGGCTTACAAGCTTGTGCTTGCTGGATATCACATACCAATATAATTATTCATCCTGACGATTGACAGCCGTATTGTTAAAGCCACCTCTAATACGGATGATTAGCAAAGTAAGTGGGATGTGCAAGCTCAGCACGATTCCAATGCTAAGCAGCTGAGCGCCGAATCGACCGGGAACAGAGCATCAATTGTCATTCCCGCTAATTAAGCATTTGTACAATCTTCCACTTCCATGGCGCTTGACAATCTTTGTATATGTTTCATGTGGCGCTAATAGGTCTTTAAAGTGTCATTTCACTTCATTGGTAACCGCCTTCAATTATACCGGTACACTGGTGAAATGAACATTCGTGCTTCTGCAGAAGACGGCGACCGCAGCGGGCAGGCGTTAAACTGTAGCCCTCATAATCTTGTTGAACATTTAAAATCGGCAGCTCTCTGTGAGTGGATTTTAGTATGCAGGTACAATTTATTGTGTGGAAGATAAATGCAGCCAGTTACATCAAATGTCGCTTTTAATGTTGCTTTGAAATGTTTGTGCAAATAATTGCCTTCTTTTGTCGTTGATAACTGTAATATTGATTTATTCACTTGAAAGAGAAAATTAACAACTCGTAAAGACTCGTGATTGCTGTTGACAGGATCGATTGCCACTGTTGATAATATAGCTTCCTTGATTGTCCGCATGATACTATAGAAAAACTCTAGTAAACGTAATTAGAAAACTATTGTTAATATGTTCTCTAAAAAAATGCACACCATCAATATCTGTGTTGCACCTAAAGTTCACATCGCAGTTGTTATAGTGTACAATATTCCGGTCGCTTACTTTACTAGAAGCTAGCAGATCACATGCTGCTGCGCTATCAGCTCCTTTCGAAACACATTAAGATGTTAAGGTTTTGATAGGCTTCTGGTGGACTGATAAAATCACAAAAGTAGACAGAATACAACCTGCATACCATATTTTGTCTTGCAAGGATGCTTTGGGAAAAGGCCACAATTGTTATTCGTATCGCAAACATCACTGGTCTATCACGTCGATACTATATGCTCATTACTGCATCACTGACCCTAACGATGCCTCATATACATAATAATGACGAGCAGGTTATGATACCTTTTGGTTATCTCAAGGTTTAGGTGGGGGACTGATAGTATCTTCATAAAAATCTCTGGTCCTTTGTCTCAAAGTATTCTTGCGTAAATCGTCTGGACTAGTTTGCTGTTTTGCCATCTAGGGAACATAAGTTAGTGCAGGGACTGGTAATTGATATCAGATGCCGAATTCATGAAATAATTTGAAATAAATTTGATTTTTTTATGCGGTTTTCCTCCCGATATACTCGCCTATAGTCTACAATAGATGAACTGATGGAGAACATCAGAGTATGGAACAATGTAATGCATTATTATTTGAATTTCTTCTATCGTGCAAGAGTTGCGGATGGCAGTAACGTGGTATCATAGCGTAGAAACCGATGTGGTCAGTGGGTACAAACACATAAATAATTTCGACTTCAGGCCATAACTATATTTGGGACCCGTATCATTTCATATTAATGACAACTTGATTACAATTCGACAGCCATGTCCGAAATAAAGGCAAGGTAATAGTTGATAAATGCCATAAGGCACTTTGTGCCCTCGCACCTCAAAGCGGCATTGATAGCGTTAAGTGTTCACTGATATAAACACTATACGGGGCATGTAGAGTGTCTGCAATAAGCAAAACACACATATGAAGCAATTAAAACATTTGACGTTATGCAGACCCATCAGCATGTTTCCATAAGGGTAGAACATTCAGTTTATAGGTCTCCCAAATACAAACCTCCTCGCTACTCAATCGAATTTCTTGCAATTTATATTAATCATAGGAAGATGTTTCGATTGCGTAATTGTTATTGGAAGTGAAAACTGGTACACTCCTGTAGCATATCTGCAGCCTAAATTATTCGATCACACTATGCTCCCTAATAAATTACCCTGAGACATTGATCATTATTTTATCAAACTCAAGACCAGATGCATGGACATTATTATTCATAAATAGACAGGACTGATAAATATGTGCAGGTTTTTATCAATTTACATATGTAAACGATAACAAAGAACAAACTACGTTGACCAACATAATCTTGTAAGATTTATATAGTCCTGAGATTGCTTTGTTGGTTTTCAGGTTTTCCACTGACCTTTCACCAAATAGCAATGAATCTACTGCTATCTACAAACCCTTGGAGACTATTGGCAATGCAATCTGTCAGCGGTGTTACCAGACACATGTGTATATAACTGAATACAACTCTGTCTTTGGTGTAGGCTGGCAGTAAAACGTATTTGTTGTCTGTAGCTGATTATAGCGACAGTTTCTTCATTCTGAACGAGATTGTTTTACTCTGTCGTGGGTCTTGATATCGCTTTGCCGTATTAGCTCGTTTAGATGGAAATCTAGAGCAAACAAAGTATGAATATATTGCGTTATTATCTAATAATCACTCTCATTGATATTCTTCAAGCGTATGTGGCGCCAATGCAGAAACTTACACTCCAAAGGATGTCTACTGTAGAAGCAAACGGGCACAACCCGAATCTTTTACTCGTAGCCTTCGATTAGATAGATATAACCAATCAAACCATTATCAACATGACAGTTAGCTAGATTTAAAATACATCAGCAAAACTATGGGTTGTAATGGGCACAATAAACAACATGAATACACGCTATGTGCAGAAACAATGTGATTCATCATGTGCTACGATGTCCTACCACAGGCATCATCATCGAAGGCTTTTTTGTTTAACTCAAGACAGTAATCTGAATGTCCCACATTTCATTTATTATTGCGCTTTAGCAAATCCTGATTCTGTCAGCTAAGGCATTGAAACGAAATCTGGCGCACCAGGGATGAACTTGTTATATACTAAATACAACCCCTACTCGATTTAACTCGTTGTATGTTGTGGAACGGTGATGAGCTTGCAGTTCAAAGACCATCAATGCATATAAAATGATAGTCAAATTAACAGAATCGGTCCCGAAGAACCCCAGTAAGCCAGATTAGTACAATATTGGAAAAGTTGCGGAAATCCAGCAGTGAGAAAATGTGAATAAACAATGCTTATGTAATGCAATATACAAAAACATGCATGAGAATAAGTTTAGAGTTAACGATAAATATGTGGTCATTGTAATGGGCTGACAACACTAAATCCGTTTTCCAAGCCGTGTTTGTTGCCAACACCTCTATGTGTAAATGAGCGCGTAAAATAGATCAAAACATTTGACGTTACAAAGACCCATCAGAATGTTTCCATAATGGTCGAACAATTACTATATACGACTAAAAAATACAAACCTTCTCGCTACTCAATAAATTTTTGGCAATTGGTGTCAATCATCGCAAAATGTTTTGATTGCGTGATTGTGATTGGAAGTGATACTTGCGCTCAGGAAACATATTTGCACAGCCTCAAATAAGTGTGTTGCACATAGCGCTCTTGTCATTTCCCGTCACCAAGGTTAATAGTAAAGAACTAAAAGTGATCAAATAAAGCCATGCGACATAGATATTTGCGTGTTTTACGGAGAATATGACATTGACAAAATTAAACGATCATCGTGTGAGTATAAATGCAACCACTGAAGGGTCAAGTTTTAATCGCTCCGTTTCTCTCTTTCTGCTATACTCATTGTGCTGTACGTTTCAGGTGCGAGTTATTAGCCAAAGCGTGGGAAGGCAGAAGCCAAACATGTTCGAACAGTACCTGCAGCATAGATTATTCAATCACACTATGCTCCCTAATAAATTACCATGAGGCATTGATCATTAGTTTATCAAAAGCAAAACAAAATGCATGGACATGATTATTCATTAATAGACAAGACGAATAAAGATGAGAAGATTGTAATCAATTTATATATTTTGACATCAAGGTAAACGATAACAAAGAGCAAGCTACGAAAACCAACCCAATCTTATATGATTTATATAGTCCTGGGATTGCTTTGCTGGTTAGCAGGCTTGCTTTCTCTAAATAGCAGTGAATCTACTGCTATCTACAATTCCTTGGGGACTACTGGCAATGCAATCTGTCATCGGTTTATCCGGACACAGTGTATACACAGTGTATACAACTGAATAAAACTCTGTACTTGGGGTAGGCTGGCAGCATAACGTGTTTGTAGTTTGCAGCTGATTATCGCGATAGCCCTTCATTCAGAATGAGATTGCGTTACTCTAGTGGGCCTTCATATCTTTTCGTCGTCTTAGCGAAAATGTTGCGTTATCATCTAACAATCAATCTCATCGATCTTCCTCTAGTGCATGTAGCTCCAATGCAGCTACGCAGTCGAGCTGATATGATGTAGTAATATACACTCTTAGGATGTCATATTTAGCATAATGTGACTTACATAGCTTCTAAGTCGCTAACAATACCTACTGCAGCAGCAAACGACACAACCCCAATTAATTATTCGTAGTTTTTGATTAGATAGATAAATCCTATCAGACCATTATCAACATGTCAGTTAGCTAGATTGGAAATACACCAACAAAACTATGGGTTGTAATGGGTACAATGAACTATATGAATACACGCTATGTTAAAAAACATTGTGATTCACTATGTGCTACCCGGATTAATGTTGTGTCGCAGGTACAAGCCTACGACGTCCTACAACTGGCATCATCAAAAATGACGTTTTTGTTTATCTCTTGACAGCGATCTGAGGAAGCCACACATTTCATTCATCATTGCGCATTGGCAAATCCTGATTCTGTCGGCTAAGGCATTGAAACGAAATCGTTAGCAACGAGGATGGCAACTTGTTCCTTAGCATACAACCGCTTCTCGATATAACGATATAGTTTATTTGATAAAGGTACTTTAGCAAACCCGTAAATTCAACCTATTTGGCAGGAATACCGTAAAGGCTGGCGATTTGTTTGGCATCCCGAAATAAACAGACATTGGGGTATATAGTTGAGGATGATAGAGATTTATGTCAACCCCGGACCTTTTCTGCGGAATTGAATTTGATTCTATGCACATGTGTCAGTGTAAACCTCAGATACCTAGCCTAACAGTAGCCGCCCTCCCCACCCTGGATTATTTGATTGTTTTCCTATTGAGGAATGTCATTTAGGCTTAAAAGGCTTTTACGCAGAATGACAATAAACAGTGATACATGCAAGTTTTCTTACCATTACAATACCGTTGCTTAAGCACGTGTGGCTTCAAATGATCGTTAACATTTTGTTAATGTATACATTTATCAATTTAAGACTTAAAAACGTAATCGTCAAGCCTAGATATCGATGTAAGCTTCTTTCGTCTTGATTTCGGTGATGTTCTAGAATTAAGTATATTCGATATATCCTGAACACGGCTGATTTAATTTACATTGTAACATATGCGATTGCTTTTGATGCTCTTAATGCGCAATTGAAACCAGTATGTTTATACAGTCATTCGTGATTAATAGGCAATTGGAAATATCACTAAAACGTTTGCATGCCAACGCACACTGCGGAAAGGTAATTCAACCAAACCAATAGGTGAATAAATACACGGTCACATAAAAAGCGTACCACAGGAGCTTTTCAGCTTTTGTCCGTTAAACCTCATATACAGTTGTTTCGCTATCATGTCGGTCTATGCACCCGCCAACTTTAATATAGTAATGTGGTTGAGATAACTAATTTGAGAATCCTCGCTTTGTCATGTTATTACTCTGCTAAATTATAACCTATTTATTTTGAATATTTGTTAAGCATATTGCATATTCTGGTGTTGACTGTCAGCTGTACGTCTTAGTTGAGTGTTATCTGTAGTAAACCTGGAGTATTATTTGCATTGCTAGATATCTAAATTATTGAAGGTTCTAGGATTTAATTAGTGATCTGCAAAACTTCAAAATGGTTGTTGGCAGATAATCATTCCCAACAGAGTGTACATATTGGCAATTCCGAGCTTCTTTACAAGAGTCCATTGCATATCACGATTATCAATGCAGCTTAGTACATTGGGAACACCTTGTGGCATATGGAAATACGTTTGCATATTGGGTTATAAAATATCTATACTGACTTAATGCGACTAAGTGATTTTCTGTCGACGGAATAGCACTGATAGAAACAAAAGTAAGCCGTCGTTATAAAGCGCTAAAACATATGGTTCTGATCCCCAAACATTATTTTAACACAGTAACAGATATTTATGATTACATTAAGTATTGACTTAAAGGTATGTATGACGTGATTAGATATGTTCGTATTTGTTACATATTTATCGCCATTGTTTTGATAATAGAAATTTTTAACTGTACAGCTTCCTTTATCTAATATACAATAATATTTTATCAAGAATCGTATCTAAAAACTACCTTTTCACCTGTAGGAAACATCCCACTGGAATGATAGCGGTATCTGATATCGCAATCAAAGATGCGTATTTCGACGTAGAAGTATAATCCCAAATGATAGACAACCCTACGATATATTATTATTAATGTTGTAGTGCCATTTATGTTCTTGTGGTGAAAAATTACAAGATGTTATGTACAATATCATGGTCATGCAGGATCTAAAGTCACACTATGGGTATAAAGTCACGCTGTGCAATTGCTATCAGTAAGCTTGGATACCCATGTTTTGCAAACTTGCTTCATGATATTTGCAAAAGTGTGGCGCATAAACGAATAACGTAGTGTCTTATTACATGACCATACCTGTATTGTTTTGAAAGGTTTGAGAATGTACTAGATTTAAGACATTGACGTTTGATTGTGTATGTGCATCAGCCATGCAAAACTACAAATATACATTCTCTTTATATGTTTGTTGAATAAAACCTTTAGCTCTTTGGGATGTCGTTACGGCAATAGCATCAGCGGAATTCAACCTAACCCTGGAATGCAGCGTGACAAATTGCTGCTTATGAATCCTGATAACTATAATGCTGGCTTTGGTTAACAGTATATGCCCCATCACTTATTACAGTTTGTGCTGAGTTCAGGTGTATGACGCGAATGTCAGACGATGTTTTGCAAAAGCTGATCCTACACGATCAATCATTATACTGCTCAACGTAACATGCTTCATTCTCACACACTTGACTACCCATTGTATTGTAAGTGATAGTGGTTTTACGTGGCATTTGGAATATTCAGAAAATGATACTGCGTTGTTAAAATGAGATGTCTATGCCGTAATCAATCATTAATGGCAGCGGGTGACCCTGGGGTCTGCAAAACACAACATCAGGGCAGTTATTGACATCTAGCGACACACTATCTGGTATGGGGCAACGCGGATAGTTATTATTTGTCGACGAGTAAATCAAAAAGCGAAATAAATGTCTAAGGCATAGCGAGATCTGCTACCTAGTAACGGTTGTAGGAACGTCTGTTATCAATAAGCTTTTTATATTGCGCTTAGATAGAGTACATAAATGATGAAAGATTTTTAGTGGACAACCTATGAAGTTTTTCCGTATATATAAAACGGATCAGATCAAAAACATTGATTATCAGGATGCTAAGTTAGGCAGTAAATACTCACCTGATTTTATGAAGGATTGTACCAGGGCTCAATAGCATTTCGGAGATAGGAAGATGACTATTACAGCTCACACGAAAAACAGTTCACCCAGTATACTCAATAAAATCCTACAAAGTAATGTGACTTGGTTGAGTCGCTGAACCGATTGACAGATTGCACTGCAAATACTTCCTACTGACAGGATAACACAAATGCGGGGCATATTGTTCACTGTACATTCACAACTACCGCAATAAAATGTCCTTCACCACTTACAACCCAAATTGGTGTAATTGGGCTCTAACCAGCAAACTGATTGGCTATGCGTTACTTTGTCACCTGTTAGTGCAATCAATCGGGAAACGAATGACATTTGATTACGGGCCCCTGTTAGTATTCAAAACACATTAAACACATTTCGACAATCCCTCCAAGGAAAATATGCTGCTTAGATTCAAGCGGAAAACTTCTAAACCAAATTCATTGTATATTCAATGAGCACTATGATACATTTACCAGTTCTGTCATCTTTACCCGTTGTGGTCAAAGTATAACCAAGCATAGAACAGACCCTTCGGAATTCTCATGCTCTATTATCCTATAATTAGATATTTCGCAATAGAGTCGTGTAATGATTCTGTAGAAGTAATCAGAACACCAATAAAACAGGGCAATGAACATATTTCAGTCTGCCCAAATGCAACAAAGCGAAAAAACCACAATGGCATAACACTATATGTCGCATTGGTATATTACTCGAGAAAATCTAGTGTATTGTTTGCTTCTTAACAATTGCTGGCGAATCAGCTTGTGTATATGAAGGTTCATTATTGCGCGTCAAAGTCAAATCTGCTTGTAGACATAGCATACCGGTATTAATGGTCAGGAATACAGCAAATGTTTCGGATATGAGTACAATGACAAGTATGAGCGGCAATGAAGATTTATAAACACACAACAATCGAGCATCAAGTCATCAATTTATTCAGCATATTAACACAGTAATACCGTGCACAAACTTACATGCAACCGAAACTATGCATTCAAATAAATATGTTTTTGTATTAAGTAGAACCCAAATTATAGGCATGTGTTGAGTTTGCTTCTTTGCTTTGTTTAAACTCCTAACCCTATGGCCTAATCGTGTTGGGGTGCTGATGAAGCTCTCCAATCAAGTCCGTCCATCGGCTACGTCATGACAATGGTGACAGCTAAGATATGCATATAAACTGCTGTCGATTTCCGATTCATTTATATACATTTTGCGACACATATTGTCATTTGCAAATGTACCAGATAACTTCACAGCCATGTCAAGAATAGTCTCATCGTAAAGATATTTGTGCATTCCAATAAACCAAGCCGCATGCAATATGATGTTAGAAAATGTGTAGTATAGGTCATAATAGTTGGTATTGCTGCTCATAAGCATTCCGAGAAGCCAGCAAAATTTCAATATCCTGTTTGACCCTCGGGGCTTGGCGAATATTTTTCCAAGCAAAGGAAGCAATATCCTTGCTCAATAACCAGACATTAGTTGCCTCATTTGAAACGGACTTTTTAATGAGATTATTATTATAATACCGCGTTTACGCAAAGAGTAAAAGGTATCTACACAAAATATTCACAATGGTAACGTAGGATTCCATGAATTATTTATTATAATGGAAGTGCAAATCTGTAAGTTACACCTTCCTTCATTCAAACATACATCTTACATACACTGAAACAAGAACATTAAAACGATAAAAAAGAAAAAGATTATTCTAGGGCATGTCACTTGTTGCATTTTGGAGGTTTAAATGACGCAATATAAAAGCCACGTTTAGCAATGTAGCTGTCATTGACTGACCGCATAAAGGAGAAAGTCTAATTTCAATTAACCACGGTAAATTTAGTAACGGCATTATTGTTACTATTTTGCTTCAAATATACCCTATGTTGATATATTTGATGCACCATAGGTTTAACGTTTGCAGTATGTTGATAATGTACATTTTCCTGGCTTCTCACTTCAAACAGAGAATAGCTAGGCATGTATATTATATTTTACAGCGCTATCTGCAATGTTCTAAACTCTTGTCAGATATGTGATTGAGTTCACGAAGTTAAGGTTTCGGGCTGCTTCCAGAAGGCTTATAAAACCACACTAAATTAGATAGTATGCCACCGAGACATGTTAACAAAAATTGTTTTGCGAGGATATTTGATGAACTCAATCATGCTGAAATAGCTAGGCATTGACAATAGTAACACAACATCATTTTAGTGTCTTAATATTCATAGTAAGGATGTTAATGGCAGATAAAAGCAACACATGTGTATATGTAAAGATTTCATATGCAAAACCTAGACTATATGCAACCAAACGGTGCCAAATATCCCTCCTAATCCAATGAATACGCAAGCGCTACAAAAAACAACATTTGGAAGAGTGTCAGTTATAGAACTATAAAAGACGTTTATGATCAGATTAATATTGGCAAGGTATTTAAGAAGAATTACAAGAATTACGCGTTGTCAAGCAATACGGATAAACTGTGACAAATACATACTTTACAATAAATGTAACTCAAATGAATTTAAAGCAATATTGCGTGCACATTTGATTTCATGATGTTTTTATCGTTCGATTATTTGGCTTGTAAATCATGTGGTATGTGCATTTGTTGTACGCAATTAGGCTCAGCATTATTATCACGTCCGTCTCTAAACCTATCTATTCAAACCAATTCCATCTCGTTTTGTTTGTCTTAGTGTAACTTCGAAGAGAAATGTTAGTGAAATATCATCATATTTATCACATTCTAGGAGAATTGTGGTGAATAAAACTGGTTCACGTCATGAAAAATGTCATTAAAATGGACAATAATATTCAACATAACTATTATGAAATACTAATATGTTTATTCTGAACTTCCAACAACTTTATAAAAAGAATCAAGGTAATATCCACCGCAACAGAAAGAGATCTGCAATTTCACATATCTGTTGGCAAAAATTGCCTAGATATTAATGCACATCAAGTGGAATTTGACTATTGTTAAAACGTCATTGCATAGCCTGATATACTTAGAGTAGAAAAGAAAGTCATATTATAAGTCATCAACAACAATATGAAGTCTGGTTTGGTCTCTGTATAATTTGGCATTTCTGTGCTTTGGAATTAACTGACGTTAAGACTCCGGTATTACACAATTATCAAGACTTTAATAGACTGCTCAATCAACAGTTTCTAGGGTTAGTAATATACGTTTGAAATAATATATATATTGTTCAAGTGATAAAGACCTACTAGGAAATTGGGGTCTGACTGTATGAATATTCAAATCAATGCTTTTTTCTATAATTACAGATTGAAGTTTGTTTCAAATAGCTAAGTAATAGCATCTAAAATATGAAAAACATCTAGCCCGAACATGCAAAACCTGTAAATATAATTTAGTTAGACGCGCATCATTTTGATGATGTCTTCCGGCTTATTTAGGTAAGTGATGATATAACCATATGTCGTAAGCCAGTCCATTTTTGGGCTCTACTGGCTTTTTTTGCCTTCCAGACATCTTTTGTCAATGATGCAATAAAAAGTTGATGTCAATTAACGCATGACTGACAAATAAAGTAAATTTACTGACAGCGGTTTACCTCTAGATATGCATGTTATCGTCTACAACACTATGCTGCTTTGTGTCGATTGTCTTAAGTCTGTTCACTTGAGTATAGCAATATATGACACAACATTAGTGGAAACATATATTTGTTGCTTCTTCCCTCGTGCCAATGCATATCATCATTGTGCAACAATCGGTGTGGTCATTAGGTACAAATACATAAACTTTTACGACACTAGGCCATTTTTATGTCAGATTTATTACAGGTTTATTACATATTAGACGGCTATAACCCAAATGAAGGCAATACAATTTCTGCATTATAACATCAGACCCTTTGTCCTCTCTCGCTTCAAAGCCTCATTGATAACTGCGATGACTTTTATGTTAAGTGTTAACTGATATCCACATTATACGAGGTACGTGGAGAGGTTTAATATGCCAGACGTCGTTAAACAGAAGTAGAAAGTTATCGATATATATGTGGTTATTTTACAAGGCTAACAACAGTAAACCAGTTTTCCCCGTCTTTGTTTTGTTGTCTCTAAATATTAATGGGAGCGTAAAATAACAAAGCAACACATTTAAAGTAATGCTGACAACACTTTGAGCGAGTTGATATTGTTAACCCCAATTGGATATGATAGATAGAGATATGAGATTGCTTTGTTGATTTTTCAGGCTTGCCGGTGCCCTTTCTCCTAATAAACATGAATCTACTGAAATCTACAAATCCTTAGAGAATATTGCCAAGACAAGCTGCTACTGGTCTATCTATCCACATGTGCATACGAATGAATGAAACTGTGAGTATCGGTTGGCGGGCAGAATAGCTCATTTATTATCTGTAGATTTGCATCGCACTGTCCTTTCATTTAGAATGACACCTTTGTTCTACTCCATAATATATATTTGCCTTCATAGCTTAATGTTCATTTCTATAATAGTTTCGTCCAATCAAGTATGAATATATTGCGTTCCTATCTAGCAATCAATGACGCTGATATTCCCTAGTTGCAAGTGGAGCCAACACAGCTTGACTAGTTGCTTTCAAATGCTGCAGTCATATACTCGCTAAATGTTGAATACTCACTATGTGCATAACCGATGTGATTCACCATGTGCTACCAGGCCTGATCTTGTGTCACAGAGGCTAAAATACGACGTGCGACGACGTGCGAAAACAGGCATAATCATCAATGGTTTTTTATCACATCAAGTCAACAATGCAAAAAAAGCCGCACCTGTTGGGCATAATTGAGTAGAGGCAAATACTGATTCTGTTTGATTCACTATAAGCTTAATTTGTAACCAAGTACTCCACAACAAAATGGACAAATAGCTATAGCCACCCTGCTCGACAACATAGTCTAGTGTCAAAGGTCACCATTTACCATCTTGCCTCTTGTTTGGAGATGATTGTCTGTCATAAATGTTCCAAACAAATTTATGATATTCCCGATGACTACAAGTTGCATTGCAATATACTCCATTATAAAACCCTGCCGTAATTTATAAACCATTGGTAAGGCTATTGTATGTTGAACAAGTAACAAGACTGTTTAAGACCATGGCGAACATCGGGCACAACTGCTTCAATTACTTTAATCATTTTATGGCTAATGCAAATGACTCACTATTTCAGACAAACGATGACAAATCTAACAATTGAGCTAATCATGCGGGGACATGATTGGTCATTGACAGGGCGAGGAGGCAAATAAAATAACAGAAGCATGCGAAACATGTTAATTGTTTACATGATTTAAGAAAAACTCGAGTACCGTGGTCAATCAGACAGCGTAATCTACCCAGGAACACTGGACGTGGTCACTGTGATGGCGAATTCAGTGACATTGGCGGTGTGAATGTCAACCATCTTTAAAATATTTTATCGCTGAATATATATCTAGTAATATCTAAGCATGTACTCTCTTTTTCCGAAATGCTGTTGACATTGATATTGAATGCAATTTGATGATTTATCGTGATCCATTATTTTCTAGGTATCGAATATGGCAATAATCATCCATCGGTCTCCAATTGATATGAAAGGGTTTAATTCTAGGTGCAAGCTGGTTCAGTTAGTAATATACATCATTCAAATGTTTGTTTTTCCGTCTGTTGTCAATCATTCCATCTTGGATGTCATTAGGATACATATAAACTATATTGCAGAGAGTTCAATTATAACTATAAAAGTTTTAATGTCACCAATCGCGTTGTATATTGAAGTATCCTTCCCATATTTATTGCTTTCCATTATGCAGAAAGTAGCGATATGCTTCATTTGATACACTGATATAAAGCCTTGAATAGTCCTAAATCAAGACAAGCTTTCACGCCTTCACTGCTGGTCTTAATATACTTCTGCGTGGATGTGCGTTGATAATCGTTCTGCCTCGGATGTATTGTGATTCTTAGTAATGCATTCGGTGAATGTATACTTTGGTGGTGTACATTTTGCATTTCATGCATTTTGTAAAATATAGAAACGGCTGTAATTCAGTTTCGGTATTTACAAAAGTTCACGGACATCACCCACATACTGTCTGGATATTTCTGTGAATAATAACTTTAAAGCTTTTGTAATAAAGACTGGCCAAGCCCACAATTATTCACTGATCTAGCAGATGTTCAAAAGCAAGTAGGAAACGGAACTTAATCATATGCACTCAAATGTCGGGATCAAAGTTCAGTGAAATTAAGTCGAGGATTATTAACATTATGACAGTTATACACGACAAATGTTATGATAATAATATTTAGAAATATTAAGACAATAGCGTCAGTGAAAAAATCGAAATATGAAACTGAAATATGTTTGTCTACATGTTATATTTGACGATACTCTTACAATAACATTTTCCCTTCCCTGCTGATATCTGTTACACGTGGCTCGTACATTGGTGGTTTGCAAATAGGGCATTTTCTTTGACTGCAAATTCACTATCACCCAGCGGACCGGACAATCAATTAACCCCTCTCAATTTATCACCATGTTAGGGCTTTATATTTGCCCTAAATGTTCCCAAGTGATGTCTTCCATAGGCCATTAAACGTACGATAAATTATATATATGATTGGCTTAATGACCCACAATATCTTGAACGTGACCTAAACTGCCAATTTCTGAGCTATTTCTACCAAATGGCGTCGCTAAAATGGCAATTTCCAATGCACTTCCTGTATGTTTAAGGATTTTGATAGAAATGTTTCATGCAACACATGGTTAATTATATCGATTTATCCTTTGTAGCGCATCGGTTATATTTCAGCAGTGGTTTTGAAATTCCATATTAATTGATATCTTGGAATGCACGAATAGACTCTGCCGGAGGTGAATACTGACAGTTGCGTTCACTTTCAACCGCGACCAGTATACCCTATCTTGTCCACAAGGAGCTCCGATTATAATTAGGGAGTTGTTGCATGATGTAGTAAGTTGATTCAAGACACTCCGATTTAATATTATCATTAAGCACTGCGCACTGATTATGTAGATAAGCTGCGGAATTATTATAGATTTGGGTTAGTGAATATGACAGGTATCATTCCTTACTTCATGCGTTTCATGTCTACGCTCACACGACAGAGTTTACACTAAAAACAACAAACAATGTGTCATGTTCTATATTTTTCAATTATAGTGTAAATCACTTATTTATTGACTTCAGTGTAGACCCTTAGACTAAATGTTGTAGGGAATGTTGTATCATTGCACACCACATCACAATCGCTTCACATATTCAATCAGCCATTCTTAATTGTCTTGTATTAAAAACGAATTCTTGAAATGTATCTGCTGTTGTCTATTCTCACAATATCGTGTAATATTATCCCTTAACGTGTTGAGGCAAAGTCAACATCACTTTGAGAGTCAGAGATCATATACAGTTGCATGATGGTCTGCCATGGAACGGAATTTCTAAAAGCTCAATGATAACATCACTTCCACCATCCCTTGCTTTATGGCTACCGTTATATAAAATATGCTATACCACGCAGCATATAGCTAGCTTCGACAGGGTTTTAATGAATGATTATTTGATGTGTCAGCATTTCGTATGCAACGTCAAATTGTCAAGATGTGCATATTATCAAGGCAATATCATTAGTGGCACTTTCACAACCAACGTTTGAGATAATTTACGAAGCACATATGGACCATTTTCTATCTGAGATAGACAGCGCACATAATGACACTGCTTATGATAAAGTCAACGACAAATGTGTTTGAGTATGCATAATAGAAACTTCATTCAAATTACTTCCGTGAACATCACTCTTCCAAACTTGTGACACTGATCAATAACCTTTTATCCAATAACCAGCGGTGTCTTAATATATAGCTGTCACATGCATGATTTTTCTCGAACATGATATATCAAAAGATGGTGAAAAAATGAATTCCTATTGCCTCAAAGAGCACCTGTGAATTGTTCCTATCGTGTTGATAGGGTTGACGTTACATACAATGTTTCGGTAGTTAGGAATTATAATTATCAGATGATGACTAGTCATGGCTATTGATTTTTGTATGTTGTGGTCCAGTTTTAAAGGCTCTGTTGTAAGTAGAATTTTCACAGGAATCACCATTTGTGTACGCTTATAGTCATCATCATTATTGTTGTTTGTTAATCATTCGGCTTTCATCAACTAACAACCTGAATTAATACTGCCGCTGGAAGCGCAAACGTCACAACCGTATTATTTTTATAGAATATGGCATTGGTGCATTTGCACTAGGTAATCAGAGCTAAGCCTCAGTCGAAACATCACTAGTGCTCACAGCATGATTTATTGATGCGATGACATCCACATTAATAATGCTTTGACCAATTCTTTGTTGCGCTGATTTTGTTGCGGTGTTCTACAAGCAATCATTATGTATCAAACTGAGTGATGATGCACACAAATTAATGACTGCCACAGGTGAATTTACATGGCACCAAACATAGAATACTTTATCAAGGTGTCAGGAAAAGCAGAGCATTTGTTAATCATATATGTAGCTGCTGTACCCTTCAAAACCTCTCGCTTAGACCTTTATGATCTGCCTTATATTTTGTAGTTTTAATGTAGTTATCGATAAAACATAAAATACGACGCACAATTGGGCAAATGAAAAATTTCAAATGAAAAATATACCAGCATATTCCTTCTCGTTTAAATATACATGTATCATATGTGACAAACCACGACAAATGCCTGCTAGGTTTAGATTCTACTAAAGTTCATTGGTTTTCTTCGAAGTAATGCATTTTCAGTTGTAAAAGTGTATAAACGAGATTTGTTAGATGTATCGTGGCCACAAATGAATGACGCATCGTAGATTGGAACTAGAAAATACCAGCTACTTCAAAACGATTTTGTTCGTGCAGTTAAGATTGATTTGTTCTATTATCCTATGAATACGATATGTCTTATGATTTTGCAGATACTTCTCTAAAATTAGATCTATGAAAAATGATAGAGCCACTCTGCCATTTCGTTCCAGATTCAAATCGATGTACGATTATTGTTAATGTGTTCGATATACAGTCCACCAGAACCTTCATAAGATCTATTGTTATATAGAATGGGAAACCTAATCGATTTAGACGATTGATATTGGGACAACTAAATCGTCTGAGACGTTATCGTTTGTCCGACTAAAGAGGAACAGCTTTAAACGCGATTCGTTAGGATTTATATTGTATGATATCAAGTAAAATATATGATTTAGACTTCAGTACTATATATTCCACGGCTTAAAACGTATGTTTTATTGCATTGCAACTAATCAACGTTCCGAGAGGACAGCGAAATTGCAATATCCGGTCTGGCCTATGAAGCCCAGCAAATATTTTCCTATGCAGATGAAACAATAATATAGCTCTGCAACATGACATTTGTTGCCTCATGTTTAACGCAATGCGTAGATTACTTCGTAATTTCATGCTTTCCGAAATCATATTGTTGCAAGAACTCAGCAACAGTAGTCGTTAATGTCAATTGTGAGATATAATGCTGTGCAGCGAGTTAATGATTGTTTCAACTAATGTTTACATACATTAGATATGACTTTTCACGAGGTTGAATCGTCAATTGGTCGACATTGACACTTTGATGACAAGTGAGTTAAAACTCAACATCTGCTCAACTTTATTGTGAAAAGGCTACTGACACAAATGAATTAATTTCATGCTGGAGAAGGTAAACCATTTACGACGCTAACATGCCAATATACTGGCGAAGCGATGACATATATTTTGACTTCCGCTCACAAGATTTCATTTAAAATGACACTACGTTTTCAATTATATAAAAGGAATTTCTGCATTACTACAAGGGTAGAAATTGACGACATTTGCATTGCATACAGGACATTACAAATACTATACATACGTTTAACTTTGTTACTGCAAAAACGGAACGTCTACAAATACATCCATGTGACAGTCAAATTGAATCAAGTTGGGGATTTTCAAATTTTTTCAGGTTAAGATATTATTTATCTAGCTCAGTTCTCTTTTGCTGGAGAGGAAGCTGTAATGGTATATTGCATGAACTTTGTTATTGATATAAAACTATTACTGATTTACTATACATCAGGCAAACTGATAGTACATAGAACGTTTGTTCGGCGCTCTCTAAGCAGATTACCGATAGCTATATAGCAGTGGACTTCAATCGACGTAGTTAACAAACGCATCAAACGGAACACATGCCTGCTTGGGAGAGGAATATTTGGCAATAGTGTAGCCATAAATGAATTGCTCAGAATTTTTTTTATTATGTTTCCCAGTTTTCAGATGTGGTTCAAGACGGAATTAAAAATCAATTCAGCAATCGATTTCGGCATGTTTTAATGGTATCGAGTTATTTCAACTAACAAGCAATTGCCAAGGCATCAAATGTAAATAGTAGCGTTTTGATTTATGATTCCATCTAGTCGCTTTATTTGTGAGAGGCTAGTGGATAACCACCCTGTTTAATAACGTAACATACCCATAGCCAAAATGTAACCACATTTTTATTATGGCTACCAGGAGAGTTATGCTGCTGTTATCGAAACGGTATCCAAGTGTGTTATGTATACAACTAAATTTAGCTAAATCAATGGGTCAACGACCGTGTATCGTCAGCCATTTGCCCGCGATAGTGCTGGATTTTCTAATCATGGTGCCCCTTTATCCTGCGTTGTCTTTCTTTGCGAGAAACAGTACAGTTGAATTTCTAAGATTATTTTCATCGATACTACGTGGACAGAACATTCCAATGTCTATTTTATATAAATGACTGTGTGAAATATGAATACTTGGCATGTATTTCCGATTAAATCGATCGATTCTTTCTTTGGAACAAAAATCACTTGATGTTAAGTGATTGTTGCCCCAAAACAAGCAGAATAAATGCTGAACGTCAAAAGTATGTTAAACCTGAGCAATTGAGGAAGCTTTAGTTTGTTGACATTTAACAAAGTCCCTTGAAATATTCAACAGAACATGTTCTCTGTTGATTAATCGAGCATTGTGCTTGGCGTGCATGAGTATGGTGCACCCAGTTAATCCATGATCTAAGAGTCAATAGTATAATTACTATAATGCTTTCACTGCCGTAAAACACACAAGCATCCAAGCCAGATGTCAGAGGTCCATGGTTAGCTCGAATAAGACCAAGGAAATAATGTAATGAAATAATTTCAAAAAAGCATAGCAACTACCTACTCATTGTGCGTAGATGGGCTCGCATTTTGGAGCAATATGCATCACATCACATCAAGTGACCTTAAATGTACTTGCTGATTGACAGCAAGACTACACCACTATGACCATCAGGTCAATCGCGATTTCAGGCATCAGGCTTTTGCAGCGAACTAAGTCAATCGATTATCATATTCCGTTAGATATTTGCTTCGTGACTGATTAAGGGCTTACAAGCTTGTGCTGACTGGATATCCCTAACCAATATAATTATTCATCCTGACGATTGACAGCCGTATTGTTAAAGCCACCTATAATGAAGGTGATTAGCAAAGTAAGTGGTACGTGCAAGCTCAGCACGCTTCCAATGATAAGCTGTTGAACACCGAATCGCTCGATCTCTATATAGAAAGCCTTGTGTCGTAAACAGAGCACCAGTTGTCATCGCCGCTTGTTAAGCATCTGTACAATCTTCCACTCCCAAAGCACTTGACAGTCTTTGTTTATGTTTCATTTGGCGCTGATAGGGATATAAAGTGTGATTTCACTTCACTGATAACCGCCTTTACTTGCTGTGGTACACTGGTGAAATGAACGCTCATGCATCAGTAGCCAAAGGCGACCACAGCGGGGAGGCATGAAACTGTAGCCCACATAACCGTGTGGAACATTTGAACTCGGCGCGTGCACCGTCCATCTTAATAACGCACAGTCCAAGATTGACCGCCCGTCCACTGGGACAGACAAATTATTTGATCGCTTGCCCGCTGGCAATCTGGCAGGTTTCTGTGCTGTTGTTGAAAATATGCAGTTACAATTTATTGTGTGGTAGATAAATGCGGCCAGTTACATACACTGTTGCTTTAAATGTTGCTTTAAAATGTTTGTTCACATAATTGCCGTCTAATATCGTTGATAACTGTAATATTGATTTATTCACTTAAAAGAGATGATCAACAACTAGTACAGACTCGTAATTGCTGTTGACAGGATCGATTGCTAATGTTGATAATGTAGCTTCCTTGATTATCCGCATGATACCATACCAACTATATGTAATTAAAGCACTATTGTTTATATGTTTTCTACAAAAATGCACACCATCAATATCTGCGCTCCACCGAAGCCTCACTTTGCAGATGTTTTAATGTACCAGATTCCGGTCGCTTATTTTACAAGAAGCCAGCAGATCACATTCTGTCGGGTTTGTGATTGAGTTCACATTGTCAAGGTTTCGTTAGGCTTCCGTTAGGATGATGAAATCAAAAAAGTTGATAGAATGCCACTGGCTTACCATATATTGTCGTGCAAGGATGCTTCGGGGAAAGGCCATATTGGTCACTCGTATCACAAACATCACTGGTCCATCACTGTCCCTAACGATGCCTCATATATATATATATATAACTATAAAGAGCATCATTTTCAGATTGTGGGAAGGTTTTTATCAGTTTATATATTTTGACACCAAGGTGAACGACAACAAAGAACAAACTACGTAGACTAACACAATCTTGTATGATTTATATAGTCTTGAGATTGCTTTGTTGGTTTGCAGGCTTGCCACTGACCTTTCTATAAATAACAATGAATCTGCTGCTATATTCAAACCATTGGAGACTAATGGCAAAGCAATCTGTCAGCGGTTTGACTAGACACATGTGTATACTACTAAATACAACTCTTTGGGGTAGGCTGGCAGTAAAACGTATTTGTGGTCTGTAGCTGATTATAGCGATAGCCTTTCATTCTGAACGAGATTGATTTACTCTGTCGTGGGTCTTGAGAATGCTTTGCCGTCTCTGCTAGATGAAAATTTAAGGCAAACAAAATATGAATATTTTGCGTTATTATGTTATAATCACTCTCATCAATATTCTGTAAGAGTATGTGGTGCCAATGCAGCAATACAGTCACTACAAAATGAAGTCGAAACTTACACTCCAAAGGACGTCATATTTAGCCACATGTGACTTACATAGGTCGCCATTAATACCTACTGCAGCAGCAAACGGGCACAACCCGAATATTTTAGTCGTATTCAATAAGGAAGATATAACCATTATCGATATGACAGTTAGCTAGATTGAAAATACATCAACAAAACTATGGGTTGTAATGGGCACAATTAACAATGTGAATACACGCAATATGCAGAAACAATGTGATTCACCATGTGCTACGATGTCCTACCACAGCCATCATCATCATAGTCTTTTTTGGTTATCTCAAGACAGTAATCTGAAGAAGTCACACATTCCATTCATTATTGCGCATTGGCAAATCCTGATTCAATGTCAAAGACGTTAACAGGGGCATTAACGCAATGAACTTACTTGACTGAGCGTAATCTTCAATAGAAAAACATAGTATTGCGTACTTCTGCTCTTAATTGCAGCTGACAAAAATATCTTTTTTTGCTGCTCCAGGTATATGATTTTGTCCATTATTATATTGGTGGTATGCTCCAATTAGCAACATATGGTTCATGTAAAGCCTTCAATATGTTAACGCCAATACAAAGTCTTTGGTGTGACACTTGATGTCCGTGGCGTCTCAGGCTTGTAATCCATTTCGTTGTAATTTACTAGCTGTGAAACCTGCACGGGTTGAAAAACCTGAGAGGTTAATGCAACATTAGGATCATGTTCAATCATCTATTCAGATCATATTTGATCGCACAATTTGAAGTGCAAGGGCGTGCAAACAATGTGGCCGATTCATAAATTGCTCCTGGTATCATTTGCAAACAGTTCAAGATAAAAGGTGGTTATTCATTTTTGTGAAGGATATAAACGACGAATGTACTGCATCGCAAAAATAACTTTTCGTACATGAAATGCTCGTAATTAAAGACAATAATGATAACCACGTGTTAATAATCGTTTGGCAATTTACGACAATACTCTTAGTCTGCCGCCAAAAAAGGGACTGGCAGAGTTTGTGACAGAAACTGCCCCATGATGTCTTTTTAAATATTCGATGACTTTGCACTGTGCAGATAAGAACGTCTGCACGAAGGAGAATCTATTGATGCTATCAAGTCAAAGTAATTGCTAGGATCAATATATTCTGCAATACTGAGAGTATTCATCATACCTAACTTTATACACACAATCATTCTGACCGATGCTTTGAGTCAAAAACTAGAATAGTGATACAAATTGATAGACAACAGCAGTATATATATTGTACTGTAAATCAACACCGTTTGTCAGCACTTGTAGCTATTTGACAATTCCGATTTGATCAATGGTAAACAAAAGTGATCGCTGTTTATCTCAAAACCACTTCGTGTTTCTGGATTTTCATATTAAATTACCATGAGACATAAATGGTCAGTTTACCATATTATGATAAAGATGTGAAGGTTTGAATCAATTTGTTATTTTTGGGCTTCAAGGTAAACGATAACACAAGAACAAACTACCTTGACCAACCAAATCTTATATGATTTATTTATTCCTGAGATTGCCTTGTTGTATTGCAGGATTGGCAGTGCTCTGTCTCCAAATAGCGATGAATTTACCGCTATCAACAAATCCTTGGAGACTAGTGACCATGCAAACTGTCCGCGGTTAAACCAGGCACTTGTGCATACAACTGAATAAAACTCTGTGTTTGGGGTTTGCGGGCAGCATAACGTTGTTGTTGTCTGTAGCTGAATATCGCGAAAGCCATTTAATCAGAATGAGATTGTGTTACTCTAGTAGGCTTTGATATCTATTTGTCGTCTAAGCACTTTAGATAGAAATATTGGGCAAATAAAGTATGAATATGTTGCGTGTCGCGCGTACAAGTCTTAGACGTCCTACAACAGGTATCATCATCAATGGCCTTTCTGTTTATATCAAGGCAGCTATCTGAAGAAGTCACACATTCCGTTCATTATTGCGCTTTGGCAAATCTTGATTCTGTCAGCTAGGGCATTGAAACGAAATCCGATGCACCGGGGATGGACTTGTCATTCCTAAACATACTACCAAGCTAAGACGTTCTTGTTCAGAGCACAACGATGTCCGTTGGAGTACGAGTCTTTCACCGTTTCCTTAGCATTACCGCTATTGGTGTGTCATGATATGATTCTATTCAGACGATAATCCTGCAGAAACAAAACACCAAGATCACGATCTATGACGACATTATACATTAAAGTTACATCAGAGCAACACACACAAGAATTTACACTTCCAAATAACACACATTTAGCTATATGTAAATACGCCTATATCAAGAATCGCAAGCAATGTCAAATTTACTGACTCAAAGACGTTGAAAGGGACATTAACGCAAGAAAATGGTCAGCACATTTCATGAAAATGCCACAAAGTGAAGAAGACTGCATACTAAAAATCTGTCCATTTACAGTTAAACTAACTGGACTGAGCGCTATCTACAATAGAAAAACATAGTATTGCGTACCCGTGCTCTTAATTGCAGCTGACAAAAATATCTTTTTTTGCTGCTCCAGGTATATGATTTTGTCCATTATTCTATTGGTGGTATGCTCCAATTAGCAACATATGGTTCATGTAAAGCCTTCAATATGTTAACGCCAATACAAAGTCGTTGGTGTGACACTTGATATCCGTGGCGTCTCAGGCTTGTAATCCATTTCGTTGTAATTTACTAGCTGTGAAACCTGCACGGGTTGAAAAACCTGAGAGGTTAATGCAACATTAGGATCATGTTCAATCATCTATTCAGATCATATTTGATCGCACAATTTGAAGTGCAAGGGCGTGCACACAATGTGGCCGATTCATAAATTGCTCCTGGTATCATTTGCAAACAGTTCAAGATAAAAGGTGGTTATTCATTTTTGTGAAGGATATAAACGACGAATGGACTGCATCGCAAAAATAACTTTTCGTACATGAAATGCTAGCAATTAAAGACAATAATGATAACCACGTGTTAATAATCGTTTGGCAATTAACGACAATACTCTTAGTCTGCCGCCAAAAAAAGGGACTGACAGAGTTTGTGACAGAAACTGCCCCATGATGTCTTTTTAAATATTCGATGACTTTGCACTGTGCAGATAAGAACGTCGATTAAAAGTCCCTAGCAATGATGTTATCGTTGCACGAAGGAGAATCTATTGATAATATCAAAGTAAAAGTAATTGCTAGGATCAATATATTCTGCAATACTGAAAGCATTCATTATACCTAACTTCATACACACAATCATTCTGACCGATGCCTTAATTAAAAACCAGGATAGTGATACAAATTGATAGACAACTGCAGCATATATATTGTACTGTAAATCTCCACCGTTTGTCAGCACTTGTAGCTATTTGACAATTCCGAATTGATCAATGGTAAACAAAAGTGATCGCTGTTTTTCTCATAACCACTTCGTGTTTCTGGATTTGCTTATCAAATTACCATGAGACATAAATTATCAGTTTACCATATTATGATAAAGATGTGAAGGTTTGAATCAATTTGTTATTTTTGGGCTTCAGGTAAACGACAACAAAGAACAAACTACCTTGACCAACCCAATCTTATATGATTTATTCATTCCTGAGATTGCCTTGTTGTATTGTAGGCTTGGCAGTGCTCTGTCTCCAAATAGTGATGAATTTACCGCTATCTACAAATCCTTGGAGACTATTGACCATGCAAACTGTCCGCGGTTAATCCAGGCACTTGTGCATACAACTGAATAAAAACTCTGTGTTTGGGGTTTGCAGGCAGCATAACGTTCTTGTTGTCTGTAGCTGATTATCGCGAAAGCCATTTAATCAGAATGAGATTGTGTTACTCTAGTAGGCCTTGATATCTATTTGCTGTCTAAGCACTTTAGATAGAAATCTTGGGCAAATAAAGTAAAATATGTTGCGTGTCGCGGGTACAAGGCTTAGACGTCCTGCAACAGGTATCATCATCAATGGCCTTTCTGTTTATATCAAGGCAGCTATCTGAAGAAGTCACACATTCCGTTCATTATTGCGCTTTGGCAAATCCTGATTCTGTCAGCTAGGGCATTGAAACGAAATCCGATGCACCGGGGATGGACTTGTCATTCCTAACATACTACCAAGCTAAGACGTTCTTGTTCAGAGATGTCCGTTGGAGTACGAGTCTTTCACCGTTTCCTTAGCATTACCGCTATTGGTACATGATATGATTCTATTCAGACGATAATCCTGCAGAAACAAAACACACATGATCTATCTAGACAATATACATTACACTTCCAAATAACACACATTTAGCTATATGTAAATACGCCTATATCAAGAATCGCAAGCAATGTCAAATTTACTGACTCAAAGACGTTGAAAGGACATTAACGCAAGAAAATGGTCAGCACATTTCATGAAAATGCCACAAAGTGAAGAAGACTGCATACTTAAAATCTTTCCATTTATAGTTAAACTAACTGGACTGAGCGCAATCTACAATAGAAAAACATAGTATTGCGTACCCGTGCTCTTAATTGCAGCTGACAAAATTATCATCCTATCAGCTTTTTCAATGCTCCAGGTATATAATTTTGTCCATTCTTCCACTGGCTGTACGCTCCAATTAGCAACATAAGGTTTATGTAAAGCCTACAATATGTTTACGCCGATACAAAGTTGTTGGTGTGACACTTGATGTCTGTGGCGTCTCAGGCTTGTTAAATATTTCCTTGTTATTTGCTGGCTGTGAAACCTGCACGGGTTGAAAAACCTGAGAGGTTAATGCAACATTAGGATCATGTTCAAACATCTATTCAGGTAATATTTCATTTAGCAATTTGAAGTGCAGGGGTGTGCAAACATTGTGGCCGATTCATAAATTTCTCCTGGTATCATTTCAATCTGTTCAAGATAAAACGTGGTTATTCATTTTTGTGAAGTATATAAACGATGAATGGACTGCATTGCTAAAATACCTTTTCGCATATAAAATGCTAGTAATCTAGTCAATATGCAATACTGAGAGCATTCATCATCCCTAACTTCATACACACAATCATTCTTACCGATGCTTTTAGTCATCAGCCAGGATAGTGACACAAATTGATAGACAAATGCAGCATATATATTGTACTGTAGATCTCCACCGTTTGTCAGCGTATGTAGCTATTTGACAATTCTGATTTGATCAATAGTAAACAAAAGGGATTGCTGTTTCGTGTTTCTGGATTTTTTTATTAAATAACCATGGACATAAATAATTAGTTTATCACATTGTGATGAGGATGTGAAGGTTTTAATCAATTTGTTATTTTGGTGCATCAAGGTCAAAGATAACAAAGAACAAACTACTTCGACAAACACAATATTATCTGATTTATGTAGTCCTGAGATTGCTTTGTTGGCTTGCAGGCTTGCCAGTGCTCTTTCTTCAACTATTGACCATGCGATCTGTCAGCGGTTTATCCAGGCACTTGTGCATACAACTGAATAAAACTCTGTGTTTGGGGTTGGCGAGCAGCATAACGGTTTTGTTGTCTGTAGCTGATTATCGCGAAATCCATTTAATCAGAATGCGATTGTGTTACTCTAGTGGGCCTTGATATTGATTTGCCATCTCAGCGCTTAAGATAGAAATCTTGGGCAAATAAAGTATGAATATGTTGCGTTATTATCTAAAAATCACCCAAATCGATGTTCCTTAAGTGCATATAGCGCAAATGCAGCTACACAGTCGCTCTAATATGATGCAGTAATATACACTCTAAAGCATGTCATATTTAGCGTAATGAGACTAACATAGCTTCAAGGTCGCTAATAATACCTACTGCAGCAGCAAACGGGCTCAATTCCAATTTATTATCGTAGTTTTCGATTAGATAGATATATCCTATCAGACCATTATCAACATGACAGTTCGCTAGATTGGAAATACATCAACAAAACTATGGGTTGCAATGGGCAATGGGCTAGTGATGTGATTCACAATATGCTAACTGAACTGATCTTGTGTCGCGGGTATAAGGCTAAGACGTCCTACAACAGGCATCATTTTTAATGGCCTTTCAGGTTATATCCATACTGCTATCTGAAGAAGTCACACATTCCATTCATTATTGCGTATTGGCAAATCCTGATTCTGTCAGCTAAGGTATTGAAAACATTTGTATATTCAAACAGCATTGCCACCTGCAAATTATGGCATGTAATGCCTTATATCAGAGCTAACACGTTAGTGTTTGGAGCATAACGGTGTTTGTTTCAATACGAGTTTTTCAACATCCCCTCTTAATTCGCCCCTACGGCCATTGGTGTGCTATAAGTCTTTCTTCATGCCATAATCCTGCAGATAAAAAAATCAAGAGATCATGATCAGAGTAATATCATGTTATTTCTTCATATTATTTTCATTATGTGAGAAAAGTCGCTAATAATGCACTGATGTTTAAATGTATAGCTGTGCTGTACCCCCTAATACCCAGTTACAGAGTTGTTGATTGACGCGCAAGCACAGCAGCTTTAAGCGAATGTTTCAAGATTATAGAGTATGCACGAAGGCAATGCTACCAACATAATTACTGAGGTTATTGGACAGGGGTTATCATTTAGTAGGTTTTCGGAACAGCAACAATGTTCTAGTAACAAGACTAGGGTTGCAGTGCTACTTAAACACGTCGTCGGTGACTGACTAATTATTCGTAGTTTATTTAATAGCGTTAACAGTGCTACTTAAACAAAACCGTAAAATTAACTTATTGACAGGAATACTGTAAAGGCTGGCGATTTGTTTGGCATCTTGAAATGAACGCGACATTGGGGTTTATAGCTGAGGGTGGAAGTGATTTAGGTCAACCCCGGACCCATTCTGCGGAATTGAATTTGATTCTATGCAGATGTGTCGGTGTAAACCTCAGACACCTAGCCTAACAGTACCCGCCCTCCCCACCCAGGATTACTTGATTGTATTCCTATTGAGGAATGTCATTTAGGCTTAAAAGGCTATTTCATAGAATGACAATAAACAGTGATACATGGAAGTCACCATAATATAATTACGTTGCTAAAGCACGTGTAGCTTCAAATAATCTTTCACATAATGTTAAGATAAACATTTACCAATTAAAGATTCAAAAACATTATCGTCAAAACCTAGAGAACAATGTAGGGATCTTTCTTCTTGTTTTGGAGTTTGGACGTCACAATATGCAAAGAATATCCCTCTGTGTGGCGTGTAAAAGATTAACGTAGTGTCGTAGTACAACACACATTTCCAAATTTGTGTGCGAAATGTAGGCTTCAGTAACAAAGACACAGTGATGTGCTGAATGCATATAACCCTGGACGTTCACCATTGCGTCTCCGTGTGCCGGTAAAACCACTTTTATAATCGGGTCATAGCAATAACAAATCCAATACATGCATGCCAACAGTGCCATAATAGCCTTAAAATTTGTTAACTGGTTATGCTGTCTGCTGTCCGAAAATGTTGGGCTGTGGGTGTGAGCTTTACATGTATCCAGTACTCGATTACATCTGTATTAGTGTGTAAGACAAATGCCGAAGATATTGAAACACTGCGATTTAAAATACCTGTCGTTTCAGGGTTCACAAAAATTGTCACGCAATTGCTTAATTGAAGGAGAGGACTGCACCACAAGACATGTAGCTTAATTAAATTGGAACCTATTTATTAACAGATGTATATACTTACTGGACAGAGCATAATCTACAATCGAAAAAACATAGTATTGTGTAACTTTGCTCCAATGGCTTCTCAGGCATGTAATTCATTTCCTTGTTAATTAATTGTAAGCTGCGCAAATTGCAAGATTTGAGAAGTCTCTAAGAGGTCAAGTCAAAATTAGGATCATGTTCAAACTTCTATTCAGATTATACTTCACCTTAAAATGTTAATCGTATGGTAGTGCAAACATAATGGCCAGTTCGTAAAATTGCTCCTGGTATCATTCAAGATAAAACATGGTTATTCATTTATACACGATGAATGGACTGCATCGCCGAAATACCTTTTCGGAAATGAAATGCTCGTAATTCAAGACATTATTGACGCACGTGTTTATAATCGTTCGGCTATTTACGAAACTACTCATGGTCTGCCGCAAAAACGGGATTGACAGAGTTTGTGACAGAAACTTCCCCATGATGTCGTTTGAAGTATTCGATAGTTTTGCACTGTGCCGGTAAGAATGTCGAATAAAAGTGCATAGACTGAAGGAGAATCTACCGATGTCATCAGAATAAAATAGTAATAGTTTAAATTAATATACTGCGCAATCCTGAGAGCATTCATCAGCACTAACTTCTTATACACAATTAGTGGGTTTAATACATTCTGAACGATGCTAGTTTTCAACAGCCAGGATAGTGACACGAATCGATAAACTGCTGTAGCATATATATTTTACTGTAAATCGCCATCGCCATGTTTGTCAGCACGAGTATTTGCCGATTCTGATTTGATTAATAGTAGAAAAAAGGACCGCAGTTCGTCACATAACCACTTATGTTTCTGGATTTTCTAATTAAGTAACATAACAAATGGAATCACTATGTTTCTGGATTTTCTAATTAAGTAACATAACAAATGGAATCCATGCAAACTATTTTAGCTTCTATCAATTCAGATTCCTCTTGTCGATATCACATCAAACATAATTACGTACCTTTGCCTGACATTCAACCCACGAATCGTGATGTATTACTGCTATTATGTATATGCTGCATCTATTTTACGACAAAATATAAGATGAGATTTTATAATTTAATTCTTAAACATTTTCTGAAAGCATTGTTAGCAAAGCTGGTGACGAGCCAAGATTTTGTTCAATTTAATAAAATGATATTGACCGGGGTTAGCGGATTACCATCCTGAGACAATATTTGCTGTATTGAGTGAGATGTGAAGAGAGAGCGGAATTCCAGTCAAACCTTCAGTACAAATGCTCACGGCATTAAGTCAATTATCTCAATCAATTGGATTCCTGACATGTGCGTTTGATCCATTGTTAAAACACATAAACCTCAGAAAATTGTCCAAGCATTAACAGACATCATCTCTTGAGCAATATATGAGCGCAAGCTAGTCTCGTTATTAATCTGAAATGTGTATAGCATCACCTACGTCTGAGGTCCCAATTGTCTTCTTTATATGCGGTCCACCGGGTACCTGGTTAACGTCCTGAATTCAAACAGGACAGCAGTATTATTGCTCTGGATGCATAGGCATTCGATTAATCACAAAGATTAGATTTACACCATTTGCTGTATGTGCTCTACACTCCAGATACAATACACTTAATGTAAATATAGAATGTTTTATAGTAACTACATTACTCAGACCTTGTATAATACTTAGTCCAAACCCTTTGTGATCCAGCTTGAATGATTACATTCGTTATTATGAAATATTTAATGTTGCAAATGTAGTATAATAATCGCCAATGACATGATGCTTTTGTAAATACAAGGATTACAGCTAGTCACTGGCATACTATTACTCAGTAACTACAAATATCCGTTCCCCTTATATGTGCGTCGGATTACACCTTAAGCTCTTTGGGATATCGTTTTAATAACATGAGCGGAATTTAACCTTACCCTATATGGAACGTGACCAATTGCTGCTGTTAAACCCTGATAACTATAATTTTGGGTTTTGGTTAACAGTATATGCTTGAAATAACCGTGGCAATAGACAGGAGGTCATTATGATTTCATGACACGTCCTTCCATTACTAAATATGGTTAAGCCCCATCACTTATTACAGTTTGTGCTGAGTTCAGGTGTATGATGCGAATGTCAGACGACATTTCATGTAAGCTGATCCTACGCGATCCATCATTATGCTGCTCAACTTACTGGTCTACCCATTACTCTGTAAGTGATGGCAGTCTTACATCGCATTTCGAACATTCAGAAAATGATACTGCGTTGTTAAAATGAGACTGGCCTATGCTGCAATTAATAATTGATGGCAGCGCGTGACAAGTATTGTTAAACAAGGGGCTATTGCCACCCTGGGGTCTGAAAAACAACATCATGGCAATTATTGGTGACGGGCTACACGGATGTTGATTGCTTGTAAGTCGATGTTTAGCACAAAGAGCGAAACAAATGTCTTTAGCATAGCGAGATCTGCTAACTAGCAACGATTGTGGGAACGTCTGTTATCATTTAGCCTAATATTTTGTGCTTGTATAGGACCACATAAATAATGAACGATTTTTCATATACATCCTATGCAGCTTTTCCGTATATGTAAAATGAATTAGATAACAGACATCAATTGTCAGGATGCATAAGTTAAGCAGTGAATACTCAGCTGATTTTAACGCGGTACTATCAATAGCATTCCGGAGATGGATACATTTTACAGCTCGTAAGAAAAACAGTTCGTCTAGGATACTCAATCAAATCCTACAAGGTAATGTGACTTGGTTGAGTCGATGAACCGAACGACACATTCCACCGTATATACTTCCTACCGATAGGATAACACAGATGCGGGGCATATTGGTCACTGTACATTCTCAACAACCACAATAAAATTGCCCTTCTTCCCGTACAACCCAATTGGGGTAATTGGGCACTAACCAGCAGACTGATTGGCTATGCGTTACCTTGTAAGTGCAATCAATCAATCGGGAAACGAATAACATTTGACAGAAAACTTCTGATCCAAATTCATTATATATTCAATGGGCACTATGATAGATTTGCCAGTTCTGTCATCTTTACAAGCCGTGTCAATAATCAAGCATAGATCTTCTGAACTTGAATGCTTTAGTATGCTATAATTGTCGTAAAATGATTCTGATGTAGCAATCAGAAAATGTATACCACTTAGCAATATGATTCACCAATAACATAGGGCAATGAACACAGACCAGTCTGCCAAGATGCAACAAAACGACGAACACAATAGCATAACACGTCAAAGTCAAATCAGCATGTAGACATAGCAAACCGGTATTATTGGTCAGGAATACAGTATATGCATTGAGATGAGTAAAATTACACAGCATGTGCGGCATTGAAGATTGTTTCCGAAGCCATTTGTAAACACACTACGAGTGAGCATCCAGACTGCCATTTACTCTGTTATACCATTGACAACCTTACATGCAACCGAAACTATGCATTCACGTAAATCTGTCTTTGTATTTAGTGGAAAGCAATTGTAGCCGTGTGTTGAGTTTGCTTCTTTGCTATGTTTAAACTCTTAACCCTATGGCTGGGGTGCTGATAAAGCTCTCCAATTAAGTCAGTTCATCGGATACATCATGACAATGGTGACAGCTAAAATATGCATAAAAACTGCTGTCGCTTTCTGATTCATTTACATACATTTTACGACACATTTTGCCATTTGCAAATGTGACAGATTACTTCACAGCCATGTCAACAAATGTCTCATCGTAAAGAAATTTGTGCATTTAAATAGCCAAACAGAATTCCATGCGATGTTAGAAAAGTATAGGTCATGACAGTTTGCATTGCTGCTCATCAGCATTCTAAGAAGCCAGCGAGATTTCAATAACCGGCTTGACCCTCGAGGCTTGGCAAGTATTTTTTCAAGCAAGGGAAGCAATATCCTGGCTCAATAAGGCATGTGCTGCCTCATTTGAAGCGCATGGCGTTAATAACTTGCTTATTCGATGTTTTGTCAAATTGACGGTTGCTGCTGCCATTATTTTGTTCAGCATGTTGATTCGAGATTGAACACATGTTTATCTCTGATGAATATGACTTATTTACGAGATTCACGCAACGAGTCATAATGACTCAATAGAATGAACTACAAGCTCGATTACGCAACATCTTCCCTATGGTAATGTAGGATTCTGTCAAATATCATTTTCAATGGAAGTACGAATCTGTGAGTTACACCTTCCTTTACTTAATCATACATCTCACATACATTGCGCACCAAGCACCGTAAAGCTATTATCAAATGAACGCGAACTGCCCAAAAGTTCTATTCGTATCAAATAATTGTGCTATTAAATCGCCTTAGCAGAATTCTACCACAATAGGTAGGTAGATAGACATATAACGGCACACGAACACTTTCATGTTGTAACGTGCCTACGGAGATGGAATAAATGTAGATAGATAAGATTGACTTGACAGGCCCGCCGCTTTCTATGATATATGTAAGAAAGGATTGATGAAGATTAACTGAAACAAGAACATGAAAATGATTTAAATACAAACAATTATTCCAGATCAACGCATAATTCATAACGCCCACAGCCACAAAAGCACAAACCCAGCGCCGTGTTTCCTATTAATGGGTTCTGCTAATCTTCATTTAAGAATAGTATACCACTTAGCAGTTTTGGATGCACCTTTATCCCATTTCTGAAAGAAGCTGACTTTTGTCGACTATATCCTCATGCTACCAAGAGCTTGATGACCATCTGCTTTTGTAGTACCAATCGAATTATTTCCTACTTCGGATTGTCCATTTGTGAAAAACGTGTTAACATTTGCGCATGAATGATTATGGAGTTTGCATTGCTATTTGAGAACGTCGGTAGCTGTCGACATTTGAGCGGTACTTCATCTCGTGCAATGGGTTCTCAAACATAACGGCTGAGCTTTAGTATCAGGAATGTCTTTGTGATGGCTCATCACAGCTAGGTAACCGCACTTATATATGAGCAATGGTAGGCTTAATGGCACCCTAGATCGTGCCCTTTTAAGGGACAACAGATGTACCTATGCGGCGTTTTGAGAATACAGAATTTTGCGATAAGACGGGTTAAATTACTGACGAGAGTCCTTTGATTATATTCAATATTATTACACATCTATGTTGCCTTATACCCCGCATATTGCATTTGAAAACATAGATTTTTATTGGATTTTGCATATATTATGGGAGGAACATTGCCAATTAGCTGGCTACATTTCAGGTTATATCCCCCTTTGAGGTTTCTGATTTGAAATAATACATTATATTGCCTAATACCCCGCATATGACATTCGAAAACAGCAAATACCCTAGACTCACGCAAAGTAGCTTATTGATAACATATTCAAGGCGATTTGACACCACTACGCCTAATCGATTCCTCAAATTAACACTTCATGTATTGAGAGGGTCAGGTGGTCAATATTTGCCTCGCTTGACAGGGACAGTGGGTGATGTGAGGTTGTAGATACGTTGATCTGGATGCATGACCGGTCAGTCAGCAGATGCCTCTAAACGTTGTATGCTAACATCAAAACTGCATGTTTATTGTTATTCACACTAGCATATACTTATAATGGCATAAATGGCCGTATTCTGTGTCGCGCATGAGGCTACAAGTCGTTTCAGGAATTACTTGAAGATTATATTAACATGTGCTGAGGCGGATGATATATCGTATGGTTCAGAGATAATGATTAATCTAGCACAGTTTGCATTGGTAACAGTGCGACCTGAAGTAACTTGCCATAATCCCGACCATTGATTTTGGTACAAATATATAATCCATAGATACGTCATCATTTACTGTAAAGCTAGACATTACTCAGTGTTAATATACTGCGGGAATATAATTTTGTCCCAAAGAACTTTAAACAGTACACACGAGAACTGTGCGACTCACTGAAACTCCCAGGATTTATATTATTTTGCAAATGTTAATATTAAAGCTGCTTTACAAAAGTGGTTGTTGATAAACATAAGTTTGCAGTAAAGCTTTTATAGCATCGTGCACATAGATAGACTCTCATATGACATTTTGCATATCCATTACATATATTGTCCTTTGACGCTCTAAGCTCGACTCACCTTAAATTTTGCTAGAATTAGATCGGTGATCGTTGTCATTGTGACCGCCATAAATGTTTTTCTTTCATAATTAAAGTATGAATGCTAAATAGGAATCGTACTGTTTGTAAATATCATCTCACATACCTTAGGATGTTATAACTAAGAAGATAATGTTCAAACCATGCCGATCTTTTCCCCGCCACGTAAGGCTCTACAACACCACGGACATAGCTTTCGTCTCCATACAAATATGCACATCTGGTAAGCATAATTTGTCATCATTTTGTAATGATGCTGATTTGGTCACAGTACCAACACGATGACTTATCTACCCTTTTCTGCGCATTAGCAGATACTCAATTTAAATGGCATAAATAAGCCCGTATCATTTTATCGTCATTTCCACAAAAAAAAAGTACTAATCTTTACCTACAACTGCGTAACCTACCTTGGCGTGTCGATGAGTCGAACATACTAAGCGTAAATATTGATAACATTTCTCTCAGCCAATCAATATAGCTTGATCCAATCGCAAATATTTGATAATTTTCTCGTATCAGCAAAATACCCTTCATTGCTGCAATGCCCTGCGTTAACGTCATGCGTCAACGAATAACACATTTCAATATGACGGCAAAGTCGAATCTACCATTCCAAATTGACCAGCCGATTTGCTCTAAGGATAGCCTCTGGGTCGCGAAATCCATTACAATGAGACTATGTGCCGTTGTGTCAGTTATGGAAGATCGTGTCATGCATTCTTTATAATCGAGTTAGGCGCACCAATAACACATTAACTCTCTATTTATTGTGCAGATACGGCGCATAGTAATGGCATTAAATCGACCTCCATAGATGTGTCCATGTTAAAGATGAAAATCGCGACGGCACTACTACGTTACAGACTGACACCGTATGAACAAATACTGCGAAGGTTTATAGGTTGATACTACTGATTTTGACACAATAATAATGTGATTATCTTTGAATTTTATTAGCTACTCATCATGGCGACTTTTTTTTACGTAGTAACTATCACCAACAAGATGTGCGCACAAGGCAGTATCAATACAAGCAAGTGCTAAAACATTATTGCGTCATATTATTGTTAGACACTCTACAAGTGGTTAAATAATATATGCTGATTCGAAAGTGTTGCATGCATAATGCACGTTATTTAGGAGGGTCGTTACCGACTCGCATACAAAATCTTCTCTTTTTCGTTGTATCAAATTAGAGACAAGTAATGTTAAAACACCACATGTGATTTGACTAGGTTAATAACATTTGCTTTCTTCTCTTAAGCCGGGGCAATGATATTGGATTAGCGCAATATGATATACATCCACATCGGCTAGAATGCAAGAAAGACTAAGCTGCGCCTGTCAGATGATCACATTAATTCGTATTACTAATCCTACAGTTTTTCACAGCAGATGCAAATGAGCTCATTAGAGTTTTCAAAGACATTTACAGATATGGAGCATTATATTCAAGACCATAACATTCCGCATATCCTGCATCGACCGTGCAGTGTCTGAGCAGAGGAAAATGTTAAAATTCCAGTCACTAAATCAGGAGACAAAGATGATGAGCTAGTGATACCAGGTTGTGTAGATAAGCATTTGTCGTACCAAATGGAATAACATAGCTATTGTGAACCAGTAGATGCCGGAAATGCGAAACCATCAATGTTCAAACAAGATCGGTGAATTCATAGCGAATTCCTCCAATTCCGATATTCCGGCGGATCATATATGAGCTGCACTCATCATATCTATACTGTGGATATCTCGAACTAAGCCGGTTTTACGCATTCTATTGAGTAGTTTCTTTGTATATAGCATAGGCTTAAACTTATATTCTGACAACAAACCTCGAAATTTTTGTCTTTTATTGTATACGTATTTTGGTATACACCAATCATTCGATTTTATGCTACGTATTCCGAAGCTCGAGTAAAGATCGACAAATAAGGTCGAACACAGACAATTTGTAATTTGCTTATCAGCAATTGTTCATTGAGGTTACTAATTGAATACCTCCAGAGCTAATCAGGTTGCTTTTCATGTGTATCAACTATCTAAAAAAAAGGATACATCAGATTTAATGTCAATGCAGTGTAATTGATGTTTACGTTCTAAGCATGGAATATTACCCTAAGTACACGTGCAGCTGGATAGTGATATTTTCTCCCGTTGTTGTCACACATAGAATATGATTCGTCCTATACTAGGATAAATACAATGAAATACTCTGTCCTGTCAGGTTATTTACATTTCCTTGCCGTATAGTCTATATTTTATTCCGTATCATAAACCATAGTATTCAGTTAGCAAAGGCATCATCATTACTAAATAAACACAAGTAATATTTTCAAGTAACCATGTATGGTATATCAAGGACTGGTAAATATTACATTGTGGTATCATGGTAGGATAACAAAAGTGTGCAATGTTCGAAATCCCTACGCTGTACCTCGTGTTTATTTTGTCTTATTTGTTATTCATCTTTTTACACATTGATCTATGGTGAACAACCACGAGATCGAATTTCAACAACAACAACAACATCCCCCACGACAATGATTTGAATAGGATGAGCTTGAGCCTGTTAATAGACAGATACTTGAAGCTAACAGTCTACATTACACAAATGAACTCCGCTTAAACTCTAATTAGGCGCTCCAATTCAATTAGTAAAATGCCTTCAGAAAATCACCCGGAGACATACCCTGTGCGGGATTGACCTTTATATGCTCATTATTAGCAATTGGCTTAAGAAATCCATAAGATCGTTACATTGATAACCACTCGGTTGCGCTTAAATGCATAAGAGCATCTGCATCTTCAGGTTTACAAATTGAACAGAGTAATGGAAGCTTTGGCTCTTATGCACAGCTTATATTGTAGATGCAAAAAGTCGCTTACACGCACGAGTGTATTGGGTATTCACCATGTAAATCACCATTGGATATAAATGACGAAAGGTGCAGTGTATATATGGATCGAATACATCACATATGCTGGGTGCTAATTAACTCCTGTTGACCCCATTTGTAGAAACCAATTATACAATCCTTAGCAGAAATAAAGGATTTGCTCCGTGACCTTGAGTCACTCAGGTTATCTCACGCTTATCGCAGATGGATGTTGTAAGCGTCCATGAAAGCACCGCGCACATCAATCAATAAGCTTTGCGCATGAGTCGTATTCATCTATCGTATGATGTAGTCCAACCGTATAACTACTATATGGATTCAGACTTATCCATATGCCCGACGCCGCGGATATAATCATACTGGGCTTCGATTAAAGCCTACGATTCACAAAGCCTAATGTTCGTGCAAACTACAAAACGGGGTAAACTGTGTACCAAAGATTCAACGTAACAGTGTGCATTAAAATGCGTTTTTGATGCATCCAAGCTAACGATATTGCATTGTCGCCAGAAATAACAGCTTGATATACAATAGTCCAACAGTCCTGGGACTAGCGTCGATCTACCCGAGAGTAACCTTATCAGGTTTGGAAATAGAAAATGAAGTAATTGGGTACAATTACAATAGCTAATCTTAATTTACATATAAATTCTTTGATAGGTAATGATTTATTCCTGGGTGAATGAGTAACAATGGCGATAACAGAGATAAAGCTGATTATCTCAATGCAATAGCGATATTTTTGGATTGATTGAAAACTCCTCATCGTGATTATGAAATCATATGGCCATAACGTATGTTTCAGTATTTGATATAGCCATCTATTTTCGGAAGATATCGGTGTGGCTCCATACCATAGAATTGGTCCACTGTGTAAGACTAAGGCGAATGTAGGGCACTACTTCTCGCTGCCCTGCTTCAATTACATTAGTCATTTTATGGCTAATGCAATTGACTCACTGTTCCAGACAAACGATTGCAAATCTAACAATTGAGCTTATCATACGGGGACAAGATTGGTCCTTGCCATTAGGATACATATGAACTATATTGCAGAGAGTACTATCATAACTATAAAAGTTTTAATGTCACCAATCGCGTTTTGTATTGAAGTTTTCTTCCCACATTTATTGTTTTCCATTATACAGTAAGTAGCGATATGCTTTATTGGATACACTGATATAAAGTCGTGGATACTTGTATCCTTAATCAAGATACGCTATCATGCTAACATTGCTGGTTCTGAGTAACACCAGTATTCCTACTTGAGATTTATCTCCGAAGCGTGTTTAACAAACATAGACAATGAAATTTACAGTGCGCATGCTTCAAAATTACAATGAGCACTTTGATCCGTTGGGTTGCTTATTGATGTTTTTACATAGACCATATGTAGACGTTTTTGTGGCCGCCTTGCAGCGGTGTCGTAAGTGTATCAAAATCCATGATGACATGAAATCAATCAATTTGCAAACGCTTGTCAAATTTATTCAAAAGATCGCAGCAACATTAATAACGATAATATAAGGCTATAATTCACAGCAATACGGACAAATGAAGTGATCAAATCCTATCATGTGACAGCCAGTTTATTAGATGTGATGTATGGCGCTTGTTTGTCGCTGTGTTTGAAAGGGCAGTAGACGTACAAGTGTTGCAGAGAATTGAATACGCTGCAGTATCAAAGAGCACATAGACGATGTTATCAGATTATTGCGTTGGTCAGTCGCGTTTGTGGCTGTATGTATGTAGGTATGTATGTATGTAGGTTTGTTTTTCCTTAATATATTTATGAGTGGATGTGCGTTGCTAATCGTTCCGCCATATGTGTATTATGATTTTCAATAATATTTTCCGTGCATGTATGCTATGGTGCTGTACATTTCGCCTTTCATGCATTTTGTAAAATTTGGAAATTGTTGTAATTTAGTTTCGGTACTTAAAAAAGTTCACTAACATCGCCCACGTGCTGTCTGGATATTTCTGTGAATAATATCTTCAGAGCGGTTTGTAATAAAGACTGGCCAAGCACACGTTTATTCACTGATATAGCAGATGTTCAGTAGGAAGAAGGAAACAGAAGTTAATTTTATTCGCTCAAACGTCGGGATTTAAGTTCAGCTCATTAAATCATTCAGATAACATTATGACAGTTATACATGACAAATGTTATGATAATAATACTGAAAGATATAAGGACTCATGCTAAAAACATTTTATGCTAGTCAGTTACTCTTCAAAATCGTCAATGGCGTGAAACTGAAATATGTTTGTCTACAAGTTATATTTGCTGATGCTCTTACAATAGCATTTTCCGTTTACTACTGATATCCGTTGCACGTGCCTCGTAGATTGGGGGTTTGTAAACAGGGCATTTTCTTTGACTGCAAAATCACTTTCACCCCAGCGGACCGGACAATCAATTAACCCCTCAGAATTTATCACCACGTTAGGGCTTTACATTTGCCCTAAATGTTCCCAAGTGATGTCTTCCATAGGCCATTAAACGTACGATAAATTATATATCCGATGGGATTGGCAACCCACATTATCTTGAACTTGACCTAAACTGCAAATTTCTGAGCTATTTCTCCGAAATTGCGTCGCTTAAATGGTCATTTCCAATGCACTTCCTGTAGGTTTAATGATTTTGATAGAAATGTTTCATGCCACCCATGGTTAATTATATCAATTAATCCTTTGTAGCGTATCGGTTATATTTCAGCAGTGGGTTTGTTGATATCTTGGAATGCACGAGTATAATTTAAGGAGACTCTGCCGGAGGAATATTGACAGTCGCGTTCATACTGACTCTTCCACAAAGCTCCGATTATTCACTTTGTCATATTGCACCCACGACCGGTATAAACTCCTATAATCTTTTGTCCACATTTTGAATACGCTCTGCGATTATAATTAGGAAGTCGTTGCATGATGTAGTATATTGTTTTAATTATAGTGTGAATCACTTATTTATTGACTTTTGTGTAGCTCCTCAGATTTATTGTTGTGAAGAACGTTGTATCATTGCACACCACATCATTATTTTTTCTAAATGGTCTTGGATTTAAAACGAATCCTTGGAATGTGCTCTTGTCTGCTGTTGTCTATTCTCAAAATCGTTAGAATTGATATTCGAGTACTTATTATATACTTCCCAGCCTCATGCTTCCTTTTGTGAAGAGCACAATGATTACTCTCCCCCTATGTGCGCTGACGAAACTTTCAGAATACGCTGACATGAAGCAAATGCTTTTGTTTATCATTGCTATTTAAACAATAACTTTTATTCTCGAACATTCTATAAGAACCGATATTGTGTATTACTGAAACAGTATTCACCAATGCAGCATAAACAACCAATCTATACGGGGGCGTGATTCCTTCGTGACACTGATGAACATGAATTTAGAGTTTACACGATTACTGGGTTTGAGCAAGCATTTTCAAATATATGGGGAGAGCTAAATTGTACCCAATTCTTGGCTGTTGAGCTCATCCAAAAATTATATATTGGTTAAATGTAGTAATTTAACGATTTCATATTGTCAATTGCTGTCTTCTTTTCTATCCTTATTTAATGAACATTTATCAACATCAATATATGATATATACAACTGGTTATGACCATAATTGAACATGAGTTCATACAAGGTGCGAGCAAATTTACTAATAACACGATGCCTGCGAACAAAATTATCTGATCTATATCCCCAACTGATGCACTGAGCGGAAATTGGATCATCAAAGGATTGATTTGCATCGAGCCATATGACTTCAGACTCTTTGGTGTGACGAGGAAGACCGTTTCAGGTATCAGAACAAGTACACAGAATACGCATTATAACTTTGATATCACACAACAAAATCTAGCTTGACTCTCTTCTATACACATTTGATCCTCAAGAGTCGTGTGCATCGGTAGCGAGCGTCTATTTTGGAATAAGCTCTCTATTCCTATTTAACGGTTGGTATTTTGCTTCATACCATTTAATATCTTATAAAGGAATTTCGTTTTGGGTGCATTGTATAATCGAAAGCAATCAATGCCGAAAAACAACATTTTATCAGAAGTAAATGTATTCAAGTAAAATAGTACAGATCATTGCTCTGCTAAAAGCATTCGTTCTATCCAAGATGATTATACATTGCTGATTACTTGGCACAAGTTCATCTAAATGTAGAGGTTGTATATGATACTCATAAGAAAATGGCCCGACCTGAGCATCCGAAGGATCCAGGGATAAGAAAACACACTCGTTTATATGCTAAGGAAGCAGGGCATTCTTTTCAATTGCGAACAGAACCAAATCAACGATAGTCCACTCCATTAAGTGGTAAATTATATCTGCCAGTAGCAGGCGCCTTGGGATTGCCAAGGGTGGTCGTTTGCGGCTAAAAACACGGTGACAGACGACATACCGCTTTACCGATTTCTATGGGTCAAGCCTAAACAAGGACACATGAATTAGGTATGAACAAATTAAACATTATTGGAGCACTCACCACGTAGAATTTGTTTGATAATTTTCCTTTTACTACTGGTTTTTCCTATGTTTTGTACTGATTGCACACCAATGCCATTAAATTTAGTCCTGTAAATCAGCATTGTTGTCGCGGCGCAGCTTTGCATTACGAGCATTAGAGTGTATAACGCTGCATATAGCTAGCTTTGACAGGGTTTTTGAGGAATGATTATTTGATGTGTCAGCATTCCGTGCGCAACGTGCAAAAAACTTCCAAGTAATTTCAAGGTTTTTGCGAATATTATTCCTATTATCAAATTGTCAAGATGTGCAATTTATTAAGGCAATATCATTAATGACACTGTTACAGCCAACTTTGAAGATAATTTACGACCGACGTATGGACTATTTTCTATATGATATAGCCAGCGCACATACCAACACTGCTTATGATAAAGTCAACGACAATTTAGATGAATAACAATGGTACTTTGTTATGCAAGAAATTTTATTTTCAATAATATCATTGATCAGTCAGATGAACAGGTGTTAAATATACCACATGGCAGAAAACAGTCTGGTGAAAATTCTACCTTTGCATTACCCTAAAAATTGACAATATTTACTATTACCTTAGTTAGCCATCACACGTACCTAACAGTGAGATAGCAAAGCGTACTCGTATGTACTGTGCTCTTGATTTCGAAACCCAAACAAATACCCATAAATGATGAATACCGGTTAGTGCTTGCCTGTTGCTTCTTTATACCCTCCAGATATTAGACATCAAGCACCCCTGTTGTTGTAACGGTCACCACCATTCTACATTGAGGCATAAGCGAACAAACCTCTCAATACCATTATTTGCATGCATATCACGAAAGGCATTCAATCAAATTTTGACGTAAAATTCAAAGCAATATCATAAAACAACAATTGCGGGGTATCGGTTATGTATTTCACATCTCTTCGGGGTTATATCCAATGACAGACAGTTTTATAATTGACATATGGAAATGTTATTTGGGTGACTTGGTGTATAAGAATAAGAATCGCTGCTTTAGTCAGTACGATGAACGTAGTTTACATGCATTGCTTCAAATTTACTTAAGCAAAGGAGGGATACTGTATTAAGGTCTCTGACACAGCATAGCACTTGTTTATCATATATGTACCTGCTATACCTTTCAAACAAATGCTCGCTTAGACGGTTATCTAAGGTTGTTATCGATAACATACTAAGTACGCTAATATTGCTAATGAAAATTTTCAAATGAAAACTACGCTTGCAAATTTCTTCATTTTAAAATATGCATGTGTCATATGTGACAAAATGTGACAAATGCATGCTTCAACGTTTTAGTTATTGTCTAGGTTTATATTCTACTACGATTCATGGACGTCGTCGAAGTCATGCATTTTCAGTCGTAACAATGAATGAGTGAGATTTGTTATATGTATAGTGGCCACGAATGAAGTATTTTAAAACTGCATAACAATTCTGTTCGTGCAGCTATTACAGATTTATTGTATCAGTTTATAAAAACGAGGTGTCTTTGTGTCTTTCGCAGATACTGCTCAGCATTGTCGGCAAAGACCAATGCTCGATAATTACTTGTAAACACAGAAAATACCAAACAAAGTTCCAAAGCTAGCACACCTCATCTCCTGTATAAGGTCATTACCACTTCCGGCTAACCGATGCAACCTGTTGTTGTGGACGTATATAATATACAAACGATAACTATTTGTTTGACTTTCAGACATCTTACCGTGGTTAATTATTGTCTCCCAACCCAACATCTTACGAAAGTCGTTAAATGGAATCATGACATCAACAATTGCTTCAAAATCATATCTGTGAAAAATAATAGAGCCACTCGGCCATTTCTTTCCAGATTAAAATCGATGTAGAGTATATTCATTGTAAAGTTTTATATATAGTCTACCTAAACCGTCAGCATCAGTTTTGTATCACTAATATTTTCTATCATGACATGATAACTTGTGTACTTGCCCAAACTCTGATAGGCAAAATGATATAAATTATGAATAAAATACATTGCGCATCTAGTATGATCGCTGGGCATTTACAGTCAGGTTTTAAAGGACTTTTTCATTAATGGCTGTCTCTGCTTATGCGTATGGCAGTATCATGCGTATTGATCTTTTATTAAGGCACATAGATTCGCGCCTTGTGTCGCTGTGTGGTCAGCGACGTTATAATTCGGGCAGCATAATCCACAAAATGGCCTTGTGAGTTTCAGCGAGTTGATATTTGTGTACAAATGTACATAAAATGGACCGTTGCCTCTTTACCAACGAGTGGATTGAACGTCACAAGGATGAGGTATGTATGGAGTATTCTGCAGAGAATGTTATGGTGCGATTATAAAGATGAACTTCGGGTTGACATTCTTATCAACTAGTCCATTACTGTTATAATGCCAAATTCTACATTGAAATGTCTTATCAATTCTAGTCCATGATACTGTTATAATCAGGAAATTGATAACCACTGAATGCTGCTCACCGATTAGACTTTAAACATGGAAAATTACCTAAATGCACATTGTAACAAATTAACCAGCACGAGGATTTATGTTATAATGCCAAATCGTCAGTGATAAAATTACCTGATCTTGTAACAAATGCACGAGTTATTGCTCGTCAGTGATATTCACCACAGCCCAATATCCATTCCCTTTATATGTGCAACGAGTAACCTCTTCTAGATGTCGTTATTTAATAGTATCAGTTGTATTTAACCTTACCCAAGAATACAACATGATAAACTTTTGCTATTTAACTCTCATAACTGGTTTTCTGTTCACAGTTCATGCTTGAATGAGGCAATAGACAGTGCGTTACACGAGGTTATTAGGATGTGATGTCACGTCATTCAATGTGGTTAAGCCCCATCGTTTGTTTAAGCTTGTGTTGGGCACGAGTGGCAGAATACTGTGCACTTAGGCTGATCCAAATCGATCAATCACTATTGTGCTAAATTTAGCTAGCTGCATTCTCGTTTACTCTTAAAGACAATTTCTACTGAGATGACATCAGCATTTTGAACATACCTGAAGCCTTATACTTTATGTTTTATGGCAGTAGCCGTTGCCACCTAGAACAGCAACATATCTGGGGCCGTACTAGTAAAGATTTGAATACTTTAAACCTGCAATCTTAGACCGTATTCATAATACAATAGTTTGGCGAAAGACAACTTGTTAGTATTTAGCAACTCTTGCGAACAATTACGGGAGAATGTCATATAATTGTGGATTGCAACACCATCACAAATAGCTTTAATGTTGTTTATGTCAGAGACTTAGGTGAAGCCATTAAGACTGTGCACTAAATAACCTAACGTGGCATGGCTGATTATATCGTGATGACATTACTGTCAGTCAGACTTTATCATACACGAACACGAACAAATATGCATGAAAATAACGGTTAGCAATGTTTGAGGGTCGCCGGGCTCCGACTGTACCACTTGAAACTTCATTAAAACGTATCATCCAGATTGGCTAACTTCGAATTTATTTTTTTGATCTAGTGTGCTAGCATTTAATCGCTAGACAGGCGCCCGGGTCACTCATTTAAGGCGTAGTATTCCAATAAAGAACATTGGAGATACCAGTTCAAGTTTTATGTTCTGTAATTTAAGCCGTTTGGGATCCATCAATCCTGGTCGCCCCAACATTTTATCGAATGTTTAATTTAATGTTCGTCTTTATTTGTCAGGAGGGATTAGCGTACGATATATATGCCAAAACGGTTTCATTGTGACATAAGAGCCGCCGTCAGATCGAGATAATCCATCGCATTGGGGCATCGAGTGTAACATATTTGGTAACCTGTAAATGCAATCTAATGGATACTCTCAATGTGTTGTAGTGGATAAGAGATGTTAGTTAGTTGGGCTTGGGGCTCGAGGATGGAGAATGGAAATAAAGAACATCAAACGAGCCAAGATTTGTCTCTGCCGTAGCCTCATCATGGTTGAGAAGCTTAAATTGATGAGGGATCGATTGATAGTGGTTATTACGTCTGTTATATGCGCTCTAGCCAGATTGCCAATAGCTATATAGCAGTGGACTTCAATCGACGTAGTTAAAAAAACTCATCAAATGGAACACTTGCCTGCTTGGGAACTCAGGAATAGCCGACAGTAGTTACAATAGTGTAGGTGGAAATGAATTGTTTAGAAAACAAGCATCAGATTATTGCAAGGTGTTGTGTATTATTTGCATCGAAACTTGGTCGGCATAGTATTCCTAAAAAAATTGTATGTTCCTATGTCGATTTTATCTAAATGACATTTAAAAAAAGTGAAATATGTATGCTTGGCGTACATTTCCAAGTGACCCGGTCGATTCCTACAACATTGTTGTTAACTCAGTGTTGCCCCAAAACTAACAGCTTGATAAATCCTGAATGTCATTAGTACGTTTTACCTGAGCAATTGAGCAAACTTTCAGCACGCTTCCAATGCTAAGCTGTTAAGCGCCGAATCGCTCGATCTCTACATAGATGTCATGGTGTCGGGAACAGACTATCAGTTGTCATCGCCGCTCACTAAACATCTGTACAATCTTCCACTCCCATAGCACTTGACAATCTTTGTATATGTTTCATGTGGCGCTAATATGGCTATAAAGTGTGATTTCACTTCACTGATAACCGCCTTCACTTACTGCGGTACATTGGTGAAATGAACATTTGTGAGCAGCAGAAGACGGCGACCGCAGCGGGGAGGTGGTAAACTGTAGCCCTCATAACCTTGTTGAACATTTAACATCGGCGCGTGCACCCAAGTTATTTGACCGCTTTTAGTATGGCAATCTGGCAGCTCTCTGTGCATTGGATTATAGTATTCAGGTACAATGTATTATGTGGAAGGTAACTGCGGCCAGTTACAGAATGTCACTATTGATGTTGCTTTAGAATGTTTGCTCACATAATTGCCTTCTAATATCGTTGATAACTGTAATATTGATTTATTCCCTCGTACAGGCTCTTGATTGCTGTTGACAGGATCGTTTGCCATTGTGGATAATGTAGCTTCCTTGATTGTCCGCGTGTTACCATAGAGCAACACAAGTAAATGTGATTAAAGCACTATTGTTATTGTTTTCTACAAAAATGCACACAATCAATATCTGTGTTGCACCGAAGGTTCACATCGCAGTTTATTATAATGTACAATATTCCGGTCGCTTACTTCACTAGAAGCCAGTAGATCACATGCTGCTGCGCTATCCACGCCTGTCTAAACACTTGTCAGGTCTCTGATTGAGTTCACGATGTCAAGGTTTTGGTAGGCTTCTGGTGGCCTGATAAAATCACAAAAGTAGACAGAATGCAACCTGCTTGCCATATTTTGTCTGGCAAGGATGCACTGGGAAAAGGCCACAATTATCACTCGTATCACAAACATCACTGGTCTATCAGGATATTACTAGATCCTAATTACTGCATCAATGACCCTAACGATGCCTCATATACACAATTATGACGAGCATAATTTTCAGGTTTTGATATCTCATTTTGCTATCTCAAGGTTCTCTGGTCCTGGGGAGTGATGGTATCTTCATAAAAGTCTCTGGCCCCTTTGCTGTGTAACCATCTAGGGAACCTAAGTCAATACAGAAACTGGTAATTAATATCGATTACAGAATTCATGAAGCAATTTGAAATCAATTTGATTTACTATATGCGGTTCGCCTCCGGATATACACGCTTGTAATCCACGACACCATGTTGCCATGTGAGTATCTAGGGAACTTAAGTGAATACAGAAACTGGTAATTAATATCGATGCGGACGGCAGTAACGTTGTATCATAGCTTAGAAACTGGTGTGGTCAGCGGGTACAAACACATAAATAATTTTGACTTCAGGCCATAACTATATTTGGGACCCATATTATTTCATATTAATGACAACTTGATTACAAATCGACAGCAATGTCCGAAATAAAGGCAAGGTAATAGCTGCAAAATACCATAAAGCACTTTGTGCCATCGTACCTCAAAGCGGCATTGAAAGCGTTAAGTGTTCACTGATATAAACACTATACGGGTCATGTAGAGTGTCTGCCATATGCAAAACACACATAAGAAGAAATTAAAACATTTGACGTTACGCAGACTCATCAAAATGTTTCCATAAGGGTCGAAAAAAATCACTATATAGATCTCACAAATACAAACCTCCTCGCTACTCAATCGAATTTCTTGAACATTGTATCAATCATCGCAAGATGTTTCGATTGCGTAATTGTTATTTGAAGTGAAAACTGGTGCACTCCTGTAGCATATCTGCATCAGAAATTGTTCGATCACACTATGCTCCCTAATAAATTACCATGAGACATTGATCATTAGTTGATTAAACTCAAAACAAGATGCATGGACATGATTATTCATTAATAGACAGGACCGATAAATATGTGCAGGTTTTTATCAATTTACATACTTTTACACCAACGAAAACGATAACAAAGAACAAACTACGTTGACCAACATAATCTTGTATGATTTATATAGTTCTGAGATTGCTTTGTTGGTTTGCAGGCTTGCCACTGACCGTCCTACATATAGCAATGAATCTGCTACTATCTACAAACCCTTGGAGACTATTGGCAATGCAATCTGTCAGCGGTTTAACCAGACACATGTGTATATAACTGAATACAACTCTGTCTTTGGTGTAGGCTGGCAGCAAAACGTATTTGTTGTCTGTAGCTGATTATAGCGATAGCCCTTCATTCTGAACTAGATTATTTTACTCTGTCGTGGGTCTTGATATCGCTTTGCCGTCTTAGATAGAAATCTAGAGCAAACAAAGTATGAAAATATTGCGTTATTATCTAACAATCCCTCACAAGACAGTAATTTGAAGAAGTCACACATTCCATGTATTATTGAGCATTGGCAAATCCTGATTCTGTCAGGTAAGTCATTGAATCGAAATCGCGAGGGACGAGGATGGACTTGTTCCTTAACATACAACCGCTAATCGATATAACTCGTATGTAGTCTAGCGCCTGTGCTCTTGCAGTTCAAAGACCATCAATTCAAGTAAAATGAAAGCCAAATGAACAGAATCAGTCCCAAACATACTCAGTAAACCAGATTAGTACCATATTATAGAGGTTGAGGGAATCCGGCAGTGAGAAGATGTGAATAAACAATGCAAATGTAATACCTACCATAAAATATTTTCTTATGCATTTAAACAACATTGTCACCTCCTAATTGTGGCATTGGTGTTTATAGCAATACTAGATTTTAAACATTTCCTCTGAACCAGCTCTTACGGCCATTGGTGTGCAACATGCTTGTATTCAAGCCATAATCCTGTGGATAAAAAAGCCAAGAGATCATGATCTACAAAGAAAATATACATTTAAGTTATACCAGAGCAACACTTTTGGAAGCAACTACTTATCAAGTGATATTCCTTCATAATATTTTTTATGTGTGTGACAAGTTGCTAATGATGCACTGATGTTTTAAGGTACAGCTGATTAAGGCGCTATCACAGCAGCTTTAAGCGAATGTTTCAAGATTATAGAGTATGCACGATGGCATCGCTACAAACAAAATGACTGAGGTACATGGACAGGGTTTATCATTTAGTAGGTTTTAAGAACAGCAACCATTTTCTAATATATAACATGACCAGCGTTGCAGTGCTACTTAAACTCGTCGTCGGTGAATGGCTAATAATTCGTAGTTTATTTGATAAAGGTACTTGAGCAACCCGTAAATTCAACTTATTTGGCATGAATACCGAAAAGGCTGGAGATTTGTTTGGCATCCCAAAATGAACAGACATTGGGGTACATAGTTGAGTATGATATATATTTATGTCAACCCCGGACCCATTCTGCGGAATTGAATTTGATTCTATGCAGATGTGTCAGTGTAAACCTGACACCTAGCCTAACAGTAGCCGCCCTCCCCGCCCCGCTTTACTTGATTGTTTTTCTATTGAGGAATGTCATTTGGGCTTAAAAGGCTTTTAAGTAGAATGACAATAAACAGTGATACATGGAAGTTTTCTTACATTAGTATAATAAAGTTGCTAAAGCACGTGTAGCTTCAAATAATCGTTAACATCTTATTAATATACACATTTATTAATTAAGGACTTAAAACCGTAATCGTCAACCCTAGCGATCAATGTAGGCTTTGATTTACATTTTATGATATGCGATTGCTTCTGATGCTCCAAATGTGTGATTGAAACCAGTCTGTTTATACAGTCATTCGTAATTAATAGGCAATTGGAAAGAACACTGGAGCTTGCGCATGATAACACACACTACGGAAAGGTAATTCAACCGAACAAATGGGTGAATAAATATACGTTTACATAAGGAGAGTCGAAATAATTCCACATGAGCTTTTCAGCTTTTGTCCTCATCTACAGTTGTTTCTCTAACATGTCGGTTTATGCACCTGCCAACTGTAATATAGCTATGTGGTTTAGATAACTAATTAGGGATTCCTCGCTTTGTCATATGATTACTCAATTATTGCTTTATTATAACCTATTTGTTTTGAATAGTTGTTAAGCATGGTGCATATTCAGTCAGCTATGCGCCTTTGTTGAGTGTTATTTGTAGTTAACCTGGTGTATTATTTCTATTGCTGGATATCAGATTCATTGAAGGGGCCGAGGATTTAATGAGGGATCTGCAAAACTTCTATATGGCTGTTGGCAGATGATCATTGGCAGCACAGTGTACGTATTCATTGTTAATTCCAGCCTTACTCACAAGAGTGCATTGCGTTTCATGATTAATAATGTAGCTTAGTACATTGGAAACTCGTTGTAGCATATGGCAAAACGGTTTCATAGTGTGTTATAACTTTGTCATAACGTTGTTATTTAGTGTATTTACTTAATGCGACCAAGTAATTTTCTGTCGACGGAATAGCACTAATATAAAACAAAAGTAAGCAGTCGTTATAAAGCACCAAAACCAATGGTTCAGATACCCACACGTTAGTTTAACACAGAAACAGATATATATGATCACTTTAGGTATAATCTCAAATGATAGACAACATCCCTACGATATATTATTATTAATGTTGTTGTGCCATCTGTGTACTTGTTGTGACAAATAACAAGCTGTTATGTACAATATCATAGTCATGCAAAATCTCAAGTCACACTATGGGTCAAAAGTCATACAATGGGTCTAAAAGCAAACTATGCTAATGTTATCAGTGAACTTGAATACCCATGTTTTGCGAACTTGCTTCGTGATTTTTGCAAAAACTAGAGTAGCTACATCTGTGTGACGCATAAAAACGAATAACGTAGTGTCGTATTACATGACCATACCTTTCCACATTTGTGGAAATGTAGCCTTCCGTTATATATGGACACATTGGTGTACTCCATGCCTATAATCCAGGACGTATAAGATTGCGTTTACGGGTGCCGCCAAATCACCTCTATTATTTGGGCATAGCAATAACAACTCCATCACAGACATGTTACATATACTATACAAGCTTCATTCAAATAACTACATTCCAATGCTAAGCTGTTAAGCGCCGAATCGCTCGATCTCTACATAGATGTCATGGTGTCGGGAACAGACTATCAGTTGTCATCGCCGCTCACTAAACATCTGTACAATCTTCCACTCCCATAGCACTTGACAATCTTTGTATATGTTTCATGTGGCGCTAATATGGCTATAAAGTGTGATTTCACTTCACTGATAACCGCCTTCACTTACTGCGGTACATTGGTGAAATGAACATTTGTGAGCAGCAGAAGACGGCGACCGCAGCGGGGAGGTGGTAAACTGTAGCCCTCATAACCTTGTTGAACATTTAACATCGGCGCGTGCACCCAAGTTATTTGACCGCTTACCCACTGGCAATCTGGCAGCTCTCTGTGCATTGGATTATAGTATTCAGGTACAATGTATTATGTGGAAGGTAACTGCGGCCAGTTACAGAATGTCACTATTGATGTTGCTTTAGAATGTTTGCTCACATAATTGCCTTCTAATATCGTTGATAACTGTAATATTGATTTATTCCCTCGTACAGGCTCTTGATTGCTGTTGACAGGATCGTTTGCCATTGTGGATAATGTAGCTTCCTTGATTGTCCGCGTGTTACCATAGAGCAACACAAGTAAATGTGATTAAAGCACTATTGTTATTGTTTTCTACAAAAATGCACACAATCAATATCTGTGTTGCACCGAAGGTTCACATCGCAATTATTATAATGTACAATATTCCGGTCGCTTACTTCACTAGAAGCCAGTAGATCACATGCTGCTGCGCTATCCACGCCTGTCTAAACACTTGTCAGGTCTCTGATTGAGTTCACGATGTCAAGGTTTTGGTAGGCTTCTGGTGGCCTGATAAAATCACAAAAGTAGACAGAATGCAACCTGCTTGCCATATTTTGTCTTGCAAGGATGCACTGGGAAAAGGCCACAATTATCACTCGTATCACAAACATCACTGGTCTATCAGGATATTACTAGATCCTAATTACTGCATCAATGACCCTAACGATGCCTCATATACACAATTATGACGAGCATAATTTTCAGGTTGTGATATCATTTTGCTATCTCAAGGTTAAGGTTGGGGAGTGATGGTATCTTCATAAAAGTCTCTGGCCCCTTTGCTGTGTAACCATCTAGGGAACCTAAGTCAATACAGAAACTGGTAATTAATATCGATTACAGAATTCATGAAGCAATTTGAAATCAATTTGATTTACTATATGCGGTTCGCCTCCGGATATACACGCTTGTAATCCACGACACCATGTTGCCATGTGCCATCTAGGGAACTTAAGTGAATACAGAAACTGGTAATTAATATCGATGCGGACGGCAGTAACGTTGTATCATAGCTTAGAAACTGGTGTGGTCAGCGGGTACAAACACATAAATAATTTTGACTTCAGGCCATAACTATATTTGGGACCCATATTATTTCATATTAATGACAACTTGATTACAAATCGACAGCAATGTCCGAAATAAAGGCAAGGTAATAGCTGCAAAATACCATAAAGCACTTTGTGCCATCGTACCTCAAAGCGGCATTGAAAGCGTTAAGTGTTCACTGATATAAACACTATACGGGTCATGTAGAGTGTCTGCCATATGCAAAACACACATAAGAAGAAATTAAAACATTTGACGTTACGCAGACTCATCAAAATGTTTCCATAAGGGTCGAAAAATAACTATATAGATCTCACAAATACAAACCTCCTCGCTACTCAATCGAATTTCTTGAACATTGTATCAATCATCGCAAGATGTTTCGATTGCGTAATTGTTATTTGAAGTGAAAACTGGTGCACTCCTGTAGCATATCTGCATCAGAAATTGTTCGATCACACTATGCTCCCTAATAAATTACCATGAGACATTGATCATTAGTTGATTAAACTCAAAACAAGATGCATGGACATGATTATTCATTAATAGACAGGACCGATAAATATGTGCAGGTTTTTATCAATTTACATACTTTTACACCAACGAAAACGATAACAAAGAACAAACTACGTTGACCAACATAATCTTGTATGATTTATATAGTTCTGAGATTGCTTTGTTGGTTTGCAGGCTTGCCACTGACCGTCCTACATATAGCAATGAATCTGCTACTATCTACAAACCCTTGGAGACTATTGGCAATGCAATCTGTCAGCGGTTTAACCAGACACATGTGTATATAACTGAATACAACTCTGTCTTTGGGGTAGGCTGGCAGCAAAACGTATTTGTTGTCTGTAGCTGATTATAGCGATAGCCCTTCATTCTGAACTAGATTATTTTACTCTGTCGTGGGTCTTGATATCGCTTTGCCGTCTTAGATAGAAATCTAGAGCAAACAAAGTATGAAAATATTGCGTTATTATCTAACAATCCCTCACAAGACAGTAATTTGAAGAAGTCACACATTCCATGTATTATTGAGCATTGGCAAATCCTGATTCTGTCAGGTAAGTCATTGAATCGAAATCGCGAGGGACGAGGATGGACTTGTTCCTTAACATACAACCGCTAATCGATATAACTCGTATGTAGTCTAGCGCCTGTGCTCTTGCAGTTCAAAGACCATCAATTCAAGTAAAATGAAAGCCAAATGAACAGAATCAGTCCCAAACATACTCAGTAAACCAGATTAGTACCATATTATAGAGGTTGAGGGAATCCGGCAGTGAGAAGATGTGAATAAACAATGCAAATGTAATACCTACCATAAAATATTTTCTTATGCATTTAAACAACATTGTCACCTCCTAATTGTGGCATTGGTGTTTATAGCAATACTAGATTTTAAACATTTCCTCTGAACCAGCTCTTACGGCCATTGGTGTGCAAAATGCTTGTATTCAAGCCATAATCCTGTGGATAAAAAGCCAAGAGATCATGATCTACAAAGAAAATATACATTTAAGTTATACCAGAGCAACACTTTTGGAAGCAACTACTTATCAAGTGATATTCCTTCATAATATTTTTTATGTGTGTGACAAGTTGCTAATGATGCACTGATGTTTTAAGGTACAGCTGATTAAGGCGCTATCACAGCAGCTTTAAGCGAATGTTTCAAGATTATAGAGTATGCACGATGGCATCGCTACAAACAAAATGACTGAGGTACATGGACAGGGTTTATCATTTAGTAGGTTTTAAGAACAGCAACCATTTTCTAATATATAACATGACCAGCGTTGCAGTGCTACTTAAACTCGTCGTCGGTGAATGGCTAATAATTCGTAGTTTATTTGATAAAGGTACTTGAGCAAACCCGTAAATTCAACATATTTGGCATGAATACCGAAAAGGCTGGCGATTTGTTTGGCATCCCGAAATGAACAGACATTGGGGTACATAGTTGAGTATGATATATATTTATGTCAACCCCGGACCCATTCTGTGGAATTGAATTTGATTCTATGCACATGTGTCAGTGTAAACCTCAGACACCTAGCCTAACAGTAGCCGCCCTCCCCACCCCACGGATTACTTGATTGTTTTTCTATTGAGGAATGTCATTTGGGCTTAAAAGGCTATTACGCAGAATGACAATAAACAGTGATACATGCAAGTTTTCTTACCATTACAATACCGTTGCTTAAGCACGTGTAGCTTCAAATGATCGTTAACATTTTTGTAATGTATACATTTATCAATTTAAGACTTAAAAACGTAATCGTCAAGCATAGCAATCAATGTAGGCTTTGATTTACATTTTATGGTATGCGATTGCTTCTGATGCTCACAATGTGTGATTGAAACCAGTCTGTTTATACAGTCATTCGTAATTAATAGGCAATTGGAAAGAACACTGGAGCTTGTGCATGATAACACACACTACGGAAAGGTAATTCAACCGAACAAATGGGTGAATAAATATACGTTTACATAAGGAGAGTCGAAATAATTCCACATGAACTTTTCAGCTTTTGTCCTCATCTACAGTTGTTTCGCTATCATGTCGGTTTATGCACCCGCCAACTGTAATATAGCTATGTGGTTGAGATAACTAATTAGGGATTCCTCGCTTTGTCATATGATTACTCAATTATTGCTTTATCATAACCTATTTATTTTGAATAGTTGTTAAGCATGGTGCATATTCTGGTGCTAACAGTCAGCTATGCGTCTTTGTTGAGTGTTATTTGTAGTAAACCTGGTGTATTATTTCTATTGCTGGATATCAGATTCATTGAAGGGGCCGAGGATTTAATGAGGGATCTGCAAAACTTCTATATGGCTGTTGGCAGATGATCATTGGCAGCACAGTGTACGTATTCATTGTTAATTCCAGCCTTACTCACAAGAGTGCATTGCGTTTCATGATTAATAATGTAGCTTAGTACATTGGAAACTCGTTGTAGCATATGGCAAAACGGTTTCATAGTGTGTTATAACTTTGTCATAACGTTGTTTATTTAGTGTATTTACTTAATGCGACCAAGTAATTTTCTGTCGACGGAATAGCACTAATATAAAACAAAAGTAAGCAGTCGTTATAAAGCACCAAAACCAATGGTTCAGATACCCACACGTTAGTTTAACACAGAAACAGATATATATGATCACTTTAGGTATAATCTCAAATGATAGACAACATCCCTACGATATATTATTATTAATGTTGTTGTGCCATCTGTGTACTTGTTGTGACAAATAACAAGCTGTTATGTACAATATCATAGTCATGCAAAATCTCAAGTCACACTATGGGTCAAAAGTCATACAATGGGTCTAAAAGCAAACTATGCTAATGTTATCAGTGAACTTGAATACCCATGTTTTGCGAACTTGCTTCGTGATTTTTGCAAAAACTAGAGTAGCTACATCTGTGTGACGCATAAACGAATAACGTAGTGTCGTATTACATGACCATACCTTTCCACATTTGTGGAAATGTAGCCTTCCGTTATATGGACACATTGGTGTACTCCATGCCTATAATCCAGGACGTATAAGATTGCGTTTACGGGTGCCGCCAAATCACCTCTATTATTTGGGCATAGCAATAACAACTCCATCACAGACATGTTACATATACTATACAAGCTTCATTCAAATAACTCAACATTTACCGAAATTATACGCGTTTTCTGGTCTGATCACACTGGACTCATCGTACTATTACAATATTAGTGTATTTTAGTGTCTCTTGCGCTTGGAACGGAATCTTCAATCGACGTTCCTCCCGGGCCTTTCATGTCTTGCTAAGGATGACTTTTGGATCATAAATTTGATTTCATATCTATTTCAATGTTATCATATCTTTAAACTGCATTTTAATACAAAGGCAGCACGCACTGAAATTTGATGATGTTTACAATTTGTACACTGGTTATGCTGTCCACTGATAGATAATGTTGGGCTGTTGGTGTGAACCTTACATGTTAGGCAAATAACAGTTTAAAGAAATGTCTGCCAAAACATGAAAATGCTGATGAATGCGATCGCGGCCACGTTCATCGACTATAGCATTATTTGACGAATCACAAAGATATTGAAAGGCTGCAATTAAACATATCTGCTGTGTCAGGAAACACTGCGGTTGTCAGGCAAGTGCTTAATTGAATGAGATAATAGCACCACGAGCCATAGAATATGAGTAATCTTTACAATGCAGTCAAACGATCATACCTTATAAAGGTCACTGTACCTGAATATTATTTCGTGATAAGTATTTAGATGCAGATCCTTGTTAGACAGAGGTAATGCATATAAATGCAACTTTCTACCAAACAAAGACTACTATGAGCGGTTGTTCTGAAGTGGTAATAATTCTAACAATCCATTCGGCATCCTTGAAGCATAAAATAATTACAATCTGCGCCCACATATGGTACCTATAACGTTCCTAGCTATCATTATTAGGGTTCGTCGCTCCATCCTTCGTACATTTACACTTACATATACTATAGATTCAGCTACACGTTAAAACGCCTACATCGGGAAGAGCAAATGATGTCAAATTGATTGACTCAAAGACGTTGAAAAGTGTATTAACGTAAGAAAATGGTCAGTACATTTCATGAAACTGTTTCTAAGTGCAACAGACTGCATAATTGAAATGGAATCCTTCGATTCACAAATGTATATACTTACTGGACTGAGCGTTATCTACAATCGGAAACATAGTATTGTGTTACTGTGCGCTACATTGCTGACAGAACTATTAAACAAGCAGCTTTTGCGCTGCTTCAGGTAATGTTTTGTCAATTCTTCCCTTGGCTACGCACTCTAATTACTAACATATGGTTCATAAAAAGCCTACAATATGTTAACGCCAATACAAAGCTGTTGATGTGACGCTTGATGTCCATAGCTTTTCATGCTTATAATCCATTTCGTTGTTATTTGTTAGCTATGCAACTTGCATGATTTGAAAGTGCAATGGTAGCAATGAATATTTTGTTGCTATATGAAATAAGTTACTCACAAAATAGGTTGTATCATGATATGGCAGTCTGTGTTTTGTGTCTCGGCAATATTTCCTAAACTTACATTGTTTCTCAAAGTGCTTACGGCTTAGATCTTTTATTGATGCCCAATTTACACGCACCGAGAGTCTGCGTACTCATTTATTAGTAAAAAAAATTCAAAATGTTTCATTCGCAAAGCTTAAGAGCAAAACTCTGACATCGTGTACAAATGAGGAAAAAAATCATTATCGAGAATCGTTGAAGCACAAGCTTCAGGATAATAGGGAGTAAAACGAAATATCTTTGAAGCTAAATGTTCCTTAGTAACACGGAAACAATTGAAATATTCTATATGCTTTGGAAGTGGTGCGTATCCAGGACAATACGACGGATTCACTCGGAGTGCAACAATGTCCTCTAACATGCTGTCGTGTCTAAACATCGGTGGCAATTGCAATATCTCTGTCGAAAAATATTCGTAGGAAGTACCTGGAGCGCTCCTTGCACCTGAACAAGGCCACCGCAAGATTTTCCCCACTTCCCGAACCTAATTACAGAAATGTGCAACGGCAACTAACTACAATGCCAGCCAGCGTTAACATTTGAGTTCACTTGTAAATAATATAGTATATCTAATATCCTTTAATGGCTTAATAAGCCATGCACCTCTTCAGTGAGGTAATCATTCAATATTTATTATTTACATCAGATAATGTAACATCTATCACATAGCATAGAGATAAATGTCACTCAACCGTGAACGGTAGTTCAAAAATATACATCGTTTGATCAATAATCTCCTCGAATTTAAGCAGATTTAATATAATGCAAATTTGAAGGTAGTTCAAAAATATACATCGTTTGATCAATAATCTCCTCGAATTTTAAGCAGATTTAATATAATGCAAATTTGAAAGTAGTTAAACTTGTGATGATCATAACATTACTGTTCGGGTTAAGCGCATTTAACGTGAAAACTTGCATTGATCGAGAACTGCCCTGTAGTGTTTTGAATGGTTTGAGAAAGTCCTGGGTTTAAGACATTGACGTTTGATAGCGTATGTACATCAGCCATGCAAAAACAGCATCAACCAATCAATGATCAACGCTGGTAATAAACAATTCTTCTCCAAAGCGTATGCATAAAATTCATCAGTTTCAATAAACTTCGCACGATGCAATTCAGTTATGTGCCTAGCGCTTAGTTCATTGTATCTTTATTACTGGTGCCGTTACAAATACAGAGAGAGGTTGTATTTAACTTACGTATATTTTGTTCAACATATAGGTCAGGGCTTGTATTAAACTAAAAAAGCAGTAGCCAACAACTGATAAAGTTGTTTCATATATGAATTTAGTGGTGGAAGTCAATCCATTCGACGATTTATTCGTTTAACTAAGATATATTATTCGAGGTACTATGTTGTATCATAAAGACCCTCCTGGTCACAAATCTGTTGGTATACCATTAGATGGGCAAATAGTGACAGGTAATAACGTTTCTTTATTGGATTGTAAAAGAGTTATGAGGTTAAATTCTAGAACAGTTGTTGGAGGCTAATGATCAGCAATACACATCGATGTCATTTTTAGACCCCGCGTATAACATTGGCAACAATAAACAACCGCTTTAAAACTGTAAAACTTTTTGACAGACGAGAACAAAGTGCTTACCTTTGCCTGACATTTAACTCATGAATCTTGCTATAATACTATCGTTAATCTTGGAAAATTCATCAAATGAATCTTTAACATAACAAATGCGTCAAACTCTATCCCAATTCAAAATAAAATAAGGGAAATATGCTCAAACGATTCTGCATTTCATTTTGAAATGAACAAAGATGTAGTGCATGACTATTTTATGTATGCTGCATCTATTTTAAGACAAAATACGAGATGAGATTTAATTATAATTTTTTTAATAATTACCTAATGCAGCTGGTAACGAGCCAAGGCGTTGACACGGTTTTGGAAGATTTAATAAAATGACGTTGACCCGGGTTTGCGTAGTAGCAATATTTGCTGTATTGAGGGAGATTTGAAGAGAGAGCGAAGGTTCAATATTCAGTCAAACCTTCAGTATCATTGCTCATGGCAATAAATTGATTATCTCAATCAATTGAATTCCTGGCATGTGATTTTGATCCATTGTTAAAGCATATAAACTTATGCAACTGACCAGACTGATCGTTAGCTCACATATTTGACAAAAATTGTATTAACATTAACAGATATCATCTCCTGAGAAATATATGAGCGCGCCATGAAGCAAGCTAGTCTCGTTATTAATCTGAAATGTATATAGCATCACCTACGTCTGAGGTCCCAATTGTCTTCTTTATAATCGGTCCAACTGTTACCTAGGTAACGTCCTGAATTCAAACAGGAGAGCAGCATTATTACTCTAGATGCATAGGCATCGGAATAATTGCAAAGAATAGATTCACGCCATTTACTGTATCTTCTCTCCGCTCCTAATACAATACACTTAAGTTGAAAATATAGAATGTTTTATAGTAACTACATTACTTAGGCCTTGTATAAATACTTAGCCCAAACCTATTTTATCAAGCTTGATTTATTGTATCAGTTATTTTGAAATATTTGACTGTTACTATGGAAAATGAAGTACTAATCGAAAGCTCGACCTCGCACATTACATGCTGCTCTTGGAAATACAAGTTCAGCTAGTCATTGGCATACTATCACTTAGTAACTACAAATATCCATTCTCTTTATATGTTCGTTGAATAACACCTTAAGCTCTTTGGGGTGTCGTTGGTGTAATAGCATCAACGGCATTCAACCTAACCCTGGAATGCAGCGTGACAAATTGCTGCTAATAAATCCCGATGGCAATAATGCTGGCTTTGGTTAGTATATGCTTGTGGGAAAATGACTGTAGCAATAGACAGTAGGCCACAGGAGGTGATTATGATTTCATGACGCGTCCTTCCATTTACTAAATATGGTTAAGCCCCATCACTTATTACAGTTGGTGCTGAGTTCGGGTGCATGAAGCGAATGTTAGACGACGTTTTGCAAAAGCTGATGCTACACGATCAATCATTATGCTGCTCAGCGTAGCATGCTTCATTCTCACACACTTGTCCACCCAGTGCAATGTAAGTGATAGCGATTTAAGTGGCATTTTGAACATTCAGAAAATGATACTGCGTTGTTAAAATGAGACTGGTCTATGCCGTTATCAATCATTGATGACAGCGCGTGATAAGAATTACTAAACAAGTTGCTATTGCCACCCTGGAGTCTGCAAAACCCAACACCAGGGCAATTATTGACATCTAGCGACACACTATCTTGTACGGGGCAACGAGAATAGCTTTTATTTGTCGATGAATAAATCAAAGAGCGAAATATGTGTCTTAAGCATAGCGAGATCTGCAACCTAGTAATGGAACGTCTGTTATCATTAAGCTTTTTATATTGCGCTAAGATAGGGGTACATAAATGCTGAACGATTTTCGTATGCATAAAACGGATCAGATCAAAAAAAGTAATTACCAGGATGCATAAGTTAGGCAGTAAACACTCGCCTGATTTTACAAAGGATTGAACCACGGCTCAAAAACATTTCGGAGATAGGAAGATGACTATTACAACTCACAAAAAAAACAGTTCACCCAGTATACTAAATAAAATCCTACAAAGTAATGTGTCTTGGTTGAGTCGCTGAACCTATTGACACATTGCACTGCAAATACTTCCTACTGACAATATAACACTAATGCGGGGCATATTGTTCACTGTACATTCTCAACTACCACAATAAAATTGTCCTTCACCACTAACAAACCAAATAGGTGTAATTGGGCTCTAACCAGCAGACTGATTGGCCATGCGTTACTTTGTCACTTGTTAGTGCAATCAATCGGGAAACGAATGACATTTGATTACAGGGCCCTGTTAGTATTCAAAACACATGTATCTATAAAGGTCGACAATCCCTCCAAGGAAAATATGCTTCTTAGATTTAAGCGGAAAAATTCTAAACCAAAGTCCTTGTATATTCAATGAGCAATATGATAGATTTGCCAGTTCTGTCACCTCTACCCGTTGTGGTCAAAGTATAATCAAGCATAGAACAGACACTTCCGAACTCTCATGCTCTAGTATCCTATAATTAGATGTTTTGCAATAGAGTTGTTAAATTATTCTGTTGAACCAATCAGAACATGAGACGATTGAACACTATAAATCAACAGTAAAAGAGAGCAATGAACATATACCAGTCTGCCCAAATGCAACAAATCGAAAAAACACAATGGCATAAGACGATATGTCTCACTGGTATATTACTCAAGAACATCTAGTCTACTGTTTGCTTCTCAACAATTGCTACCGAATGAGCTGGTGTTTATGAAGGATCATTGTTACAGGACAAAGTAAAATCAATGAAGATTTATAAACACACAACAAGCGAGCATCAAGTCTGCCATTTATTCAGCATATTGACACAGCAATACCGTGAACAAACTTACATGCATCCAAAGCTATGCATTCACTTAAATCCGTCTTTGCATGTAGTAGAACCAAAATTGTAGGCGTGAGTTGAGTTTGCTTCTTTGCCATGTTTAAATTCTTAACCCTATGGCTCGATCGTGTTGGGTGGAATTTTGCGACACATTTTGTCATGAGGAAATGTGACAGATAACTTAACAGCCACAACAAGAATAGTCCCATCGAAAAGACATTTATGCATTCCAATAACCAAGCAGCATGCCATATGATGTTAAACAATGTAAAGCACAGGTCATAAGCGTTTGCATTGCTGCTCATCAGCATTCCGAGAAGCCAGCAAAATTTCCATATCCGGCTTGACCCTCGAGGCTTGGCAAATATTTTTCCAAGCAAAGGAAGCAATATCCTGGCTCCATAATCAGACATTTGTTACCTCATTTGAAACGCAAGGCGGAAATAACTTGCTAATTCGATGTTTTGTCAAATCGACAATGGCGGTTGTTGCTGCCATTATGCTTTTCAACGAGTTTGAACACATGTTCATCTCTGATAAATCCGACTTTTTTAAGAGATTATTATGATACCACGTTTTCACGCAAGAGTCAGATAGAATAATCGTATCTGCACAAAATATTCACAATGGTTACGTAGGATTCCGTGAACTATTTATTATAATAGAAGTATGAATCTGTAAGTTACACCTCTCTTCATTCGATCATACATCTCACATACACTGCACAACAAGCACCGTAAAGCTATTATCAAATGAACATGAATTCCCCGATAGTTCTATTGCTATCAAATAAATGTGCTATCAAACCGCCTGAGCGGAAATCACCCTAAATAGGTAGGTAGATAGATATAAGGTTTAACGGAAGACCAACACTTACAACGTCATAACGTGCCTACGAAGATAGGGTAAATGTTAAAAGATAGACTTGACAGGGCCGCCGCTTTCTATGATATATGGAAAAAAGGAGGGATGAAGACGAACTGAAACAAAAACATGAAAACGATAAAAATGAAAAAGATTATGTTGCATTTTGGAGGCATAAATGACACCATGTAGGAGCCACGTTTAGCAATGTAGCTATCATTGACTGACCGCATAAAGGAGAAAGTCTTTTTTCAACCACGGTAAATTAAAATACGGAATTATTGTTACTATTTTACTTCAAATATACACACCGTCGATATATTTGATTCACCATAGGTTTAATGTTTGCAGTATGTTGATAATGTACATTTTCCTGATTAATCACTTCAAACAGGTGATAGCTTGGCATGTATATTATATTTTACGGCGCTATCAGCGATGTTCTCAACTCTTGTCAGGTATGTAATTGAGTTCACGAAGTCAAGGTTTCGGGTTGCTTCCAGAAGGCTTATAAAACCATACTAAATCAGATATTATGCCACCGAGACATGTTACCATAAATTGCTTTGTTAGGATGACTGATGAACTCAGTCATGCTGAAATAGCTAGACATTGACATTAGTAACACAACATCATTTCTGTAAAATTGTTCATACAAATGTTTTAATGGCAGGTAGGAGCAACAATGTTAAGACATCATATGCAAAACCTAGGCTATATGCAACCAAACGGTGCAAAATATCCCTCCTAATCCAATGAATACGCAAGCGCTACAAAAAACAACATTTGGAAGAGTGTCAGTTATAGAACTATCAAAGACGTTTATGATCAGAATAATATTTGCAAGGTATTTAAGAAGAATTACGCGTTCTCAAGCAATACGGATAAACTGTGACAAATACATACTTTACAATAAATGTAACTCAAACATGAATTTAAAGCAATATTGCGTGCACATTTGATTTCATGATGTTTTTACCGTTCAATTATTTGGCTTGTGAATCATAATGGTCTGTGCATTTGTTGTACGCAATTAGGCTCAGCATTATTATCACGTCCGTCTCTAAACCTATCAAATCAAACAAATTCCATCGCGTTTTGTTTGTCTTGGTGTAACTTTCAAGAGAAATGTAAGTGAAATATCAACATATTTATCAAATTCTAGGAGAATTGTGGTGAATACAATTGGTTCACTTCATTAAAATGGACAATAATAATCAATATAAGCCATTATGAAATACTAATATGTTTATACTTAACTACCATCAACTTTATAAAAAGAATCTGGGGCGAACATGCAAAACCTGTAAGTATAAATTAGTATTACGCGCCTAATTTTGATGATGTCTTCCGGCTTATTAAGTAAGTGATTATATAACCATTTATGTCGTTAGCGGGTCCATTTTGTTTTTGCACTACTGACCTATTTTGCCTTCTTGACATCTTTTGTCAATGAAGCAATAAACTGTTAATGTCAACAAACGCATCCCTGACAAATGAAGTGGATTTACTGCAGGCGGTTTACCTCTAGATATGCTTGCTGTCGCCCAAAACACCATGCTACTTTGTGTCAATTGTCTACAGTCTTGAGTATAGTAATGTATGACACATCATTAGTGGGAATATACATCTGTTGCTTCTTCCCTCGTGTCAAGGCATTTCATCATTGTGTAACAATCGGTGTGGTCATAAGGTACAAATACACAAAACTTTACGACACTAGGCTATTATTATGTCAGATTTATTACAGGTTTATTACATTTCAGACGGCTATAAACCAAATGAAGGCAATATAATTTCGGCATTATAACATCAGACCCGTTGTCCGCTCTTGCTTCAAAGCCTCATTGATAACTGCGATGACTTTTATGTTAAGTGTTAACTGATATGCACATTATTCGAGGTATGTGGAGAGGGTGCAATATGCCAGGCGTCGTAAAACATAAGTAGAAAGTTATCGATATATATGTGGTGATTTTAATAGGCTAACAACAGTAAAGCAGTTTTCCCCGTCCTTGTTTGGTTGTCTCTAAATATTAATGGGAGCGTAAAATAACAAAGCAACACATTTAAAGTAATGCTGACAACACTTTGAGCGAGTTGATATTGTTAACCCCAATTAGATATGATAGATAGAGATGTGACCGTCCTTATCAATTAGATATTATGTAATAACTGCAGAAATCGTCGTCAACCAGTGTGGAGTCATAATGCAACACCCCCCCCCCCCCCCCCCCCCCGTTAAATACCTAACCGTGATATCAGAAGTAAACGGCCACTATCCAAATTAAATAGTCCCGGTGTAGCAAGTAGAGCCCTTTGAATACATTCCCAACCCGTCAATTCACATAACAATTAACATCAGCCCGTTTGATCTTTAATTAAAGCTAAAGGTGATTGTACCTCCACGTTTGCTGACGACGCCACACATTTGTATAAATACCTCCGTCCCCAGAAGTTAAAAACACATTCAGCATTGGGGCAACGAAACAGTCACCGTCGTACGGACCTAGTTGGAAGGCCAACTCCGTACGGCACATAGAAGTTTGGAATTCCAGCTCAGCAGTAGCCTCTGTACATCAACAGAGTTACTCTATATCACAGTTTTGTAATATATATATTCGGACTTACGGGATACGGAATCCGTACCCCAACATTCTGAAATAAACCTCCTTTTTCTCGTTACCATTCAATTGACGTCTCATCTTCATCACTACTACCATAAACAGTGCCGACGTTCACGGTGAAAGATATATGAGATTGCTTAGTTGATTTCCAGGCTTACCGGTGCCTTTCCTCCTAATAAACATGAATCTACTGCAATCTACAAATTCTTGGAGAAGATTGCCAAGACAAGCTGCTACTGGCCTATCTAGCCACATGTGCATAGGAATGAATGAAACTCTGTGTATGGGTTGGCGAGTAGAATAGCTCATTTATAATCTGTAGATATTTATTGCACTGTCCTTTCATTCAGAATAACACATTTGTACTACTCCATAATATATACCTGCCTTCATAGCTTAATGTTCGTTTCGAAAACAGTTTCGTCCAATCAAGTATGAATATATTGCGTTCCAATATAACAATCACTGACGCCGATAACTCCCTAGTTGCAAGTGGAGCCAATACAGCTTGACAAGTTGCGCTCAAATGCTGAAGTCATATACTCGCTAAATGTTGGTGTATTAATGATGATCAATATCCAATCAGACATGATAACTGTTACTCCATATACTTACTAGTTCAACAGATTAAACAGAGCGAATGATACTTGAATACTCGCTATGTGCATTTACCGATGTGATTCACCATGTGCTACCAGGCCTGATCATGTGTCACAGAGGCTGACATA
>CM067348.1:30960527-31155251 GCA_034190875.2 Urechis unicinctus | reverse complement strand
GTCATTCAATGTGGTTAAGCCCCATCGTTTGTTTAAGCTTGTGTTGGGCACGAGTGGCAGAATACTGTGCACTTAGGCTGATCCAAATCGATCAATCACTATTGTGCTAAATTTAGCTAGCTGCATTCTCGTTTACTCTTAAAGACAATTTCTACTGAGATGACATCAGCATTTTGAACATACCTGAAGCCTTATACTTTATGTTTTATGGCAGTAGCCGTTGCCACCTAGAACAGCAACATATCTGGGGCCGTACTAGTAAAGATTTGGATACTTTAAACCTGCAATCTTACACCGTATTCATAATACAATAGTTTGGCGAAAGACAAATTGTTAGTATTTAGCAGCTCTTGTGAACAATTACGGGAGACGGCTGCACTCCCTCTTGGTTCTTAAGACGGCCTAAAATCACGCCGTGGTGTCAAGAACGGCAAAATATCTCTAATGTTATCGTAAAGAGAATCATTCACTTGTGGGCTTGATGCTTTCTTCCTTTAAATTCAATAATGAGAATTGTGAATCCTGATGCCGTTGGTCTTATTATGAAGGTTTAAGACTATTCTATTCTTTGGAAACTCCTACCGAGTCTGATCATCCCACAAACCGCTCTTAATTCTAATCTGGACTACTGCAATCTGCCCCGCTTTCTTGGAAACATCAGCCTTTCCAAAGCGACCAGATTGGTGATGAAAAATTGTCCTGGACAGCCATTTTTTAGTTTGAGCTTGCGAATTTCCGACTGCTACCGAGCCGTCTCAGAGTTTAGACCGCTAAGAGGCATATACCAATACCTGAGTTTGGGGGCTTCTTTACGAAAACAACCCCTGCTGACTCGTTTCGCTTAATAAAACGTCTGCTATGAACGAAATGTGCAGTAATGGCTGGATAGGACCGCATAATTGATAAACGATCTTAATTTCCTAACTGTGCAGTTACATTTATATACAGCCTGCATTGTGCAACATTTCTAACCGTTGTTGTTCTGCATGCTGACGTATATATTCTCCATACATATATGTGTCCACAATTGCACATGACCATTACAATTGTAAAACGTTGTCAAGTGTATATATTTACTAATGACAATGTACTTTCTAAGTGGGACGTGACTAACTTAATATCATCTTTGAAAAATAAGGCTTCAGCGAGTCGCATTAGTTTCAAATGTCTATTTTGGGATATTATGCCGTTCAGCAAGTTAATGCATGTTTTAACAAATATGACTTTTTAAGTGGTTAAATCGCCAATTGGTCGACATTATTTCGCATGTTTTGGCCAAGAGTCATAACTGACTTTGATTCACACTACATCTGCTGCACATGTTGTAATAGAAAGACAGGCTATTGACTCTAATAAACTGATTTAATGGGTAAACCATTACTCCATGAAAATATTACTTGATTTAATTGGACAGAGAAGGAACCACAAATTAATTACTGACGCGAAAATGCCAATATTATTGCACAACACTGTTAAGATTCAATGAGGTGCGCATGAAATGAATTTACGTCTATCAACCGTGTCACCAGTTGATCTGCGGACACGCATGTTCCCCACTGCTGGCAATGGGTAGTCAGTGATTGAGAGTTTGGTTGGCAGATTAGTAATGCGGTGGGATTATCGCACGTGCGATAGTGTTATTGGTTTTGTCGGCCGGCACCTAACCGGCTGTCTGTAGGCTCCGTTCTTTTTATACCCAGGTTCAATACAGATTGCAACGGTGGCAAATCTTTAAAACATATTATTATTTCTAAATACTGCATAATACAGCACCGATATATTCCAGCTTTGCATCTTTACGTATTCACTTATTGCCACGTGTTAAACATTGCTAAATAATATGGCGTCAGCAATGTCGAAGCAAAGGTTAGGAAATTCTGATAAGATTTGAATCCAGTGTAGATCTGCCATTGTGAGCCACAGACTATTTGCTTTTATGCCAGCAGTTGCATCATAAGACGCTAAACTAAGAAACTACTTCATCTATATTTGACACATGGTACACAAGGTAATCATTTTTAACCATTAATCGTAACATGATTAATCCTATTTTGACTGTACGACTGTATATACAGCTCTTGCACCACCCAATCGTCTAGTGGGTTCATTGTTTATGCATTGGAAAGGATGGTTTCGTGTGAGGATGCGTGACGATTACCGTTATGCCTTTTGAAGGCCGTAATATTGACATTATACAAGAGGTAAAACTATTTAGAGTGAAAAAAAAACTAACATAATTAACATAATTGCAACCACTTCACCACGCACATTTAAGTTGCCATCCCACAATGGCTAAATTGATCAATTAAGCGTCCAATTGTTTTAACGTCTGATGATTATTGAATCGTTAAAGACATGCTTTGCTGCCAGCAAATGCCACATATTCAAAAGCAAAATACAACTATACATACCATATAATACCGACCTGCCTGAGTTTACTCATAATCGTCCCCTTTCTTTATAAATATGTCAAGGAAATGGAAAATAAGATGAAGGTCATATATTGTTTTTAAGATCCTTGTTGGCTCAGTTACTGAGCTGCATATCGCATTCAAAGCATGTGCATGAAATGCTAATGTTATATCCGCTCAGTAAGAATGTCATATAATTCTGGATTGCAACACCATCACAAATAGCTTTAATGTTGTTTATGTCAGAGACTTAGGTGAAGCCATTAAGACTGTGCACTAAATAACCTAACGTGGCATGGCTGATTAATCGTGATGACATTACTGTCAGTCAGACTTTATCATACACGAACACGAACAAATATGCATGAAAATAACGGTTAGCAATGTTTGAGGGTCGCCGGGCTCCGACTGTACCACTTGAAACTTCATTAAAACGTATCATCCAGATTGGCTAACTTCGAATTTATTTTTGTGATATAGTGTGCTAGCATTTAATCGCTAGACAGTCGCCCGGGTCGCTCAGTTAAGGCGTAGTATTCCAATAAATAACATTGGAGATACCAGTTCATGTTTTATGTTCTGTAATTTAAGCCGTTTGGGATCCATCAATCCTGGTCGCCCCAACATTTTATCGAATGTTTAATTTAATGTTCGTCTTTATTTGTCAGGAGGGATTAGCGTACGATATATATGCCAAAACGGTTTCATTGTGACATAAGTGCCGCCGTCAGATCGAGATAATCCATCGCATTGGGGCATCGAGTGTAACATATTTGGTAACCTGTAAATGCAATCTAATGGATACTCTCAATGTGTTGCAGTGGATAAGAGATGTTAGTTAGTTGGGCTTAGGGCTCGAGGATGGAGAATGAAAATAAAGAACATCAAACGAGCCAAGATTTGTCTCAGCCGTAGCCTCATCATGGTTGAGAAGCTTAAATTGATGAGGGATCGATTGATAGTGGTTATTACGTCTGTTATATGCGCTCTAGCCAGATTGCCAATAGCTATATAGCAGTGGACTTCAATCGACGTAGTTTAAAAAAACTCATCAAATGGAACACTTGCCTGCTTGGGAGAGGAATAGCCGACAGTAGTTACAATAGTGTAGGTGGAAATGAATTGTTTAGAAAACAAGCATCAGATTATTGCAAGGTGTTGTGTATTATTTGCATCGAAACTTGGTCGGCAGAGTATTCCTGAAAAATTGTATGTTCCTATGTCGATTTTATCTAAATGACATTTAAAAAAAGTGAAATATGTATGCTTGGCGTACATTTCCAAGTGACCCGGTCGATTCCTACAACATTGTTGTTAACTCAGTGTTGCCCCAAAACTAACAGCTTGATAAATCCTAAACGTCATTAGTATGTTTTACCTGAGCAATTGAGCAAACTTTCATTTGTTGACTTTAAACAAAGTACTTTGTAATATTTACATATTCTGTCATTCCCCAGAACATGCTCTCTATTGATTAATCGCTCATTTTGCTTGGCGAGCATGAGTGTGGTGCACAGTTAATCCATGATCTAACATGTTGTAAGGACTCAATAGTATAGTATACAATAACTATAATACTGGGCTGTCACTAGCGTAAAATACGCAAGCATCGCAGCCAGAAGTCAGCGGTCAATAGTAAGCTCAAAGAAGACAACGAAACAGGAAATAATGTCAGGAAATAATTTCAAAATGCATCACATGGAACCTTAAATGGGAAACAGTACTTGTTGATTGACAGCAAGACTACACTTCGATGACTATCAGGTGCGTCTGGATTTTGCAACGAACTAAGTCAATCAATAATCATATTCCCTTGGATCTTTGCTTCGTGACTGATTAAGGGCTTACAAGCTTGTGCTGACTGGATATCCTTTACCAATCTAATTATTCATCCTTACGATTGACAGCCGTATTGTTAAAGCCACCTCTAATACGGGTGATGAGTAAAGTAAGTGTGATGTGCAAGCTCAGCACGCTTCCAATGCTAAGCTGTTAAGCGCCGAATCGCTCGATCTCTACATAGATGGCATGGTGTTGGGAACAGACTATCAGTTGTCATCGCCGCTCATTAAACATCTGTACAATCATTCACTCCCATAGCACTTGACAATCTTTGTATATGTTTCATGTGGCGCTAATAGGGCTATAAAGTGTGATTTCACTTCACTGATAACCGCCTTTACTTACTCCGGTACATTGGTGAAATGAACATTTGTGAGCAGCAGAAGACGGCGACCGCAGCAGGGAGGTGGTAAACTGTAGCCTTCATAACCTTGTTGAACATTTAAAATCGGCGCTTGCACCCAAGTTATTTGACCGCTTACCCACTGGCAATCTGACAGCAGCTCTCTGTGCATTGGATTATAGTATTCAGGTACAATGTATTATGTGGAAGGTAACTGCGGCCAGTTACAGAATGTCACTATTGATGTTGCTTTAGAATGTTTATTCCCTCGTACAGACTCGTGATTGCTGTTGACAGGATCGTTTGCCATTGTGGATAATGTAGCTTCCTTGATTGTCCGCGTGTTACCATAGAGCAACACAAGTAAATGTGATTAAAGCACTATTGTTATTGTTTTCTACAAAAATGCACACCATCAATATCTGTGTTGCACCGAAGGTTCACATCGCAATTATTATAATGTACAATATTCCGGTCGCTTACTTCACTAGAAGCCAGTAGATCACATGCTGCTGCGCTATCCACGCCTGTCTAAACACTTGTCAGGTCTCTGATTGAGTTCACGATGTCAAGGTTTTGGTAGGCTTCTGGTGGGCTGATAAAATCACAAAAGTAGACAGAATGCAACCTGCTTACCATATTTTGTCTTGCAAGGATGCTCTGGGAAAAGGCCACAATTATCACTCGTATCACAAACATCACTGGTCTATCAGGATATTACTAGATCCTAATTACTGCATCAATGACCCTAACGATGCCTCATATACACAATTATGACGAGCATAATTTTCAGGTTGTGATATCATTTTGCTATCTCAAGGTTAAGGTTGGGGAGTGATGGTATCTTCATAAAAGTCTCTGGCCCCTTTGCTGTGTAACCATCTAGGGAACCTAAGTCAATACAGAAACTGGTAATTAATATCGATTACAGAATTCATGAAGCAATTTGAAATCAATTTGATTTACTATTAGCGGTTCGCCTCCGGATATACACGCTTGTAATCCACGACACCATGTTACCATGTGCCATCTAGGGAACTTAAGTCAATACAGAAACTGGTAATTAATATCGATGCGGACGGCAGTAACGTTGTATCATAGCTTAGAAACCGGTGTGGTCAGCGGGTACAAACACATAAATAATTTTGATTTCAGGCCATAACTATATTTGGGACCCATATCATTTCATATTAATGACAACTTGATTACAAATCGACAGCAATGTCCGAAATAAAGGCAATGTAATAGCTGCAAAATACCATAAGGCACTTTGTGCCATCGTACCTCAAAGCGGCATTGAAAGCGTTAAGTGTTCACTGATATAAACACTATACGGGGCATGTAGAGTGTCTGCCATATGCAAAACACACATAAGAAGAAATTAAAACATTTGACGTTACGCAGACTCATCAAAATGTTTCCACAAGGGTCGAAAAATAACTATATAGATCTCACAAATACCAACCTCCTCGCTACTCAATCGAATTTCTTGCAATTTGTATCAATCATCGCAATATGTTTCGATTGCGTAATTGTTATTTGAAGTGAAAACTGGTGCACTCCTGTAGCTTATCTGCATCAGAAATTGTTCGATCACACTATGCTCCCTAATAAATTACCATGAGACATCGATCATTAGTTGATTAAACTCAAAACAAGATGCATGGACATGATTATTCATTAATAGACAGGACCGATAAATATGTGCAGGTTTTTATCAATTTACATACTTTTACACCAACGAAAACGATATCAAAGAACAAACTACGTTGACCAACATAATCTTGTATGATTTATATAGTCTTGAGATTGCTTTGTTGGTTTGCAGGCTTGCCACTGACCTTCCTACATATAGCAATGAATCTGCTACTATCTACAAACCCTTGGAGACTATTGGCAATGCAATCTGTCAGCGGTTGGACTAGACACATGTGTATACTGCTGAATATAACTCTTTGGGGTAGGCTGGCCACAAAACGTATTTGTGGTCTGTAGCTGATTATAGCGATACCCATTCATTCTGAATGAGATTGTTTTACTCTGTCGTGGGTCTTGATATCGCTTTGCCGTCTTAGCTCGTTTAGATAGAAATCTAGAGCAAACAAAGTATGAAAATATTGCGTTATTATCTAACAATCCCTCACAAGACAGTAATTTGAAGAAGTCACACATTCCATGTATTATTGAGCATTGGCAAATCCTGATTCTGTCAGGTAAGTCATTGAATCGAAATCGCGAGGGACGAGGATGGACTTGTTCCTTAACATACAACCGCTAATCGATATAACTCGTATGTAGTCTAGCGCCTGTGCTCTTGCAGTTCAAAGACCATCAATTCAAGTAAAATGAAAGCCAAATGAACAGAATCAGTCCCAAACATACTCAGTAAACCAGATTAGTACCATATTATGAAGGTTGAGGGAATCCGGCAGTGAGATGATGTGAATAAACAATGCATATGTAATACCTACCATAAAATATTTTCTTATGCATTTAAACAACATTGTCACCTTCTAATTGTGGCATTGGTGTTTATAGCAATACTAGATTTTAAACATTTCCTCTAAACCAGCTCTTACGGCCATTGGTGTGCAAAAATGCTTGTATTCAAGCCATAATCCTGTGGATAAAAAAGCCAAGAGATCATGATCTACAAAGAAAATATACATTTAAGAGCAACACTTTTGGAAGCAACTACTTATCAAGTGATATTCCTTCATAATATTTTCAATGTGTGTGACAAGTTGCTAATGATGCACTGATGTTTTAAGGTACAGCTGATTAAGGCGCTAGCACAGCAGCTTTAAGCGAATGTTTCAAGATTATAGAGAATGCACGATGGCATTGTTACAAACAAAATGACTGAGGTAATTGGACAGGGTTAATCATTTAGTAGGTTTTAAGAACAGCAACCATTTTCTAATATATAACATGACCAGCGTTGCAGTGCTACTTAAACTCGTCGTCGGTGAATGGCTAATAATTCGTAGTTTATTTGATAAAGGTACTTGAGCAACCCGTAAATTCAACTTATTTGGCATGAATACCGAAAAGGCTGGAGATTTGTTTGGCATCCCAAAATGAACAGACATTGGGGTACATAGTTGAGTATGATATATATTTATGTCAACCCCGGACCCATTCTGCGGAATTGAATTTGATTCTATGCACATGTGTCAGTGTAAACCTGACACCTAGCCTAACAGTAGCCGCCCCCCCCCCCCCCGGATTACTTGATTGTTTTTCTAATGTCATTTGGGCTTAAAAGGCTATTAAGTAGAATGACAATAAACAGTGATACATGGAAGTTTTCTTACATTAGTATAATAAAGTTGCTAAAGCACGTGTAGCTTCAAATAATCGTTAACATTTTGTAAATATACATTTAATTTAAGACTTAAAACCGTAATCGTCAACCCTAGCGATCAATGTAGGCTTTGATTTACATTTTATGATATGCGATCGCTTCTGATGCTCCAAATGTGTGATTGAAACCAGTCTGTTTATACAGTCATTCGTAATTAATAGGCAATTGGAAAGAACACTGGTTGTGCATGATAATAACACACTACCCCGTTTACATAAGGAGAGTCCACATGAACTTTTCAGCTCTTGTACTCATCTACAGTTGTTTCTCTAACATGTCTGCCAACTGGAATGGTTGAGATAACTAATTAGGGATTCCTCGCTTTGTCATATGGCTTTATCATAACCTATTTATTTTGAATAGTTGTTAAGCATGTAGTCAGCTATGCGTCTTTGTTGAGTGTTATTTGTAGTAAACCTGGTGTATTATTTCTATTGCTGGATATCAGAGTCATTGAAGGGGCTGTTGGCAGATGATCATTGGCAGCAGAGTGTACATATTCATTGTTAATTCCAGCCTTACTCACAAGAGTGCATTGCGTTTCATGATTAATAATGTAGCTTAGTACATTGGAAACACCTTGTAGCATATGGCAAAACGGTTTCATAGTGTGTTATAACTTTGTCATAACGTTGTTATTTAGTGTATTTACTTAATGCGACCAAGTGATTTTCTGTCGACGGAATAGCACTAATATAAAACAAAAGTAGGCAGTCGTTATAAAGCACCAAAACATATGGTTCAGATACCCACTCGTTAGTTTAACACAGAAACAGATAGATATGATCACTTTAGGTATAGGTTCGTATTTGGTACATAAATATCGCCATTGTTTTGATAATAGAAAGTTTAAACTGTATAACTATTACATATGAATTACGCTCCCGGGTCCGGAATCTAATATACAATAATATTTTATCAAAAATCGTATCTGAAAACTACATTATCACCTGGGCGAAACATCCCACTGAAATCATAACGGTAGCTGATATCGCAATCAAAGATGGTTAAGTCGATGTAAAAGTATAATCTCAAATGATAGACAACATCCCTACGATATATTATTATTAATGTTGTAGTGCCATCTGTGTACTTGTTGTGACAAATAACAAGCTGTTATGTACAATATCATGGTCATGCAAAATCTCAAGTCACACTATGGGTCAAAAGTCATACAATGGGTCTAAAAGCAAACTATGCTAATGTTATCAGTGAGCTTGAATACCCATGTTTTGCGAATATATAACGTAGTGTCGTATTACATGACCATACCTTTCCACATTTGTGGAAATGTAGCCTTCCGTTATATGGACACAGTGGTGTATGCCTATAATCCAGGACGTATAAGATTGCGTTTACGGGTGCCGCCTAATCACTTCTATTATTTGGGCATAGCAATAACAACTCCATCACAGACATGTTACATATACTATACAAGCTTCATTCAAATAACTCAGTCAACATTTACCGAAATTATACGCGTTTTCTGGTCTGATCACACTGGACTCATCGTACTATTGCAATATTAGTGTATTTTAGTGTCTCTTGCGCTTGGAACGGAATCTTCAATCGACGTTCCAGGGCCTTTCATGTTTGCTAAGGATGTTTGGATCATAAATTTGATTTCATATCTATTTCAATGTTATCATATCTTTAAACTGCATTTTAATAGCACGCACTGAAATTTGATGATGTTTACAATTTTGTACACTGGTTATGCTGTCCACTGATAGATAATGTTGGGCTGTTGGTGTTAACCTTACATGTTAGGCAAATAACAGTTTAAAGAAATGTCTGCCAAAACATGAAAATGCATGCGATCGCGGCCACGTTCATCGACTATAGCATTATTTGACGAATCACAAAGATATTGAAAGGCTGCAATTAAACAAATCTGCTGTGTCAGGAAACACTGCGGTTGTCAGGCAAGTGCTTAATTGAATGAGATAATAGCACCACGAGCCATAGAATATGAGTAATCTTTACAATGCAGTCAAACGATCATACCTTATAAAGGTCACTGTACCTGAATATTATTTCGTGATAAGTAATTTAGACAGAGGTAATGCATATAAATGCAACTTTCTACCAAACAAAGACTACTATGAGCGGTCCTTTTCTGAAGTGGTAATAATTCTAACAATCCATTCGGCATCCTTGAAGCATAAAATAATTACAATCTGCGCCCACATATGGTACCTATAACGTTCCTAGCTATCATTATTAATCCTTCGTACATTTACACTTACATATACTAAAGATTCAGCTACACGTTAAAACGCCTACTCGGGAAAAAAATGATGTCTGACTGACTCAAAGACGTTGAAAAGTGTATTAACGTAAGAAAATGGTCAGTACATTTCATGAAACTGCTTTTCTAAGTGCAAAAGACTGCATAATTGAAATGGAATCCTTCGATTCAGAAAATGTATTTACTTACTGGACTGAGCGTTATCTACAATCGGAAATATAGTATTGTGTAACTGTGCGCTAAATTGCTGACAGAACTATTAAACAAGCAGCTTTTGTGCTGAGGTAATGTTTTGTATTCTTTTGGCTAGTACTAACATATGGTTCATAAAAAGCCTACAATATTTAACGCCAATTACAAAGCTGTTGGATGATGTCCATAGCTTTTCATGCTTATAATCCTTTTCGTTGTTATTTGTTAGGCAACTTGCATGATTTGAAATGCAATGGTAGATCTGCTATATGATATAAATTACTTACAAAATAGGTTGTATCATGATATGGCAGTCTGTGTTTTGTGTTCGGCAATATTTCCTGATACATTGTTTCTCAAAGTGCTTACGGCTTAGAACTTTTATTGATGCCCAATTTACACGCACCGAGAGTCTGCGTACTCATTTATTAAATATGTTTCATTTTGAAGTTCCTAAGTAACACGGAAACAATTGAAATATTATATATGCTTTGGAAGTGGTGCGTATCCAGGACAATAATGAATACATTCAACGACGGATTTACTCGGAGTGCAAAAATATCCTCTAACAGGCTGTCGTGTCTGAACATCGGTGGCAATTGCAATATCTCTGTCGAAAAATATTCGTAGGAAGAACCTGGAGCGCTCCTTGCACCTGAACAAGGCCACCGCAAGATTTTCCCCACTTCCCGTATCTAATTACAGACATGTGTAACGGCAACTAACTACAATGCCAGCCAGCGTAAACATTTGAGTTCTCTTGTAAATAATATAGTATATCTAATATCCTTTAATGGCTTAGTAAGCCATGCACCTCCTCAGTGAGGTAATCATTCAGTAGTTATTATTCACATCAGATAATGTAACATCTATCGTATAGCATAGAGATAAATGTCACTCAACCTTGAACGGCAGTTCAAACATATACATCGTTTGATCAATAATCTTCTCGAATTTTAAGCAGATTTAATATAATGCAAATTTGAAAGTAGTTAAACTTGTGATGATCATAACATAACTGTTCGGGTTAAGCGCAGTTGTGAAAACTTGCATTGATCGAGAACTGCCCTGTAGTGTTTTGAATGGTTTGAGAAAGTCCTGGATTTAAGACATTGACGTTTGATAGTGTATGTACATCAGCCATGCAAAAAACATCATCAACCAATCAATGATCAACGCTGGTAATAAACAATTCTTCTCCAAAGCGTATGCATAAAAATCATCAGTTTCAATAAACTTCGCACGATGCAATTCAGTTATGTGCCTAGCGCTTAGTTTATTGTATCTTTATTACTGGTGCCGTTACAAATACAGAGAGCGGTTGCATTTAACTTTCGTAATTTGAACTGACAGTGCGGTATGTTTTGTTCAGCATATAGGTCAGGGCTTGTATTAAACTAAAAAAGCAGTAGCCAGCAACTGATAAAGTTGTTTCGGAAGTCAATCCATTCGACGATTTATTCGTTTAACTAAGATATATTATTCGAGGTACTATGTTGTATCATAAAGACCCTTCTGGTCACAAATCTGTTGGTATACCATTACATGGGCAAATAGTGACAGGTAATAACGTTTCTTTATTGGATTGTAAAAGAGTTATGAGGTTAAATTCTAGAACAGTTGTTGGAGGCTAATGATCAGCAATACACATCGATGTCAGTTTTAGACCCTGCGTATAACATTGGCAACAATAAGCACCCGCTTTAAAACTGTACAACTTTTTGACAGACGAGAACAAAGTGCTTACCTTTGCCTGACATTTAACTCATGAATCTTGCTATAATACTATCGTTAATCTTGGAAAATTCATCAAATGAATCTTTAACATAACAAATGCGTCAAACTCTATCCCAATTCAAAATAAAATAAGGGAAATATGCTCAAACGATTCTGCATTTCATTTTGAAATGAACAAAGATGTAGTGCATGGCTATTTTCTGTATGCTGCATCTATTTTACGGAAAAATACGAGATGAGATTTTATTATTGAATTTTTAAAAATTATTTAATGCAGCTGGTAACGAGCCAAGACGTTGACACGGTTTTGGAAGATTTAATAAAATGACATTGACCCGGGTTTGCGGAGTAGCAATATTTGCTGTATTGAGGGAGATATGAAGAGAGAGCGGAGTTTTCAATATCCAGTCAAACCTTCAGTATCATTGCTCATGGCAATAAATCTATTATCTCAATCAATTGAATTCCTGGCATGTGCGTTTGATCCATTGTTAAAGCATATAAACTTGTGCAACTAACCAGACTGATCGTTAGCTCACATATTTGACAAAAATTGTATTAGCATTAACAGTCATCATCTCCTGAGCAATATATGAGCGCGACATGAAGCAAGCTAGTCTCGTTATTAATCTGAAATGTGTATAGCATCACCTACGTCTGAGGTCCCAATTGTCTTCTTTATAATCGGTCCAACTGTTACCTAGGTAACGTCCTGAATTCAAACAAGAGAGCAGCATTATTACTCTAGATGCATAGGCATCGGAATAATTGCAAAGAATAGATTCACGCCATTTACTGTATCTTCTCTCCGCTTCTGATACAATACACTTAAGTTGAAAATATAGAATGTTTTATAGTAACTACATTACTTAGGCCTTGTATAAATACTTAGCCCAAACCTATTTAATCAAGCTTGATTTATTGTATAAGTTATTTTGAAATATTTGACTGTTACTATGAAAAATGAAGTACTAATCGAAAGCTCGACCTCGCACATTACATGCTGCTCTTGGAAATACAAGTTCAGCTAGTCATTGGCATACTATCACTTAGTAACTACAAATATCCATTCTCTTTATATGTTCGTTGAATAACACCTTAAGCTCTTTGGGGTGTCGTTGGTGTAATAGCATCAACGGCATTCAACCTAACCCTGGAATGCAGCGTGACAAATTGCTGCTAATAAATCCCGATGGCAATAATGCTGGCTTTGGTTAGTATATGCTTGTGGGAAAATGACTGTAGCAATAGACAGTAGGCCACAGGAGGTGATTATGATTTCATGACGCGTCCTTCCATTTACTAAATATGGTTAAGCCCCATCACTTATTACAGTTGGTGCTGAGTTCGGGTGCATGAAGCGAATGTTAGACGACGTTTTGCAAAAGCTGATGCTACACGATCAATCATTATGCTGCTCAGCGTAGCATGCTTCATTCTCACACACTTGTCCACCCATTGTAGTGTAAGTGATAGCGATTTTACGTGGCATTTTGAACATTCAGAAAATGATACTGCGTTGTTAAAATGAGACTGGTCTATGCCATTATCAATCATTGATGACAGCGCGTGATAAGAATTACTAAACAAGGGGCTATTGCCACCCTGGAGTCTGCAAAACCCAACACCAGGGCAATTATTGACATCTAGCGACACACTATCTTGTACGGGGCAACGCGAATAGCGATTATTTGTCGATGAATAAATCAAAGAGCGAAATATGTGTCTTAAGCATAGCGAGATCTGCAACCTAGTAATGGAACGTCTGTTATCATTAAGCTTTTTATATTGCGCTTAGATAGGGGTACATAAATGCTGAACGATTTTTAGTATACAACCTATGAAGTTTTTCGTATGCATAAAACGGATCAGATAAAAAAAAACAATTATCAGGATGCATAAGTTAGGCAGTAAACACTCACCTGATTTTACAAAGGATTGTATCACGGCTCAAAAACAGAGATAGGAAGATGACTATTACAACTCACAAAAAAAAAACCAGTTCACCCAGTATACTTAATAAAATCCTACAAAGTAATGTGACTTGGTTGAGTCGCTGAACCTATTGACACATTGCACTGCAAATACTTCCTACTGACAATATAACACTAATGCGGGGCATATTGTTCACTGTACTTTCTCAACTACCACAATAAAATTGTCCTTCACCACTAACAAACCAAATAGGTGTAATTGGGCTCTAACCAGCAGACTGATTGGCCATGCGTTACTTTGTCACTTGTTAGTGCAATCAATCGGGAAACGAATGACATTTGATTACAGGGCCCTGTTAGTATTCAAAACACATTTATCTCTAAAGGTCGACAATCCCTCCAAGGAAAATATGCTTCTTAGATTTAAGCGGAAAAATTCTAAACCAAAGTCATTGTATATTCAATGAGCAATATGATAGATTTGCCAGTTCTGTCACCTCTACCCGTTGTGGTCAAAGTATAATCAAGCATAGAACAGACACTTCCGAACTCTCATGCTCTAGTATCCTATAATTAGATGTTTTGCAATAGAGTTGTTAAATTATTCTGTTGAACCAATCAGAACATGAGACGATTGAACACTATAAATCAACAGTAAAAGAGAGCAATGAACATATACCAGTCTGCCCAAATGCAACAAATCGAAAAAACACAATGGCATAAGACAATATGTCTCACTGATATATTACTCAAGAACATCTAGTCTACTGTTTGCTTCTCAACAATTGCTACCGAATGAGCTGGTGTTTATGAAGGATCATTATAACAGGACAAAGTAAAATCAATGAAAATTTATAAACACACAACAAGCGAGCATCAAGTCTGCCATTTATTCAGCATATTAACACAGCAATACCGTGAACAAACTTACATGCATCCAAAGCTATGCATTCACTTAAATCCGTCTTTGCATGTAGTAGAACCAAAATTGTAGGCGTGAGTTGAGTTTGCTTCTTTGCCATGTTTAAATTCTTAACCCTATGGCTCGATCGTGTTGGGTGGAATTTTGCGACACATTTTGTCATGAGGAAATGTGACAGATAACTTAACAGCCACAACAAGCATAGTCCCATCGAAAAGACATTTATGCATTCCAATAACCAAGCAGCATGCCATATGATGTTAAAAAATGTAAAGCACAGGTCATAAGCGTTTGCATTGCTGCTCATCAGCATTCCGAGAAGCCAGAAAAATTTCCATATCCGGCTTGACCCTCGAGGCTTGGCAAATATTTTTCCAAGCAAAGGAAGCAATATCCTTGCCTCATAACCAGACATTTGTTACCTCATTTGAAACGCAAGGCGGAAATAACTTGCTAATTCGATGTTTTGTCAAATCGACAGTGGCGGTTGTTGCTGCCATTAAGCTTTTCAACGAGTTGATTCGAGTTTGAACACATGTTCATCTCTGATAAATCCGACTTTTTACGAGATTATTATGATACCACGTTTTCACACAAAGAGTCACAATAACTCAATAGAATAATCGTATCTGCCCAAAATATTCACAATGGTTACGTAGGATTCCATGAACTATTTATTATAATAGAAGTATGAATCTGTAAGTTACACCTCTCTTCATTCGATCATACATCTCACATACACTGCACAACAAGCACCGTAAAGCTATTATCAAATGAACATGAATTCCCCGATAGTTCTATTCCTATCAAATAAATGTGCTATCAAACCGCCTGAGCGGAAATCACCTTAAATAGGTCGGTAGATAGATACAAGGCTTAACGGCACACCAACACTTACAATGTCATAATGTGCCTACGAAGATGGGGTAAATGTAAAAAGATAGACTTGACAGGGCCGCCGCTTTCTATGATATATGGAAAAAAGGAGGGATGAAGACGAACTGAAAACGATAAAAATGAAAAAAGGTTATTTTAGGGAAAACATGAAAACGATAAAAATGTAGGAAAAATGGAGGATTATTCTAGGGCACAAATGACACATGTGTTGCATTTTGGAGGCATAAATGACACCATGTAGGAGCCACGTTTAGCAATCTAGCTATCATTGACTGACCGCATAAAGGAGAAAGTCTTTTTTCAACCAAGCACGGTAAATTAAACTACGGAATTATTGTTACTATTTTGCTTCAAATATACACACCGTCGATATATTTGATGCACCATAGGTTTAATGTTTGCAGTATGTTGATAATGTACATTTTCCTGGTTAATCACTTCAAACAGGGGATAGCTTGGCATGTATATTATATTTTACGGCGCTATCAGCGATGTTCTCAACTCTTGTCAGGTATGTAATTGAGTTCACGAAGTCAAGGTTTCGGGTTGCTTCCAGAAGGCTTATAAAACCATACTAAATCAGATATTATGCCACCGAGACATGTTACCATAAATTGTTTTGTTAGGATGACTGATGAACTCAGTCATGCTGAAATAGCTAGACATTGACACTAGTAACACAACATCATTTCAGTAAAATTGTTCATACAAATGTTTTAATGGCAGATAGGAGCAACAATGTTAAGACATCATATGCAAAACCTAGGCTATATGCAACCAAACGATGCAAAATATCCCTCCTAATCCAATGAATACGCAAGCGCTACAAAAAACAATATTTGGAAGAGCGTCAGTTATAGAACTATCAAAGACGTTTATGTCAAGCAATGCGGAGTAATTGTGATAAATACATACTTTACAATAAATGTAACTCAAACATGAATTTAAAGCAATATTGCGTGCACATTTGATTTCATGATGTTTTTATCGTTCGATTATTTGGCTTGTGAATCATAATGGTCTGTGCATTTGTTGTACGCAATTAGGCTCAGCATTATTATCACGTCCGTCTCTAAACCTATCAATTCAAACAAATTCCATCTCGTTTTGTTTGTCTTGGTGTAACTTTCAAGAGAAATGCATGTGAAATATCAACATATTTATCAAATTCTAGGAGAATTGTGGTGAATAAAATTGGTTCACTTCATTAAAATGGACAATAATAATCAATATAAACCATTATGAAATACTAATATGTTTATACTTAACTACCATCAACTTTATAAAAAGAATCTGGGGCGAACATGCAAAACCTGTAAGTTTAAATTTTGATGATGTCTTCCGGCTTATTTAAGTAAGTGATGATATAACCATTGATGTCGTAAGCTGGTCCATTTTGTTTTTGCACTACCGGCCTATTTTGCCTTCTTGACATCTTTTGTCAATGAAGCAATAAACTGTTAATGTCAACAAACGCATCCCTGACAAATGAAGTGGATTTACTGCAGGCGGTTTACCTCTAGATATGCTTGCTGTCGCCCAAAACACCATGCTACTTTGTGTCAATTGTCTACAATATAGCAATGTATGACACATCATTAGTGGGAATATATATCTGTTGCTTCTTCCCTCGTGTCAAGGCATTTCATCATTGTGTAACAATCGGTGTGGTCATTAGGTACAAATACACAAAACTTTACGACACTAGGCTATTATTATGTCAGATTTATTACAGGTTTATTACATTTTAGACGGCTATAAACCAAATGAAGGCAATATAATTTCGGCATTATAACATCAGACCCGTTGTCCACTCTTGCTTCAAAGCTTCATTGATAACTGCGATGACTTTTATGTTAAGTGTTAACTGATATGCACATTATTCGAGGTATGTGGAGAGGGTGCAATATGCCAGGCGTCGTAAAACATAAGTAGAAAGTTATCGATATATATGTGGTTATTTTAATAGGCTAACAACAGTAATGCAGTTTTCCCCGTCCTTGTTTGGTTGTCTCTAAATATTAATGGGAGCGTAAAATAACAAAGCAACATATTTAAAGTAATGCTGACAACACTTTGAGCGAGTTGATATTGTTAACCCCAATTAGATATGATAGATAGAGATATGAGATTGCTTTGTTGATTTCCAGGCTTACCGGTGCCTTTCCTCCTAATAAACATGAATCTACTGCAATCTACAAATTCTTGGAGAAGATTGCCAAGACAAGCTGCTACTGGCCTATCTAGCCACATGTGCATACGAATGAATGAAACTCTGTGTATTGGTTGGCGGGCAGAATAGCTCATTTATAATCTGTAGATATTTATTGCACTGTCCTTTCATTCAGAATAACACATTTGTACTACTCCATAATATATACCTGCCTTCATAGCTTAATGTTCGTTTCGAAAAGAGTTTCGTCCAATCAAGTATGAATATATTGCGTTCCAATCTAACAATCACTGAAGCCGATATTCCCTAGTTGCAAGAGGAGCCAATACAGCTTGACAAGTTGCGCTCAAATACTGCAGTCATATACTCGCAAAACGTTGGCGTATTAATAATGATCAATATCCAATCAGACATGATAACTGTTACTCCATATACTTACTAGTTCAACAGATTAAACAGAGCGAATGATACTTGAATACTCGCTATGTGCATTTACCGATGTGATTCACCATGTGCTACCAGGCCTGATCATGTGTCACAGAGGCTGACATACGACGTGCGATAACAGGCATAATCATCAATGGGGGTTTTTTTCACATCGAGTCAACAACGCGAAGAAGCCGCACCTGTTGGGCATAATTGAGTAGGGGCAAAACATGATTCTGTTTGATTTACCATAAGCTCAAGAATTGTAACCAAGTCTTCTACAGCAAAAATCGACAGATATCTAAAGCCACCCTCCTCAACATAAATTCAATTTCATAGTCTAGTATCAAAGGTCACGCTATTAATTCACTATTACTTCTAGTTCAGTCAAATGAGTGTCAAATAAACCGATCAATCCCCCAAACCCCACCCCCACCTCGCAAAAAACAGCAAACAATGATAAAACCGACGGTGACGAGATCTGAATTATTTAGAACTAACACGTGCACAATGCTACGCGAGTCTATTAAACTCACAAGCTCAGTCTGAGCTAGAATATAGCTTGCAAGCCATGTACATCTATTGCAATCGAACAAATAAGAATATACTGACCTTTAGAAGATTTCCAGAGCCGCTTCAACTTTCGAGTTTCCAACAGGGCAAGTGCCAATCCAGTCATTGTCATTGAATGATTGATTATTCATACTTTAATTGTGCGAATCTTGCATTTTGTTTGGAGATGATTGTCAAATAGTGTGTCATCGATGTTTCACACGAATGTATGATAATCCCGATGACTACAAGTGGCATTGCCAACAATGTGTGACTGAAACCATTCCCGTAATTTATAAACCATTGGAAAGGCTTTTGTATGTTGAACAAGTAACACAAACCATGCTCCGTAACGGTCATTCATTGGTGTATGTTTACATAAAAGGTTCAAATAGCTCCATAGGATAGCCACAAAATATTCGTAAGCTTTTTTTAGTCAATTTGCTGTACTTAAGGCTGCGCTACTGTTCTTTTGGCGTGAAGTCTGTTGATACATCCGACAACAGTAATACAATTATGTGTGCGACAGACGGGCTAACAGCGGTTTTTCATTTGTCACATTACTAAGTCGTCCTAGTGTGTACTACTTTCGTTATGAAAAGTGCACATTGACTATGTGACTTTGTTTTTCAATGATTTTGTAGACCTTTTTTATTATTTGTTTGCTACATAAGGGGCAGGTGATTTGATTAAGTTTTGGGCATATCCGTTTTCCCATAAGCTATAATATAGGATCTAGACAACAAACACAATGCCACCAATGTGTCTGGAATATCTCATTTATCAATAAAGATTTATTATAGTCGCATGGTGTGTAAAACAATCACCAATAAACTACGGGACACCAAATATTGTAATGGCCTGGAATCCTAATATTTAGTGTCTCTGTACCCAACGACCAATCTATAATGATGATCCGCCATCATGTTATTTTCTGTCGACGGAGAAGCACTGATATAAACGAGGAAGCAGCCATTACAAAACGTACTCTATCAACTGCTATAGACAGTGAAGAAAGCTTATGAAACATTTCTGCAAATTAACTGTTGATGGCCAATCAATAATGTTGAGTGTCAACTATCTTCTTATATCGGATTCACAATGACTAGGGGTGTCGCAAGATGCTCCTGCTGGCGCTATCGATAGTTTGGTACACATACCAGATGAGTAATTCCGTTCATGGCCATTACATTTGTGGCCAAAATAACGATCATTTGGGACAGGTTGGCAATGCCGGGTATACTATTTTATATACCTGTTTGATGACTTCCTATGCAAAGGTATGATCAGTGTTCACCACAATTTGCATTCTGATTTTCTTTAGTAAGAAGCTAGCGCCAAGCAACATGAGCAAGGGTTTTCAGAATGGCTATTAATTATTTTATGCCCTACCACCTGATTCCGTATGTCTAATATAGCTTTTCACAATGTTTCGCTATGACTGTTAAACTTCACAATGAAAAATATTGCAGATAGCATTTTCCTGTGTTGAGACAACACCTGTGGATGACAGGCGTTATTTATGGGCTTGCAATATTACCGTGCGATGTTGCAAGTTATATCATCACAGGAATAATATTAAAATAAGTCTCCAAAGAACCGTTGATGAATGTAGTTTGAAGCGCACCAGAATTGATGGACAGATTGGTTTTCTGGATGTATTTGACAAGGGTCTTGTCTAGAATCACTTCCTTGTGTGCCTCATGAGCCTCTGACCAGGGCTTTAGCCATCTCTTCTCACAAACAACCTCAATATCCAACACATCATGATCAAACTGATGGACGCGATCAAAGAAACCCCATGCTTTTGTCGTCCTGAAGTTAATCTCCCTCTGCAGCGGCACTAGTTGTTTCCAATGTATCAACTTATTCAGCTTGTCAGTGTCGTCAGGAGACTAAACTTCCTGATCGAACAGTTCTTAAGTTTAGACAGATACTACTATCTCCAAGTGTGATTTATTTAGATCTGCATCTTTGAGCCACCTCGCTTCGTTTCTCGGCCAAATGGTCGTTGATGTAGATGCCTGTTCGTTTCAGTCGATATCGGTTATTTATTATCTATGCGTTCATTGTGTAGTTTGTGAATTTGACCAATATTTGTCTCTATCGTCCATCCGATTGATTTTTTTCCGAATGGATGAATCCTGTCAATGATATTGTTGGTATCAACATTTAATTGGTCTTTAATGAAAGATCAGAGACTGCATCATCTTTCATACCCGTTAATTAAATGCTTTTGCGTCTGCCATACTGCCCATGGTCGTCAAGCATGCCTTCAATGTTGCTCACATGGTATTTTAGTTGCATTATTTCGTCTTTTTTAATTCAAAAGCTCAACAGAATGCTTCTTCGGTGACGCGTTTTGTTTATTAATAGCTCAAAGCTTTGCCCAGTTCGTCAGCTCATGACGCCGCTTATATGCTAGGAGTGGTCTTCTCTCTCTGATTTTCCTTGCCTTTGACCATCTTTACACCAAGGAACTATTTTGCTCAGATCTTCTTTTAATTCGTACTAGATTGGCCGTACGTATGATTATGGGATGTTCATAGACCTTTTTGATTACTTCTTCGGCTATTTCAAGTGCCTTATACAGGGGGAAATTATCGCTTTTTACGAGAGCCATAATATTAGGCCAGATATCAAAAGCATATCGCAGCATATCTTGTCAACAAACGATATCTGAGAAATGTCGATTGGTTTTTCAAGAAAATAGTATACGAGCACAGGTAAGCCAGTTTGTAAGCTACCTCAACTCCATCGTGTATTCAACTGCAACCAAGTCTGTTCTTTTCTACATAGCGATGGTGTAGATACGTAAAGGATGTAAGGCACTTCGATCCAAAATATTAGCAGACAAACGCTGAGAGCGAAACCATGCGTTTGTGGCATTTTTAATACTCTCTAAATATGAAGCACGATATAAAAAAAAATTACAGACCACGGTTTCATGTGATTGTGCTGCGGTTTCCAAACCTTACTCTACGTCAACATACGAAGGAAAATAAAAAAGCACAAGGGACAAAGATCTCCAGCATAAAGCATACTCACAATTAGTCAACACCACTCTGCTAATGTATTCTACGCTTTAATTATACGTTATATGCAATATGGAATTGCATATCAAGAATCATGACAGTTCCACATCCATTACACATTACTACTTATCTGCTACAAAGCAAAGTTTCCCCGCCAATTTTTTTCAAGCTTAAAATGTTAAAAAGTTTGGTGAATGCGGTATTAATTTTTCTTTTCTGGTGGCTTCATCCATTTTTTCTGCTCGGAGAGTGAATGCGCATCGACAGGTGTAGTAGTCAGCCGAACATACCCATCTAAACTTAATGCCTACTTAAGATGGACAAGAGACGAATTTTTGTATCCGTGCTTTGGTGCAGGATTATAAAGATTTGGATGTGGAAGGGAGTCAGGATGTAGTTGTGTTTCTACACATACAAAAGACTGGAGGGAGTGTTTTTTAGTCCACAATATTGATCTCAAAACACAATACATATGTAACGAAGGAAGTTCACACGGTCTTACATGGATGTCAAGCCGGAACTCAAAACCTGTTTTGCCAATTACTTTGATAAGAAGGAACAGCTTTAACCCGACTGGCGATAGGTCACGTAATGGTAACTGATTATGTTAACTTTTATTTGAACGGTAGCATATAATTTAAACATGCATTATGTGGCGAGTCGTCTAAATCTTACTTTTTTTTCGTTGCTGCTAAGCTGGTAGAATTGTAACCCAGCCGATTTTTGTCATCCACACGTTAGTGGAAGGTACATTCTGAACGCAAATAGCTGCAGCCACAAAAGCTCAAAACCAGCGCCGTGCTTGTACTTAATGGGTTCTGTTGATCCTCATTCAAGAATTGTACCACACTTTAGAGTTATGGATGCACCAATATCCCATTTCTGAAAGGATGCTAACTACTGTCGAATATGTACTCCTGCTACCAAGAGCTAGATGACCACGTGCCTTTGTAGTACCAATCGAATTATTTCCCAGTTGGGATTATCCATTTGCGAAAAGCGAGTTTAAGTCTCTGCATGAATGATTATGGAGAATGTTTGCACTGCTCTTTGAGAACGTTGGTACCTGTAGACATTTTAGCGGTTCTTCATCTCGTGGAATGGGTACCAGAAGGTACCAGCTGATCTTTAGTATAAGGAATGGATTTGTGATGGCTCTTCACCGTTGTCTTACTACCCTTTTATATGAGTAATGGTAGGCTTAATGGCACCATAGATCGTGCCCTTTTATGTGACAACAGATGTACCTCAGCGGCGTTTTGAGAATATAGGTTTGGCGATATCACCATGTTGCACTGACAGTTCATCAACATTTATCATCATATAACATTTCGTCGGTTCGGGGGAAAGTCGTCCATGTGACTTCGATAAATTATTTTTATTATACCCCTCAGGGAAAAACATAAACGATCGCCCGATTGTCCCTGGCAAGTAGGTGAAGCCGTCGGACAAGTGAAGCTGCCATCTAACTTGTCCGACGGGACAAGTCGTTTTTTATATTCTATTTTTTTTTTGTGTGTCTTTAAACGAAGCATATTAAGATCGATCGGCGATTCCTGGGAAGTGCGCTCAGTTTACCGAGAAAGAAAACCCCAATCGTCTGTATGCGAGCTCAAGGTCTAAACTAACTGCGTTGCGAGACTCATCAGCACAACGCGTGATTGGCGATTCTCGGTAAATTCCGCGTTAGTCATATTTTCATACTATAAACGGGCAAGGAGATTTTTCAATCAGACTAGTAAAAATTAGGAGGACTTGCTTGACTGGAGAAGTATTTCTCAGTGTTAGTATATCCTTGCCCCTATACACCGTGTCTTATCTATTACAATACCCACTCCCATAGCTGATTGTTAGATAGATCTCTATGTATTGTTCCATCATATAACCAGTAGGGGACAGAGTCTTTAATCCCATCCGTGCAGCCTTCACCTACTACTACATCCAACCTGGCGACCGATTTTTACCCAACGGTCATGACCCAAAGGCCTGAATGACCAGTCCCTCCTGTAGGGAACAATGCCAATCGAATGCCCGATTTATAGATGAAACACTTTGAGTGAATCAAAGCCCATAAGAGCTTTCAAAAAGAATCCTCTTGACTATTTTTTCAAGATAACTGATACAATCTAATTTAATTTACTGCAATGCGAAAATGTGAACACTGTCTGCAGAATTGAAAACCGTATTTAATCCCTAGTGGACAGCACGAAAGATATGTTCCCATTCGGATATATGTGACCAGTCAGCGAAGTCCAAATATATTAGGATAAGCAACATTATGGTTCACGTATTTAATTAATTCGGTTATGGAATTCAACATGAGATTAATCTTCCTTCGCCGTTGCTGACCTCTATCTTCTTTGTCAGTACTGTCAGGGCTTTTATGGGTGAAGAACCAGCAGCAGCAAAGATCACAGGTGCTCCGTTCCCGATGGCAAACTTCCACGCGCCTCGTCTGTTCATCAGCAGCAATCAGACATGCGGTGTCTATCGAGCCTTCTTAGAAGTGGAGATTTATTATACAGCTGGAATCCAATTAAAAATGTAAATGTTTATAATTCAGAAATCGGCACTGAAGATATTACAAGACAAAAGACTACGTTTACTGTGTGGACCTAACTCGGGTCGAAGTGGCGAGTGGGCAGTAAGCGAATGAGCGCCAAGCCACGAAATGCGTCCAACCTCAACGCAAACCTTGCGAGTGATTCTGTTATTGCATCGGCATCGCTCGTGATTAAGCGGGACATATTAGCCGTTTGAAAGTCGATCATTGAAGGCGGGATACTGTATTGTCGAGAAGACCATAATGAGCACAAGGAACAATCATCACAATGCATAATGTCTCGAGTAAAAGGCAGATTCCGTGAGTGAATGAGGGTAGGGTGAGGCAGCAGAAGGCATCCATTTCATATAGCTCTTTTGAACCAAACGGAGCTTGTGCTCCCTCTTGGTTCTCGAAGATGGCATATCCAAAGTAGAAAATCGTATGATAAAACCTTACCTTCACGATGTCAGCTTGATTTATCAAGTCCAATTTAATGAGCAATCAGTATTATGCATCGCATTAGAGTCTCAGGTATCGCAACAACTTGTAAATATGCATAATCGCCTTAAAAGTGCGAGGCGATTAACTTTTCCAACTAAATTCCAATATGGCGGCGAGATTGCGAAACGTAAGTAAGATGGAAACGGACTTGTTATGATGATGAATAAATGAGAGGAAAAGGCAACTAGGTCGGAAAGTTATAAGGTAAAAATCTAGTATAAACTGACTCACCAGTGAAATGTATTATCATGCAGATGATGGTATGATAAAAACTTAGCAAATTCTACGCGGTGTTTACGACAACGTCATGCAAGAGACCGTTTGTTGACAACCACCAGAATTCGGAGTGAAATTTCGCCCAAAAGTTAGAAATTAATCGGATATCCAGTGTTCTCCCGGTTATTTGCACTCAAAAAACACAGTAATAAATTCAGTCAATAATATCACTGTTGGTGGCTTTAAATTCTTCTCAGTTTTTATTTTTAACGTGATAGATTAAGCATGTTTGTCAATCTACCGATAAACGGAGGGTTTTTGTGTTAGACCAACAAGGGAGTACCCGATCGACTGTTGGTCTGTTGGGCTAGTTTCATACCGTCTTTTTATATTTGGATAGCAGCTTCAGGTACCTGTATATTACGATGGTGCGTGACCCTTATTACCATTAACTTAATGAATGGAAACACACCAGCCAGGGCTGGTACTCTTCCACTCTGGAAGACGTTCTCCTCTGTTTCATCGGAACGTTTGTCGTCGTGTGTTACATGGGTTTGGATTCGGGTAAAATTAATGGCGTAAAATGAGGTTTGCATATGGACCAATGAGACTACACTACAATTATGGGGGAAAATTATTGTAATGTCCACACAGCGTTGTCCAGTTGCGAACACCCACACCCCGTCTCACATTACTGGAGAAGTCCCCGGAAGACCCCAGAGTAGCAATCCGAGTTCCTCGGCGCTGTAACGTGTAGATTTCAGTATGTGTCCCTGTTGTTACCGGGCTCTTCCGGGGCCTCTACCCTCCTGTGGCCGACGGGCACAAAGTAGGCGCGGGTTGTACCTGAAATTCCTGAAGCTGCTACCATCTTTTACTATCAGTTCTGTGATCACTTTTCGATAATACCCATATTGTTTCTCAACAGGCCAAGGTAAGGGTTAGCGTGTACATTAGCAGGCTGACTTCTTCTTGTAGAGGTGGTGCAAGATCTATGTTTCATGTTCTGGAGTGTGCAATGGAATGCTTGGAATAGCCTTTTATACCTTTTTCGACCTCAATCCGGGCAGAACCGTACTCTATATGTGTTTTGCAGGGATCCTCCGTGTTATTGCCGGGTCCTCTGTGTTGTTGCCAGCGTCTTCCGGGGGCCTTTTCCGGGATGTACCGCGTTTCCGTGTCAGCTCCGTCTTTGGACCGTACACATCTGAGTCGAATCCGTGTGACCCCCATGTTTGTCTATTACGTAATCAGATCCGTGTTCTCTCCTGGATGGTAACAAGGATGGCGACTCCAGGATGCTCCGTGGTTTTCTGAGGACTACTCTGGCAATGTGAGATGATAAGGAACAATACTTTTTAACGGAAGGAAGGGATATGCAGATGCCTGTATTACATCATCGTGTGATGATAAATGTTTGTGTAGCTGTATTCTGTGTTTGTATGCTACGTGACCTTACAAGTGGATCTCATATGCCAGACGTGATAAACCCTCAGAGGTGAACATCTAAAGACAATTAAACAGGAAGGCATCTGTTTGCAGGTGAGGTGTCAATCTTGTACAAAGTATAAATGGTAATGGGTGTTGCAACGATAGGATGGGAGATTATATCTAACCTAATAGTAATCGTCGTGGTTTGTCCATTTCTTTCTTCTTGAATGAGGGTCGCGCCAAGCGACATTGGCATGTATTTTCAAAGTCGCTGTAAATTCCTTTGTGCTTCACCACTTCATTCCGTGTGTCATATATAGCTTGTCACAACGTTTCGCTATGACCGCTGTACTACGCTATGATAAATTTTGCAGATGGCACTTTCCTGTGTTGAGACAACAACTGTAGATGATCAATTATCTTTACCAATAGCAGCTTTTAGCGATCGACAAATGGGCTGATCATGATCAGTAACCCACAGCAAAAATATTAATTATAATATTATTATATTATAATGCCAGCCTTATCCCTTTTAGGGAACAAGTGATGCTCTACATATGAAGGCGTACAAAAAATATTAAGTCAGACACTAGTACACACCAGACCTCATTCTGTCAACAAACGTTAAGCTACTATTTGACGTGTGTTGTTTGGTGTTTCAAGCAAAATGGTATAATAGCACAAGTAAGCCTGTCTGTAATTAACTGTCACTCGAATCTATTGCACGAGTACGAAGTCTATGCTTCTCTTATATACAGACACAAAAGTCCACTGCATATAAAGACTTGAGATTCACAATATTCCTAACAAAAGCTAAGAGCAAAAACATACACCAGTCGCTTTATAATACGCTATACATATGCAGCACGATATAAAGAATAAATAAAAAGACCACTGTGTTATGTGTGTTGTAGTTTCCAAACCTTACTGTATGCCGATTTACGAAGGAAAATGTTACGGCACAAGAAACAAACATTTTCAGTATAAAATATATTCACAATTATTCAGCACCACTCTGGTATTGTATTCTACGCTTTAAGTACATATGTAATACTCCGGAAATGATGCATGACAAACACGAACTTTCCACATCGACATATAACTTCTCCTATGCTACAAAATAAAGTTGCCCCGCCAAACATAACAGGTCGATAATCATTGTGATGTTAACCTATCATACAAGCATCAATCGATTTAGGCAACAGTTGCCGTTGGAGCTTGGAAGATATGTGTACTAAGTCATCAAGGTTGGCAAGCTGTCACACACTTGGTATGCAAGAAAAGCAAAGCTTAAAATGCTTGATGATAGCGATAATAATTTCTTTTTCTGGCGGCCTCATCTATTTGGGATACTTCTGTTCGGAGAGTGTGTGTGCATTGACAGGAGTATCAGTCAGACAAACTTACCCAACTCAACTAGATGCCTACTTAGATGGACAAGTGATACGTGTGAATTTTGAGAGTGCTGCTTTGTTGCCGGATCGTAAAGATTTGGATGTGGAAGGGAGTCGAGATGTAGTTGTGTTTCTACACATACAAAAGACTGGAGGGAGTGTTTTTGGTAGGCATTTGGTGCACAATCTTGACCTTAAAACACCATGCACATGTTATAAAAGGAAGAAACAGTGTGACTGCCGAAATTTACAGGGTCATACATGGCTGTTTAGTCGGATTTTCAACCGGTTGGGTGTGTGGATTGCATGCTGATTGGACAGAACTAAAAACCTGTGTTGCCAATTACTTTGATAAGAAGGAACAGCCTCAACCCAATAGGCGGTATGTCTTACAATATGGTTACTGATGCTGTGAACATTTATTTGTAAAATGGTATATTTAGTCGCGACAATTTAAATATGCATTATTTGGCAAGTCACGTGATTCTCACTTATTTGTTATTGCCTAACCAGTAAAATTATAATATTACTTGTGTTGGGAGGCTGGGTATCTTTAAGCCTTCTTTGGAAAGTATACTTTTCTGAGAATTGACAGAGACACAAATTTACATGTACTGTATCACGAAACATAAATAGCCTCCACTTAATATATAACACTCACAACACATTGTTTTACACATATGGGGATCATGGTTGCTCCTCTCCTTTAAATTTTTTTGCACCTACAGGTAAATCGTAGGTACATTCTGAACGAAAATAGCTATAGTGATAACAGCTTACAACCAGCGCCGTGCTTGGGTTCTGGTTAAGCTAATCTTTATTCTGGAGTTGCATCACACTTTAGAGCCGTGGATGCAACAATATCCCACCTATGAAAGAATGCTAGTTGCTGTCGACTTAATCCTCATGCTACCAAGTGATTGCTGACCACTTGCCTTTGTAGTACCAATCGAATGATTCCCCAGTTGGGATTATTTATTATTGAAAAACCGGTTCATGCATGTGCTTGGATGTTTTTGTGGAATGTTTCCACAGCACTTAGAGAGTAACTGTTAACATTACAGTGGTACGTCATCTCGTGCAATGGGTACCAGAAGGTGAGAGATGACCCTTAGTATAATAAATGGGTTTCTGATTGCTCTTCACAGCTGTGTTTCTACACTCATATATGAATAATGGTAGGCTTAATGGCACCATAGATTGTGCCCTTTTATGGCACAACAGCTGTAACTAAGCGGCGTTTTGAGAATACAGGTTTGGCGATGTCACCATGTTGCATTGATAGTTTATCATCATTTATCATCCGTCGGTTCGGGGGAAAGTCGTGCACGTGGTTAATACTGATTTGCTCCTGGCCTGCAATACCTTATTATTATACCCCCTATACGCCATATCTTATACATTACTATACCCACTCCTATTGCTGATTGTTAGATAGATATTTATGTATTGGGCCATCATATAACCAGTAGAAACAGAGTCTTAAATTCCGTCCGGGCAGCCTACACCTACTTTATCAAAACGGTCATGGTCCACCGGACATTGCTCAGAGACTTGTATGGCCAGTATGCTCCTGCAGGGTGCAATGCCAATCCAAAGCACACATTATAGATGAAACGCATGTTGACTTTTGAACGAATCAAAGCCTATAACAGCTTACACAAAGAACTGGTTTGCAATGTTCATCAACTAAGGTATTTATTACCATCTTGACTTTTTTTTCAAGAAAAATGGTACCATCAAATTGTATTTACTGCAATGAAAACATATAAACCACAGTGGATTTGTGCTCAAACCGACATTATCGTTCACGTATTTAATTAATTCGGTTATGGATTTCACTATGAGATTTATCTTCCTTCGCCGTTGTTGACCTTTAATCTCTTTATCAGTACCATCTTTGTCAGTACCATCAGGGCTTTTATGGGTGAAGAACATCAAGCAACAGCAAAGATAAACGGTGTCTATCGAGTTGTGCCAACCAAAATTTGTCTATGTGATTAACTGCCTTTGTTGCTGTTGGAGGTGTATTAAACGGCTGAAACACAAATAATGATGTAAAGCTTTTCAATTCAGAAAGCCTTGAAGATATTATAAGACAAAAGACTACGTTTAGTTTATGGACCTCACTTGGGTCGAAACTTCGATGAACGCATATTATATTTTCCAACCGGCATGTGGGCAGTAAGCGAATGAGCGCCAAGCCACGAAATGCGTCCAACCTCAACGCAAACCTTGCGAGTGATTCTGTTATTGCGTCGGCATCGCTCGTGATTAAGTGGGACATATTAGCCGTTTGAAAGTCAATCATTGAAGGCGGGATACTGTATTGTCGAGAAGACCATAATGAGCACAAGGAACAATCATCACAATGCATAATGTCTCGAGTAAAAGGCAGATTCCGTGAGTGAATGAGGGTAGGGTGAGGCAGCAGAAGGCATCCATTTCATACCGTCTTTTTATGTTTGGATAGCGGCGCGTCCCTCGGAACCTTGGCATCGACATTTTTCAGATTATGTTTGTACAAGTGTTACATGTGATCAATACACTTCTTCTTCTCTTATTTGACTACCACATTCAGGTACCTGTATATTACAATGATGCGTGACCCTTATTACCGTTACCTGAGTGAATGGAAACATACGAACCGGGGCGCTACCTGGCTGACAGCTCAACTCAAGTGCAATGGCCGACAGGCCACCCTGGAAGAAGTGCCATTCTGCTTCACCGGTAAGTTTTGTCATCGTGTATTACGCGAGTTTGGATTCGGGTAACATTTATTGCGTTCAAAACGAGGTTTGCATATGGAACAATGAGACAGTGATGTCATCAGCCAGGTCATATCACTACAATTATGGGTGAGGATTACTGTAATGTCAAGACAGCGTCATTTACTTGGCATTGCCTGCATGGTATAAAACTAATAGTACACAATGGGTTATGAGATGGTTTGAAACAATAATGTTAACTGAAAGAAGGAATACGTAGATGCCCGTATTACATCATGGTTTGCATGTAGCTGTATCATGTATTTGTATGCTACGTGACCTTACAAGTGGATCTCACATGCCGGACGCGACCAAGTGTTTATCAGTGATATATATACCGTCTGAGAAGCTAAAGGCAATTAAGCAGGAATGCATCTGTTTGCAGGTGAGGACTGGAGTGGCGTCACTCTTGATGAATTTCTTACCTGTCCCCACAACTTGGCTAACAATCGTCAAACACGCATGTTGGCTAACCTGAGCATGGTTGGCTGTTATAACCGCACAATATTGTCACCTGCTGAGCGAGATCGGATAATGCTACAAAGTGCCAAAGACAATTTGCGAGAAATGGCGTTTTTCGGCATGACGGAATATCAGTCAGATACCCAGCTCCTCTTTGAACACACTTTCCCACTTAAATTTATAGAAGATTTTGTGCAGCAAAATGCATCGCACGCAAGTCAGGCCACCACAACCAAAGAACAGCAACATAAAATTATTGAGTTAAACAAGCTAGACATTGAGCTGTATCAGTTTGCCAAGGACTTATTCATCCAAAGAGTGAACAGACTTAAAGCTAGCGCTGATTTCTTAGAGAAACCAGTTTCTCCATCGCAAGAGACATTTGAACTACGATGATTAATATTTTTGATATTAAGCATCACTTCTGGGTCAGATATTATATACGATGGTTATAAATATTCATCACAGAGGTCTTAGACAATTTAGGGGAAATCCAGACCGTGAGTCTTGAATACATTTATAGCGATTCTGTACATTCTTGTAGAAACTATTACCTGTGTAAAAGATCAAATAATTCTCTCACTGCTTTTGTGGTTTTGGTTTAACATGTTACGCAAAGGGAGTATTGATCTTTGCGGCCTAAAGCTAATCACCAAATTTGTTTAAAAGCTGCGTCTACAAATGATGCTTACCTGTTCTCATCATTTAGACGATTGAAGAGTGATTATAACAAGTTGAATATTTGTTTACGTTATCATCGATAAGTCTAGAAAACGATATTTTCACAGAGAGTGACAACAGGATATTGCTTATTGAGTAAAGCATAATCAGGATTACCATGAGAAATACGATGTTGCTGTTATTGATTTTGGACAACTGCAATTATGTTAAAACAGTATAATACTTTATGTAGGTGAATTATGAAACAATGGATGTCAATTGTGATGACTGTGTAGGCTTTGTTTTACAAATATGTGGATTTATTGTCCAGACGTTCAACACAGCTATTAGTTTGACGTAGTCAGATTAGTCGGTGGCAATGTATGTCAGATTACACTGCCTTGAAGCGCAAATTCCCACGTCAATGAATGTCTGTTGACTCCGATTTAGACTCATTGCGTGTCTCGGTTTTGCAACTGACCTGGCTTGCTTGGTTTTAAGACGGCTGCTGAGGTGTTGTAGCACAGTAGAAATTGATCCACGTTTGGTCGGCTATGCGGTTAAGACTACCTGCTAATTTTATCATGCCTTCCATATCTACTTCGCTGCTCTGCACAGCTATTATAGCGCATCTAGTTACTGTCATTCGATTTGCAATAGGTGTCTCTCATATATGAAAATTTCAAGCATTACTTGCAGGGTGAGAAAAACTGACCAAATAATGTAGTGTGTTAGATGTTGTAAGCTCTCTTGTTTGCACATAAGTTTAGACAAAGTAAGAGCAAGGTATGATAATACCTACACAGGTTGCAAAAATAAATATATACCGTTAGTCAGATAACATCAAGTTGTTACTCATATGACCAACAAAACAATATCATTAATGTTATTTCTAAAATACCTTTGTGTGTAATATAATCCATGTACACCAAAAAGTCAAGTTGTACGTTTTTGTGAATGTAATGTACTTCTATATTACCTAACAACAGTCCAGCACGTTATTCACTTTTCATTTCGTTTGTGAAGTTGAGGCTGTGGAGAGCTCAATTGCACTCGACAGTTTAACATACATTTTGCTGCGTGATATTGAGTGGTGGGAAAAGAATAAAGCCATTTCTTGCCGTTGGTTTTTCACAGTTATGGAAATGAAGTCATTGGGAAATATCGACGATGTTAAGATGTCATGTAGAGGTCATTAATCATGACTCTGTGTCCGTTATTGTTTGTTCCTTTAATGCCGCTCTGCTGCATAACAATGCTAATTAATAGTTGTGGTCAGTTGTGAAGTTTATTCCAGTTTATTCTCATCTGTTTATGACAATACTAATTTGAGTCGTTGGGAGCAGCAGGACTGCCTTAGGGAATATATATATGCCCAAACATATATTGTGTGTCGGTAAAATATTAATATGTTATTGGTCTGGTCCTTTGCCCAAACAAAGATGTGACAGTCATCGAGCAAGTAGTGTTTAATGACAATTTACGCACTTGAATACATTCCTTTTCATGCTGAAAAGGTTCTCAGAGTCAAAGGTGTTGAAAGCACGTGAGACGATAGACAAATGGGAGCCTGTTTTACTTAATAGTTTGATCACCTTTTTACCTGAATTACATTACAGGTAATATTTGTAAAAGAAGGCACAGCTGAACTTAGAAGACAAAGGTTCGGTAATATGTTTACGGCATTTGTAACAGTTGTTGACAAATTTGCGTTGACAGTATAAAAGGCCTGGTACAACATAAAATTACAGATATGTACAATATTCTGCCAAAAAGACCGTCGTGCCTTCAAACCATGCTTCAAAACACTTATTTTAGTTATCACATACCTCATTTAACTGATGCAAATGCTGTTCAAATATACATATATATATTTTGGTACTTACTTCAAACTGCAGACTGCAGTCTCAAGCTAATGACACACTGTTCACATGAACAGCGTACAGAGCACCCCATTCGTAAAAAACAATTGAAATACTATTGACAGTTCGTCTGTCACTATACTCCAAATAGTTGTAGATAACGCATAATTAATTTCATTGTCGAGGGATACATCTATCGGCCTGACAACCAATAGAAAAGCTCACAATTATATCAGTTACCATTATAAAATGACACTCATAATGTCCAACGTTCATTGGTATCATTTCAAGAACTTCTGTGAATGCAACTGATACAAAACTAGATTGGTGTTGCAGCGCAAGTATAACACATATGTAATGATTATGACTCAGGAGGTCAGAAATACGTGAGAGTTGCGGGAAGATATGCATACATGTCGAAGACCCTGAGCATTATATGTTAGACTTTCATTAACGTTAATCTAATAGGGCACAAGATATTGATAAGCGGGAATATATTCTACATTTCTTTAAACATGGGGTACACTGTAACAGTGTTTGCTGCAATAAATTCTGGCTTACTCTACTTGACCCATCCTGTGAACTATTGTGACGACAATTACAGATGTATAGTTTCTTTTATAAACCATTCATTTACTGGTTATGATCATTACAACTCATTGGATGCAATCGGGATCAAACGTGCTTGGACAATAATCTGCCATGGACGCATCTAAATGGAGTTTTCAAGGAGATATTGGTGATATGATATATACATATCAAGCAACCACTTGTGTACCATTTGTGTAATGCTAGTCGCAATTTCATTTTTCATTTAAAAATTAATAATATGACCCTACAAATTAACGCTACAGTCATGCGTTTGGCATCAACACCGTGGAAGATAAATGCCTGTGTCCCACAATGGTAAGGAACATTGCCTTCAGGTTTTCAGATTATTATGCCCAGGCATATAGAAAATGTATAAAATGTGTGATAATAAACTACGACAGATATCCGAATAGAAGTTGTAAATACTTGAAATTTCGTAATTTATATCTACTACATATTCATAATAGGGTTTTCTTGGTGTTTACAGCATATTTGGTTGTATAAGTTGAGATCACATGACTATATGATGACGAAGGTACTGTCATGAACTATACTAGATACACATCCAGCGATATGGCATCCCATCATTTAAACCCAGTTCGGTGGAGATTATTCATCTCATGGAAAAAAATGCACTATTCTGCGAAGCAAAAACGTATTTTATTATGTCTAAGGCCACTGCTAGGTTACTGCTATTTGTTCAAATATCAGAAACAAATATTCTGTCAATATTTAATGAATCTGTATTTTCACTAGCCCATTATTGTCTAAAACTAATTTGTGCTGATTATTTCATCATTTTGTTCTATACATGACACTACCATAATGTATGCTGGCCTCTATGTATATCGGTATGGTTAAGATTGAAGTCGACAATATACAGAGTGATTTGATTATATGAATATTTAAGACCGTCTTATGGTATACATATTTCAAGTATATTCTGTGTTTTTATAATACTATGCGCAAATAATTAGAGCGGTTTAGTATCAATTGCAATAGAAGCAAAACATATGTCAAATAACAATTGCAAATATCTGGTCGCTGCCTCGAGACTATTTTCCCGACAATACGCACCAGTCAATACCATTTTGTCACTCAATAATCCATTGTTCTCATATGTACACTATTCTCATCGTTGCGTTTGGTTCTAATGACTGAAATATCGTTGTACATATTTTTAATGGCGCGTAAAATTATGGTGCCGATTTATTTGGTAAGTGAATGTTGTGTCGACAATGGGAATAATATAAAGAATGGCTGCCATGACTGGTCTAGATCCGAGAAGGTATTGCCTGCGTTCTCATAAAATATTAGGGATGACAGTGGAAAACGCCAGTATTGTCAATATATAGAACACGCTTAAAAGGCTCTCAGTACGTTTGACATGCTTGTTCAGCTATTATTGGCTGGTTGGTAATTGAGGTCAAATATTTCCATAGCGATGAAAATAGTCATGCAGAAAACTTTGCTTAACACAGGTCTTCCTGTTCAGCTTTGAACGGAACTGTTACAATACAAGGGTAGGAAATTATTACAGTTATATATTGTCATTGCTTTCAGCACATTTCCGCGGCTGTCACTCATCAATACATCTTGTGTTTCATCGGTATTAACATTAAGTGAAGATTATTATGCTCCATGCAGTTACTGGGTTTACAAAACAAAAGTTACTTAAATAAGGTCAATGAAATGGAAAGTGTAATATGTTACTGTTAGCAATTAGGTATTTGCAATTACTACGAATGTGCTTTGATAAGCCGATCACATTAAGGGTGTGAGAGTACGATCACACCAGAGGATAAGAACCGTGTTTCATTAACATTGCCCGCTTTTTGTCGACTTTGCGACCGCTTTCATCTAAATAGTCAGTCTGTGAATGTCAAGCATTATAAACAGCACGTTTATGTTGATGTAAAGTCACTTGTATAGTTAATATTCTGATCTCATGTAATGTCCTGGTGCCATTTATTGCACCAACGTAGCGATCTACGTTTAAACTATGGTTCCAAAAGCATGCTGTGTACTATATATTTTTAGCACCAGAATGTCAAAATTGATATCCTTCTGTGTTACAACAGCTAGAAGCCGACAGATTTGCTTGCAGTCCACGCAAACAGCGCTCTTTTCAACTCTTGTTAGGTCAGTAATTGTGCTGATGAGATCGAGGTTTTAGAACGCTTCCGGCAGATTGTAAAAGCAACGAGGTTAGTGTTTTTGCGACTGGCAATACTTTTATATAGTTTTATCGCGAAGAACATAAATACTTGATGCAAATTATGCGGCGTTGAGAGTTGAAGAAACTTGTGGTGGAAAATGTCTGCTGGATGTGCATAGAAAGGGAACACATAGATGCAATTGCAAAAGAAAAGAAATGAAAGATTGAGTTATCTAGTTTATTGGTCGGAGCTGGTTTACAAATCTACACATCTTGTGTCCGTAATCGCCAGGAATTGTGTCTCCCATTCTTAGAATGCCGTTAAACCCTATACTTACCTTACCTTAGAACGCTGGCCTCTTGCTAATGAACCAATAAGGAAGCTATCCTTGATTCAATTATCACCAAAGCATTTGGCTAGCAATTTCTATGCTGTCGTATTGGGCCTTGTAATTGCTGCCATTGATGGGTTGAAGGCTGCGTTAGGCTACATATCTTATTAGCAGTAGAACCAAATAAATATTTTCCCCACTTATTTCTATTAATTATAAAGTTGTTCACATAGTTTTGTATGGTCAATCGTTCTATGCGTCAATTTATCGAATACATAAATCCCTATGACGCTTTCCTTGACGATATATATTTCCTTTTATTGCATATGCTCTACTTGACACACATAGCGATTACTGCAGTGACAGGTCTCTAGGGTTAGGATGTGTTAGTGTAAAAGTCAGTTTTAGACAATAAGAAAACAGATTGGATGTGCGGTCAACATGTCAGCATGAAAATATCCAGCCTTCTGGAGGTTAGCGATCATTTATTTATGTCCTTATGAATAAGTCTATTAGAAATGTCACACAATGATACCTCATTCACTATAGTCAGAATCAATGAAAATGTTATAGGTTTATTGATAGTCATAAACAGAAGTTATCATTACATTTTTTGTATAGTTCGTAATACTACCCAGCTGAATGCCAAGAGTAACCCCATGGCATTCTCTTGAATGTATTCTCACACCAATAACGCAATCTCCTGACATTATAAAACACGAGTTATAAAAGCATATTCCATACAATTGCAAGCAGACCATGTCCATTATTCCAATGGAAATATCTAGACTAACAATGCTAACAATGAACCTATTGATGCGTAGGTAAAGAATTGATTATTTTGAAGTGAATATTTATTGCGCATGCGTGACTTTTGATGAAACAACTACACGAACAATGTCGCTGCATGATTATTTAATTGTAAAGAATAGACCGATTTGACATCAATTGACCACGTATTAACAAGATAGTGGCATGGAATCAATAGACAAAATTAGCTTCAAATCAACGGACGTCCTCAACCTGTTTAACATTTTTCTCATGAATTATTCATTGTGTTAATCATTGCAAAAATCATTATAGTCGTCTCTAGCAAGACATAGAAAAACATATTTGTTCGCCTGACTGGCTACAGAGAAAGCAAGGCAGCTCATGAACGTAACATCAGCCATTCACTCTTGTATTAGAGTGGAGAGATATTGTAATAATATGTCACCTTAAAGGCGACAGGGCCAAAAAGAAAAAAAAAACTAGAACAATGATAAACATTAGCGACTTGTTAGTTATGTCTTGAGGCAACATATTACAATACATACCATATATAAGAATTAAGACAATTTGAAAGAAGGATATATAGCTACACTTGCCATGACTTTGGCAAGAGCATTCATTATTATTTTTAAATATGACTCTCTGTAACCTCTGGTAAACCCGCAGAAATATTGCGTGTCTTTACAAAGTATGGCTGGTGAAATATGGTTAATCTGTCACTTGACCAATTATATTGCCTTCTCCATATACATATATTCATGTAGAAGCCAATCTAACAGTTGGCATGGAAATCAATAATAGTGAGACATTAGATAATTGGTCTTTTGTTTTACGTTATACCTTAATATGGATGCCCTTCACTGGCATCTCTTAGGTCATTGAAATTCCTACGATTCTGGTTATTCTTTAAAAGGTAGATGTCCACTACATAATGGATATTCAAAATATTTATATTTGAAATATTGCTGCAACGATGCAATTACTTCCTGGTACTGGCTGAATTAGCAGACCTATATTTTGCTAATAGTGCGCTCGGTTGTCATTCTATTTATACTAGCTCATGTGCTACATTTTTATGTATTTATCAACGCAAGCCGACTTCCTAATCATCACTTGACACTTTCATTTATCCTACTTCTAAGATCATTCAGTGCGAGCTAATGTTAAGATGCTGTATATCCGAAGATTCTGTCAAATTGTATGTGATTATGTTGTCGAACATCATTTGCTTCATCCTCAGGTCGGTCAATGATTTTTTTTCATTCAACGAGGGACACGAATAACCAAATGTTTGTAATTTGATATGTCATCCTACTTATTTCAAAGAGCATACAACAATCTTACAAATATAAAGCTAATTTGAGTAACAACAAAATATGGGCATACCCAATTACACTAATACAAATTTTGCTAAACAATCAAAAACATATTTTGTGAGCTTCACCATTCGGTAATAGCCGACAATTTCATGTTGGAAATCATATACGCAAACTTCAACATGTTGAAGTGTTATAATCTGGCAATCAGAATGGAACGAAACGTCGGCTAAGATGGCATCAAAATGAGACATGTGAAGCTTGAGGATGATGGTCTTCTTAACTGGATCATTGGTTATGCTTTAATTATTGAAGCAGCGTATATCTGTAATCTTCAGTAAAGTAAACATTAAATGAGTTGAATTGATTACAGCAGTTGACTATACTTACTTCTATTCTTCGAGCGCTGAGCTCATGCCAATTAACTGATAAGAATATTGTCTGGGTTGCGATTAAAGCTGCTGTATGTAATAGTGCTTATCTGCCTACTCAGTCGTATTTTGCCTTGTAATCGTTGTCTGTGATCGATGGAAGGCGAGGTTAAGCTATATCCCTCGTTAGTATGATAATCCGATTTAGGCTCCCCATTCTTTAGCGTAGATTATAAGGTCGTTTGCCTTAGCATCTAATTATCCAATACTCAATGCTGCAAAACATCCAGTGCATGGCACTCTATTTAAGCTATCGTGGGATGCATGAACCTCTTGACGTTTTCCCAGTTGATAGAATCATCCTCTTCTTATATAAATACCACGGCCAAACACAAGTAACGATGGTTGCAGCTAAAGCGTTAGAGGGCTAGTTATGTCAGATGGTTCGTTTATAGAACTATTATTGTATTGAATTAATAGTCGATCCTCTCTTTTTACCTCTTGCGCAATCATTGACGAAAATACAACATGGTCTCATCGCAATTAAAATTCCGCCATTTTACAATATGCTTCTAGTCAAACGTCATAAAATTGGCATTGACACAGGAACGTCAAAAAACATGTTTTTTATTGGATCATAATCTTTCTGATATTTACACTGTTTAGCGATGTTAGCGACTACAAAACAGTTCCGTTAACAGAGGGTTGCATCGATACCTGTGCTATAATCCATATTTCTATATTTGCTGATACGGGAGGAAATCTGGATATCTGCATATAAGGAATAGGAAAGACTTATGGACCGCTGTTCAATTGTAAGGCTTATGGTTTTATAGGCTGAATTATAGGCTATGTTCCAAACGGTTTATCACATATATGTCCGTAACTGCTAGTAAATATAAACTGAGTCGGCTGCAACTGTGTCTGCTCTCTTCGATTTTTAGAGTGCTGGTTTCTGGCTAATGAACCGATTAGGATGCTGTCCTTGATTCAGTTATCACTACTATATGATGTAGCGTTTGGTTAGCAATGACTATGCTGTCATATAGGGCCTTATAATCACTGCCCCTGATGGGTGGAAAGCGATGTTAGGCTAGGTAGCTATTTAGCATCAGAATCCAATGAATATTCCTCACGTGTTTCCAATTATTACAAGGTTATTCATATTAGTACCGGATCGATCACTGCTCTATGCGTCAATTTATTCAGTACATGTCGTGGTATGCATTTAATTGTGCATATGAACTGATTAACGAACCTCGAGGGTGTGTGGATGAACGGTCATAAAGAGGATTCTCGACATAAATAAACGGCTACTTGAGATAATGCTTCTTGTCGTACACCGTGTGATTGTATTGGTCGCATCAGGTCGCTTTGGTAGCGCATGATGCGAAGCGTTCAAGAAATTCTTAATAAATGTAACATCAAGACATTATCGATAGAGACAGAACATGAGTTTTGCTTTGTTTTCATTGCCGCATAGACAGTTTTTGGTGTTGATTTAATAATATACCTACAGGCTCCGTAGTGAAAATATACCGCTGAATACCATATCATAAATAAAGTTTTAAACACAATGTTTTTTTATACCCAACGACAACAGCGATTACATCAGACATTAGGTTATTTCCTGTTGGAGAAACAGCATTTAATTCCAGGAGAAAGCAGTCGATGTCAATGTCCCTAATAACATCCCGTTAACCGTTATGGCTTATGTGATGAGGAATGGACACGGCAATGGAAAAGCCATCCACCATCAGTAAATCGCATTTATTTCATTTTCATGGTTGCAGGAATGGGCCCAAATTAATTTCGGTCAGCTGCATCATTGGCAAATTATTCTTAATTACTACAAAGCAGAATATGAAACTTTATAAGTCAAACAACATTTCACCTGTAAATATATTAACAAAAGAGCCAGCAAAGGCTTTAATGATTGCACCATCAATAACCTACTCCAGCTTAAATAACAACTTCAAAATTATTGAATAACGTATAGCTTGTATAGCTCCTTTATGTTATGCAATTTAATTCTGAGGTTATGTAAAAGCAGTTACACTTCAACGATACAACAAGCTGTCGACCGTCGATTTTCCATACTAGCTATTGATGTTTATGCCAAACTTACTGCCCTTTTGTGATACAATCATTTGTGATATGATGGACGACAGGCTACATATGCCCTATGTGATATTATATCGCTCCTCACTAAACTATCATGTGTGAGACAACGTCTGCTTGAATGTAACCGGAAGTAGATTGTAACCGTAGATGCTTCATTTCGTAAGCTCATTTACAGATAAACAACATAATAGTATTGATGTTCTACCTGCTTCTGAAAAAGTAATAACTAGTCATAAAAGTTGTACAATAGCATCATGGCTTTCGAGTCAAACAGTTCAACTGTAAACGCAATCTTAATATCTTATTATCTACACGTAATGTTTCAGAGGCAACATGTGCGTTCCAACTTTAGCATCACCTGGAGGTAAGGTATTCCGTATTTTAGAGTAGCAGACACTCAAATGGATTTTGTTATGTACATATCAGTTGAATGTTAGCATCAAAAACACCGCAGCTATAAATATGGCTTTGAAGCAGAAGAACATCGAGTACCTAATGGCATTAAACAGCTATTAGATTGCACTGATTTCGGAAAAGACCCTCCAGTGTGTTATCAAATCATCAATATAATATACAAAGGATCCCACATATTTTGATAGCCTTTAATGGCAATACCTTCCCGAAATTATACCTGCATTATGAATCAAGCACTTTTCTCTCGTAGTCTGGCGTTGTAAATAGATTCACAAGGGAAAACTAAAATGCGGCCATACAAGTAATGTTATGTCATGGGTACAATAATTCACATAATTTAGCAATGGTCATCTGCACCTTTTGTGAACTATTCTTGATGACCGTTACAATACAAAACAGCATATACTTATATAAATGGTGAGTGTGATTTGTGCAATACTAGTCATATTTATAATAATAATAAAACTTTTTTTTTACCGCGCACTGTGCCATTTCATCCCATATGTAACCGTACGTATTACACATAATGTAGATGACTGACTATGATCACTCGGTGAAACACAACGCCTTCCGATTTTCAGATGTTATATATAATAACATCCAATGACAAGTATATAATTTAATATTCATGTATACGCATAATTAATATTCCTAATTGGACGTCCGTGTTAGTTCATATATTTTGTGTAAAATTTAGGTGTGATGAAGATAATTTGTCTCATGCTTGAAACTATACCATTCTTCCAAACAAAGTTTATTTGAAGGTAATCCTAATAATTCATTTATGAACCCTAGTCATGTTTGATACACCTGTATAAACATGTGATGGTGTGTCTATTAATCGGCTGTGTATTTTATGGTTTCGTTGTATAGATGTTTATATACCTGACGCTTCCATATTGTGATCTACCATTCTAGGTTAGAATTATGGTTTTATTGTAGTTGTTTTACGTGATGTAATACATAATATTGTTTGAATGTTTGAACACCCCTTGGATATGCACTCATCTATGATGATAAATCATCAAGTTGTTGCATAATGCACGTCAAACAGCTTCCATATCTCCGGTATTATGTTCCTCTCAATGCGCATTCGTCACTATCAGCTGTTTCTGCTTTAAAATCCAAACGTTTCATTCACACACAGAAATCGTTATTGTGTTTGGTTTGAATGGCTGAGATGTCGATTGATTAAATGATTTGTAAAACATTGGTGATGCGCCGCGTTTTATTTAAAAAACCTTTTGCTATCTGCCACATCCAAATTAACATCAAATGAATTACCACATCGACGGGTTGGGTGAGGTGTTTACCACAAAACGAATAGCACATGTTCTCCTAAATGATTATTGCAGCTAGAATCCAAGAGTGTCCGTGGTAGGTAATACTGATGCAGATCATTATAAGTTTAAAAGCCTCTCACTACATTCAATTTGCGTACGCAGTTCAAATTTACCTACAATTTGTAAGTTTTGAAAAATTGCAAATCATTTACATCATTCTTAAAACAGTAGATCAATAGATCAGCTTAAACCAAGTGACAGTGGGTAATTGTGCAAAGCGGGCCCAATGAAACAGATGAATGTTCTTGTTTTTCCATCTTGTCTTGCAATGGAATAATATATACCACCCCAGTGTGTTTTTACAAGCGTGGATGATGAACGAGTAGCACAAGCTGATATCGCTGAAATCAATATGGTGCTTGGATACTGCTGATGCTATAAATCATACTTCTCACCTCCAACACTTTCTCCCGTCCCGACCAATACAGCCTATATCCTCTCCCGCGTTCCTACAATCCTGAGAAACTACCCTGCCCCGCCCCACCCCCTCTCACCGACCCCAAATTCAACTCTACCACTGCATGAACCCGCTCACACAAACTGACATAAGAGGACAGCTCTTACGTAATGGTCTTTTTTCGGTTGCACGCCCTCCATACGTTGTTAGCTCACTGGTATCTAGATATACGAGAGTCTCGCGGCCTGTGTTATTGGAAAATCACCTTATTGGAAAATCGCCTTATTGACGACATATTTACACCACTAATGTATATATATATATATATATATATATATATATATATATATATATATATATATATATATATATATATATATATATATATATATATATATATATATATATATATATATATATATATATATATATATATATATATATATATATATATATATATATATATATATATATATATATATATATATATATGTACTCGCCCGCCCGCCAATGGCGAGTAAAATCAGGCTCGGGCGAGTGGCGGTACCCAATTCAGTCGTCCGGCTGGCGAGTCGATTTTTCCCATGGCAAAACATCGCCTCAGGATTTTTTTGTATGCTGCTACCGTTTGAGTTTGGCCGCAGCAAGCGGCGGACAGCAAGCGGCAATCTGGCGTTTGCGCCTTACCTAATGAATAATTAATAAAGAGCGACTTAAAAAAGTCCTTTTTACAAGGGCACTGGAAATTTCAAGCTCGAAAGAATCAAAGAACATGAACGTTCACAGGGCCATGAACAGCGGGGCCATGAACAGCTGGCCCCACATGAACAGACAGTATGGTGACGAATGTGTGAACCTGTTCTTCTTTGTGGATCTTCTCCTTACTCTCTCTGCCTCTACTGCAGAATGTGCGCGTGGTTTCAGCTCAATGTGGCTTATCAAGAGTGACTGGCGCTCCAGCCTCAATACAACCACTCTAAATGACATGCTCTATGTTCATGGAGGGAAAAGGAGACACTGATGAGGAGAGTGATGGTGAGGAAGATGACACTTACAGTGTTTCGCTCTTAAAAAGGCTCTAGGAACTTGCCAAGGGAGGAGCTAAAGGACCTCTAATCTGTGATTTGTTTATTTAGGTTTATGTATGAGCAGTCGTATTTGAAATACTGTGACCACCTGTCATCTACTTGCTGAGGTTTCAGGTTTTTGTTGTTATTTCTGTATATGCGTTTTTGTTTGAATAAATTTGACACTCAGGGAACAGGGAAATGTGTGTGTGTGTGTGTGTGTGTGTGTGTGTGTGTGTGTGTGTGTGTGTGTGTGTGTGTGTGTGTGTGTGTGTGTGTGTGTGTGTGTGTGTGTGTGTGTGTGTGTGTGTGTGTGTGTGTGTGTGTGTGTGTGTGTGTGTGTGTGTGTGTGTGTGTGTGTGTGTGTGTGTGTGTGTGTGTGTGTATACCCTGAAATCGGGAACTGAGCGCCTCTGACACAAGCAACTTATCAGATACCATTTACAGTCCAACACAGATACACAGGGTTTGTACGATGATTTGTCGTGTTATTGAAGTCAAACCATTTGAGACCATATATCGCAGCAATACGTGGCATGGAAAAATTCATTACCTGGTCCATTTATGTATATCCAGTCAAATATATTTGACATTCAGCTTTGTAATAATATCTTGTTAGCTCTGTCGAGCTAATGAATAGCTTACGACAAGCTGCTTAAACAACGAGATCAGTTTGACTGCAACTGCAAAAGGTTTAGTTATTGCTTGACGGCAGATATATTTTATTATGCATGGTTGCATTTTCTGGCTATCAAATTACGAAGAATCATCACTACAGGATCTACGTGCAGATGAAATAGTGTGGATTTATATGCATATCGCATAGATACAGTATTAATGCCCTGTCGGAACAAGTTTTGTGTTGTCTCGTGGTTTTCAATTATCAAAAAGAGAACCCGGGCATGGTATGTGAAGCAACGAGTTGCTTTTTTGTATCCGTTTTGATGAAGCACTTGTTCTGTGACAGTACGATAAAGTACATCAACAACATTAAGTTGCCTTGGAGATGTTGGTCAGATCAAGGGTTAAAAGAATCCTATTTCTGGAACAAGCCATATCCAGAGTATTCGAGATGGGGAGCCTTCAACACAAAGATTGCATCTGTGGAATGCAAATGGCGAATTGTGTGTGCTTAATAAGCAGGTGTTAAATAACATGATAAGTAGTATTGTTTAGACATTCAACGCATAGAACAACGTTTAGAATGTTGGGCAACACACTTAGTCAAGCTACTCGTTAGTATATTGTACAAAGGTTTACCAAAATGGTCACCTTAAGCTAATTGATAATATAGACATCAATTATTACACAGTGTAAGCGATGATGATATGTGTTGGTTTACTCATGCTGTTTTGTCAGCTGGCAGCAGTAGTTACAATAATGTGGTTAAATAAATTACACAGGGAGCCCCTCGTCTCACAGGTATAATGTGTTAATATGCGAAAAGCAGCTTCGTGTCAATGAAGGTATTGCTGGTTGTTTCAGATGTAGTTTATTACACTTCGGCAAATATTAGCTGCGGTCACAGTTGATGAATAAAGGGAATGGAATGTTGCTTGAAATCGGCTAAGGCAATAATAAATCGACGTTGATGAAATGGACATTGACGTCCTGCGAGATCGCTTTTGTGTACAGAATGCATTCAAGAGCATGCCTTAGGATGACACCAGATGATACTGACCGTGTTGTATTACGCTACATGCATATGTACAACACGGTAAACCCTCGCTTTGTCTATCATGAATAAAGGCGTTATTGCGACTTAAATCGCAATAAAAGTATCTATGATTGACCTGGATGAAAAATCAAATCATAAGGATCAATAAACAGCCTCCCTTTGGCCTCTCGGGGGCAGGATAATCTCTTTTTTCCTCGATTGCCTCTGCTTTGTCAGTTTGGTGTTTCGTTTATGGGATATGAATATATTTACTAATTGCACCAAATTTTGTGTCTATTCTAAATATTCTGCCATTGTACTTCACCACAGACTAGAAGTCCTTAGAAATGCACGCAATCCGGCTTTTAAATAGCAACCATCATTCTTTTAATTGCTTTAGTGAATTCGAAGTAGTTGTTTGCTATACAACGGCAATGCAGCTTAATTACACATTACAGTTTGGCATATATTTCACTGCAAATATGTTGAGTAGTCGGAACATGAATACTTGATCAGAGTAATGCGATGTTCGTATGAAATAAATAAATTTCAGTCGAGTGACTCCACATTACATAGAAATGAAGTAATTGGTAAATATGGACGATGACTAGGTGCAGACCCCAGCAAGCATAGCCTTAGTCAACAGTTGCTACAGGCATTAGATATAAGATATTTGGCCCCTTATTTTCACAAAATAACTTGATAATGCTGCCATTCTCTATCCTTCTGATCATGACATTCATTTCAAACATTTTAGTTCCGATGCAATGTCCACATGCTAATTATATTACCAAACGCAATGCGGCATAGTTCGATTGGTAATAACATCAAGATGTACCGACCAAATAAATGTTGTCTCATATATATACATTTATATATATATTATTTATATATATATATATATATATATATATATATACATATATATTAGTTTATTGATATTTTATCACGAATATATATATATATAACAGCCATATATTATCATATATATATATATATATATATATATATATATATATATATATATATATATATATATATATATATATATATATATATATATATATATATATATATATATCTATATATATATATATATATATATATATATTTATATCGGATCTATCAATGAGAATTGTAATCACCGTATATGGCTGTTATTAGGTAGCCTTGATTGCAATCAATGGAATTGTAATCACCGTAATTCGTGATCAAAATATCAATAACTTGTTTATTCGTGATCAAAATTTAACTTGTTATGGCTTTCAATGATGACCTGGGACGCGTCAAACATACTTTCTTAGTTCCATACGACAACAGCTATTATCACATTACGACATCTCGTTATTTAGAGTCGGAGAAAAGGACGGCTATTTAGGAGAAAGCAGCAGATGTAAATGCCATAATGACATCTTATACACTGTTATGTGTCCCGAAGTCACGACGAAAAGAAGCGTAAATGGACAGTTTATCACATTTATTTATTTCACGTCATGGATGGCGTAATAAACCTCAATGAGCAAAGGTCGTTTGCACCATCAGTAAATTATTCTTAATGACCACAAAGCAGAACGGGCAAACGTGTCAGTCAGTTATAAACATTCAGCCAAAGCGACCATTTAAGGAATTGCTGAAAGCATCATAGATAACCCACTTACCCCTACAATGAACAAACAACAAATAAGTCTTAACATGCAAATGATATAACTCTATCTACATAAAAATAATATTCTTCCGGGTAAAACATGTCAAATCAACTTCACAAATGCAACGCGATGCCTACAATCCGCCACCCCACCCCACCCCCCTCACACCCTCAAACGTTGCTACTACGAAGAACAAGAACAAACGCTTCATGTGATTTCTCAAGCGAGCTATTTCTGCTGGATAGGTTCACTTTTATGACATACTTATCACCTTTTATTGTAATAGTTGTGTGATATAATGGATAGCAACAACGCATAAATGACACCCCAAGTTTTTTATGCCCTCTATGATATCATATCAGCCTAGTCTGCACCACAGCTTAAGTGGATGTACGATGTCGCAGTAGCATTATACGACAAATCGTTTTTGGTTTTCAGGCTACATCCCTGAACTTAATAACGCGGCAAGTATAAGAAAAACTATATGCATGCATGTAAGGTATTGTGCAAGCGGTTTTATTGAGGCTACCGACCAAACAAAGTTTTCTTTGACATCAATTGATGCATTCAACAAACAATTATGATATCATGTGGATAGAAATTTGGATTCTCCATATTCTCAACAATTATCCTAAAGAGCAACAATCCATGAGATCTTACGAGTTGCAATGTCTAGTGTCCTACCTATCTACTCACTCTGTTGTGACCGTCCTTATCAATTAGATTTGTGTATTAACCGTAGTAAGCGTTGTCAACCAGTGTGGAGTCATAATCCCACCCCCCCCCCCCCTCCAAATACATAACCGTGATATCTGAAGTAATCGGTCACTATCCAAATTAAATAATCCCGGTGTAGCAAGTAGAGCCCTTTCAAGTAAACATTCCAAACCCGTCAATTCCCATAACAATTAACATCAGACCGTTTGATCTTCAATAAAAGCTAGAGGTAATTGTACATCCATGCTTGCTGACGACGCCACACACTTGTATAAATACCTCCGTCCCCAAAAGTATAACACATTCAGTATTGGGGCAACGATACAGTCACCGTCGTACGGACCAAGTTGGAAGGCCAACTCCGTGCGACACGTAGCAGTTTGGAATTCCAGCTCAGACAAACAACCCTACTTAAGCCTAGACGTGTATGACTTCCAATCATCTGAGCATAATAACACTTTGGATTTGTGCATTTGAAGAACTATAGCCAAACACATCATGGCACTTTGGACATGTATCCATTATAATACTCAGTTGTCACGGTATCACACCGAGGTTATGCATACTGATGCACCAGAATGTTTAGATTTTTGCATCAATGTACAGAAAAATCAGATTTGTTTCTACGTCAAACTCGATGTAATAATTGCGATGAAATTTTCATATATGTAAACATGAGGCATTCTAAAAATCGGGTCATTTACTGATTATGGCAAATACAACTTGTGGTATTCACTGGGGATACCATGTGCCTGAACAGCAATCTGCAATGATCGCGTATTTGTGGATACCTAAAGGAGATATTATGTAGCCTGCTGTTAGAGTATATCTCGAACAAATACTCTTTAATGCAAGGGGAGGAAAAAATAATTCAAATTATGTTTACAATATATTCGCAACGAAATAAGAAATGTAAAGTAAATATATTGTAATACCCGATGACCAATAATTAAATTCATATATATGTTTAACATGCATGCATATGCAGATTAAATATTTCCATCTTGGTGTCTTATTCTTTATAAGAAATTTGGTAATCGTAATTATCGTCAAACAGCTAACTTGATACACAGAGGGTGAGCTTAAAAATTAAATTTAATGCAACATACAGCAATATGACATACCCATCATCATACATACTGGAAACAGTTGGGTGCAGCTGAGCTGTTTAATCCAAGCTTGATATTGCAAAACCCGAGTATGTTTATCTGAGGATATCACCCAAGCCTTCTGACCGGGATGTCATTACTGGTTCGGTAAAGAAATATTCTGCCTGATAAAGTTCATTCAAGCATGAACTTTGGTAATTGTTCCTTGGGTGATAATTAATCAGATTCAAATTGGTGTGATTGGGGTCTATTAGTTCACCCTGCATTTGCTTAATACATGACGTTTCCATCAATCTATGTAAAACCGTGGGTCAAATGGATATACACAATGGTAAAATTGGTGAAGTGATTGTGTGTAATATTCTGGACTGAGCTTTCTTCTGCAAGCATTGCAGTAGCTGTAGCATAATTTGCAAAATATGATTATATATGTCAAATAGCTATCACTACTGGCATTTCAACGTCACTGTCGCGAGACATCACTGCCACGGTGTCGTTGTTGTATTCCACTTTTGTGGAGCGACGTCGCTTCAGACATGCAGCAAAGGGCGTGTAAAATCATGGTCAACGTTTCAATTGATTTCAAAATATTAAATTATTCAAGGTCCATGTATTCCTGTTAAATATATAACGGAATACGTTGAAGGAACGCATCTTGTGAGAAATTATAGAAATATAATTCCATGTTGAAAATATTACCACACAAAAAGGTTGAATATCATGATTAGTTCGAGGTGGACAAATTGTAGTTAAATCACTTTCTACTTACAAACCGCGCCAATCAATACCAATGTCTCAAAATAAGCATCATTCTTATTCGCGCAGACCATTGTATATTGTAACTTATTCCGGCTGTCGGCTAGTCGCGTAGAATGTGTGAGAGTTCATTTTCTATTCGTTAACCATTAAATCCCGAGCATGCGCATAGATAATACTGATTACAGTGTCCCATAAAGGATGTACTTTTATGCATCATACCATATTAAGATGCATCCCTTTGTCTTAAAGATAACAAGTCTTTTGTACATGTTAGAGGTTTTAGTATTCATATCATTTACCCAAGGGCATACAATTACGTCATCAATAGAAGACATTTCAGATTTGTTAAAAATAATCTTTAATTTGAAAAGGTGCCGGGCATTGGCTTTGCTAGCAACAATTAGCAAAACACACACACATTGCTGGAAAAGAGTTCTCGCATAGGGCTCTGATACATGATGTCAAAGGATCCCTGTTTTGTGTAAGGATACAATCAAGAGCCGGTCATGGGATCACACAAGAGGATAACGACCATGCTGCATTACGTTGTATGTTTCTGTACAATGTGTAATAAGATTTCCTTTATGGCTACTAAGAGAGTTAGACAGGTGTTATTGAAACTCGTCGTTATAAGACAGGTATCTATATGTGAAATTCATAATGGGCTACATTATAAGGATACGGACTTTGACCATTATCGCCCACGCTGTGCCAGCTAGAGGACAGGAATATAGGCCTGCTTTCTTCAGCATAGTCTTCTGTAAATAACCCAAGCGTGGTGAACGAATCTGATGTCGTCGGTCAATAAATTGTAATCACGTTCCGTATTCCGATCTCTGCCATACAGGAATGTACATGAAATTAAAAACTGTGTGTAATGTGCATATTAACCTAGCTTTGTAGATATACAAAGTACATGTCGGTTAATAGGCCTTGAATACAGAAATAGTTCCACAATGCTGTATCAAAATATCAATACGTTGTTATATTTTGGATCCCACAATATAGCTTTGCCCTGGAATCGTTAAAAGTAACTTTGTACCTAACGATTACAGCTATTACTACATCATAACTTTTAGTTATTTCCTGTCGGAGCAACATCGCTGATGTCATGGGAGAAGTAGCCGATATAAACGCCTCTATTGGCAGTCTGTAAGATGCTATGGCCTTGTGACGCGAAGGATGGACACGGTGATAGAAAAGCAAACTACCGTCAGTTAATCTCACTTATTTCAATCGCATTGGTGCAGAAATGGACCCCTATTAACAATGGTGAATATGCAAATCATTCTTCATAAACATAAGCAGAATAGGAAGCGTGTTTTCAGACAATCATAGCTGCAGCTATACTCTTTTAGACAAAGGGGCCTGCTATCATGGTAAATATGTGAAAATAGTTGCACTTAACGGATACAACTAGCTGTGGACCGTGCTTTATCACTGTGCCGCACCTTCCCCACTCAAGTTTTGCTCCAAGAAGCAGATGCATAAAATTATTATTGTGATTTCCCATGCCAGCTATTTATGTTTAGATAAGTCCACCTTTATGACATACTTATCGCCGTGGTTGAGATCGTTGGATGATATAATGGATGGCTATCACGAATAAAGGCCACCCTAGGGTTCATGTGGCCTCTAAGATATCGTATCTTATCCGGTACAGAATTTTCTGACAAATAAAACCGGTGCGAACATTTCCACTGGAATGGGTGCGGAAGTAGACATCCCTTTGATTTAGCATGCTTACTTTCAACTATGCGATTTAGTAGTATTGATGCTTGCTCTCCATCTGAATATTTACTAACTTTGAAAAATATATCAAGCCGTCATATTATCAAAGGAATCATGTTGATCAATTTACAGCGCAGTGAAATTAATGGGTAAATGCATCAGATGTGTTCTTTGACTGGCGCAGTATGTTTTCTATCTGAGCTTGCAGGCTAATTAGCATTTCCATCTTTTATACTGCTATAGTTAATTATCTATCATGCCACACTCATTAGTAATGGTTGAGTTGGGTACCAACAAACGTCGAGAATAAGTAATTGCAAATTTTCCACTCGGTCTCACATTGGTATACAGCTCAATGGTAGGAATTTTGGCTGTGCAGGTTAATTGACAGCTATCAAACCACATTATTCGTTTATCTGTTATCCTTTTCTACAGTGGTGTGGTATATGCATCAAATTGATGGCTAAAATACTCATGTTGTTATTGTCATAAACAAGTTATCTAGACGGGATAAACATTTTAAATGAACATATCAATAAACCAAGATTTCTAAACAGAATTTTGGTTGGTTGGTGATTATGAACCTGCCTAAACTAGATGAGACAACAAGCAACTTGTTAGCATATATGTTTTTACATGACATTTTAGTTATACCAGTTAGTCGCCATTCACGTCATTACCACGAATGTAAAAACACAAAGTCACCAAACTTATTCCTCTTCGTTGCTCGAGAACGTCGCACAGCCATCTTTCATAAAACACTCACGTTCCGTCAACTAAAATGTACCTGTTTCCAGCTGCAATCAAGCTAATCTCGTTGTGTTTTAGCCTTGCCTGAAGCTTTCTACAACCTCGACCTCATCAACGCAATCCCCAACCTAACAAGAGTAAAATCAAACGTAGATTGAGCTGTTAAATGTGGACGGCATGCATTCTGCTGCCTACAAACCAGTAGCGAAGTAAAAATAAATTAGCATCCCAATGTAACCCTATCAGGTGTGTTATACACAGCAGAAATATTTAATATACTTTATTCGATAATATGTTGCATTATAACAACATGTAACTTTGCAATTCAAATGTACCTGTGACTTAACAAAAGAAACACAATTTGTAATATTTGATTCATTAACAAACACACAGTGCACAATAATGCTGGTGCTAATATAAGTGCATTCAGCCCTCTGAAGGGAACTGAGTCGACCATGAATTGGACTGATTCAAATTTCACAATAGAGCCCACAACAACCCTAATAACTATCGCAATATTCATCAAGACAATGTTTATCACATATTGTGCATTGCATACGACGTTATAAAACACGGTTGTTATCCTTTAGTGTTATCTTGTTAACCTTGTTACCTTTCTTGCCAGTCACGAGGAAAGTTTAATTACACATCATAACGTAACGTAACATGGCCCCCATCCTCTAGTGTGGTCTCATGTAATCACCCTGATCTTTCTGATTAATTGTTTTTATGCTATTTCGTCTCCCATCTGTTGCAGATTTCGTAGCATGTTCATTCCATTACAGAACTGCTTCTTTGTAAACAGAGACTCAATTTACTGTGCGTGGTGAAGGTGCTTCTCGACCACAACCTTCTTCACTCCCTTTGCCTTTTATATCTCACCCTCATCAGACCTCTTAATGTTACTCCTCGATAAGCACACTGGTGCACTCATCCTTTATCTTCCCTAGCACTTTCTTTTTTACGTTACAGAGCAAGGAATGGGAAGGATTATAGTTGATTGTATCAAAGAGGTCACTATCCTCTTGCATGTCTGTGTACAAGTCAGCTGTGCGGATCTCCACAAGTCGCTGGACTTCAATGAGTTTTAATAGAAGTCCTTTATCAGGTGCTTGGAGAGGTCGAGTATACACATGCCAATATACACCAGGAGATTTACCACTAGGCGGGTCTTGTGCATATGCAGGGCGTCCAGGTCGTCATTGAATACTTGGTGACGAGAATAAGTGGGACTGGCCACAAGCCTGCGTATTTCTTCTTCTTCTGCCGAGCAATCTTAACGTCGACTCGCATTCGGAGATTCTCCATTGTTCAGTAGCTTGCACAGGTCATTCTCAAAGTCGGAGGTTGGTATTCATAAGAATGTAGGGCTCCATCCAGGGGCTCTGATTGAATATGAGCGCATGGTGTATCTTGGTAATCCTCATCCCCAGCAATAGGTAGAGCTTGAGATTCCTATGTTGGACCACACATTCTCTTTGTTGCGCAGGTTGGGCACTAGCTTCTCTTTGTTGCACAGGTTGGGCACTAGCTTCTCTTTCTTGCGCAGGTTGGGCACTAGCTTCTCTTTGTTGCGCAGGTTGGGCACTAGCTTCTCTTTGTTGTGCATGTTGGGCACTAGCTTCTCTTTGTTGCGCGGGTTGGGCACTAGCTTCTCTTTGTTGCGCAGGCTGGGCACTAGTTTCTCTTTGTTGCGCAGGATGGGCACTAGCTTCTCAAGTTTCACGGTGTTCCCAAATGCACCTAGGAGATTTTTCTGGTAGTTTGATAACCATTCATTCTGCACAGACATTCGTTTTGACGCTAGTGGATAATCATTGTGATCATCAGATCCAGATCAGATCAACTTCGAATATATATCGGGTTTTGGCATTGTCGGGATGGTACAGTATCTGTAAGGCAGCCGGCTGATCAACCCACTCAGTCGCCCAAGTGGGTAGGGGCTGGCTCATCGTCCACCCATACAGGTTGTTAGCGTCAAGGTAATGGATATAACTCGCTGGCTTATCTTGCTCAAAGCACTCCACGTACGGGTTATTGGCTTATACATGGCCACGCGACACCATGCTTATTCCACCGTACAGGCCCTTCTTATTGAACAGGTGTTTGTCATAGTCGGTGAGTAACTCTAGCTCCACGGCCGTGCTCTTAAGCAGGGCATCCCATGACAGGCCAGGGCTGGTTAGTAGTAGGCAGGGTCCAGCCCGTACTGCAGCACATATGCCTTGCTCAGAAAGCTTGCTGTAGAACTCCTGGATTGGCGGCAGTGGGGCATTTAACTTATCACAGCCGTCCATGAATTCATAGGAATACACTGCCTTGCGAAGTAGCAGCCAGCGCCTCGTTTCGTCGGTTCCATACTTAGCTATTTCTGCAAAGGTGTCTGGGTTTGTTTGCAGAGACCAACTTGTCAAGCTAGGCCAGGAGGAACTGTGCACTGTCAGTAAGGCGTGACTGTCCGATCGATGGGGATATGTACTTCTACATATTGTGTGGGATGCAGTTGATTTAGCCTTCCACCTTGCTAATGGCCTGCATCAAGAGGTGGGAGCATTGTCTTTGCACTCAGCCACAGCTTCAAATTGCAGGCGTTATGGGCTGGTCCCCTATACTGTTATATGGCAGTGGTCGTTGCTGAGTTCCTTTGTACACACATGACAGTGGGTAGCCACTTCGTGCACTCTTTTATCCAAGTGTGAGATACAAACGAGATTGTGAAAGGCGCACTGTTGAAGTAGTGCACCCGTAGTATATATAAACTAGTATAAACAATGGGGGAACAAAATGTGCTACCAGATAGTGACCTAGAAGGGGTGCAAAAAAGTCCGTCTACCAGGCAGGCAAGATGCAAATACAGTATAGGAGAAGCCAGGGCTAACGAAATCCGTACAGGTGTAAAGCCACCACCAAGACAAAGAAAGGCTGCAAAATCAAAAGCTAAGGGCTCTGCAGCGCCAAAGAGAGCCATCCGCGTAGCATAAAGCGGTGGATAGAAGCGAACGGCGTAGACACCTAGGCCTATGGTCACGTTAGTTTGCCGTTGGGCCTTTTGGGGGTCGGACCCGACTCTGCCACCCTGCGCTGCCTTGTTGGGTTCATCTTAGAAAGCAAAGATCACCCGTACAATCTGTAGTTAGTGGTGTAGTGTAGTTGAGGGGCGGTGCGCCAGGACCCATACTCTCTATACTACTTCTAGAGATGTCATTAGTATTTGGCCACTGAGCCTGGGCAGCTGTTATGCGACCTTTCCCCGTGATTGTCAAATATAGCTTCATGAATAATACACGGGCATATCCACGTCATTCAATAACAAGCTCTGATAAAAGGCTAACCGCCAATCAGAGCTCACATTAATGGCTACTCAGCTACAGCTGTTGCCATATCAAGTGAGATATCTTATTCCGCTCATTAATACATTAATAAAGCTGGATTACAGCATGCTGCCCAGAGGATTCATTGGAAATCCATACATGTTTCACCATCATCGAGTAATGTATGCAGACGCTCACACAGCTGTCGCATCGAGCATAATTCAGTGTTGGTGTGAAAGTTCTAGACGGTGCTTGGATGACACGAGATGGACGCTGCATTTTGAATAACATACACTTCCTCTCCCCCGTCTCCTGGTAATATACCACCAGCGAGTATGGATAACGATATATATATATATATATATATATATATATATATATATATATATATATATATATATATATATATATATATATATATATATATATATATATATAGATATAGATATATATATATGTATATATATATATATATATATATATATGTGTATGTGTGTATATATGTATGCATGTATGTATATATATATATATATATATATATATATATATATATATATATATATTTATATCCTTAACTTATATATGTGTATATATATATGCTTAACTTTTTGATCTGAGGCAAAATAACATTATACTGCACCATAGAATACTTCGGGCAATACGCTTGTTGGCCTGGCTGCTCAGCCCTCTGCGAACAACAACTGGTGTGAAAAATTCCTGACCAGTTTTGCTCCATGTAGTTTCATTGAGGCGGGATATGATTTTTCAACTTAATGTACTAACGTGGGTAAAAAACAACCTACGACGAGAAAGCCTCTTATTTTCCGAACAAGAAAGGCACTACTAGGTTGTTCCAATCTACTGACATCAGCTGCATCGTTGTTTTCGGTCGTCAGTCTGGACGTAACTAATTATTTCGCATGATAATTCGGGTTAAATGGTGCTCATAAATAGGAAAGATTTGTCTTTTTTCGGTCACAAAAACTACATATTGAAACAACTCATATTTGCTAATATGTAAACAGAAGCAAATTACGTTTGCCTTTTTCTACTGAATGGTGTGTTTGTTCCCCTATTATTTAATCCGTGGGGAGAGGGTGATTTGTATTCAACGCATTTCCAAGAGACATGCACGATTCACTTGCCTTGTCTCTGTCTTCCTAATATGAACCGCATACCGTATATTCCCTTATTAGCGCCCCCGGGGGCGTTACATTTTGGAAAGGGGGGGCGTTTATAAAGCGTCAAAAATCGATAAAATTTACTGCATGTTTAAGTCTTATATACCAAAAACACAATAGTCACATCATGTCCATGTCTTTTATGGTCAAAAGCTCCTGCTGAACTTAGCATCGGTCCACACTGTTGATAAGATCCTTACTAACCTAGCATGAGCCAATAGGTTACTAATGGACCTGACATCGGCCGACTCAGTTAATGACTTCCTACCAACCCTCCCCTGACAATAGGACATAGTATCGGCCCTAAATATTGGTAATTTCTTAGCGGACCTAGTAACAACCCATTGATATAACCTTAATGGAGGCCACCACTTTGACACGTTCCTAATAGACCAAGCTATTGCCTACAACATTAATTCGTTTCTAATAGACCGAGCAACGGCCAACAATACAGATACGTTCCTGATAGCCACGACCCACATCATCAATTTGTTCCTAATCGACCTAGCCATGGCCAACACAATTAATTCTTTCCTAATGGAACTAGTAACGGCCCACACTTTTGAGGATTTCTTACTGTATTTGGCTTCAGCCCAACTTTGATGATTTCTTCATGAGTAGTATAGAGAAAAGGGGTCCTGGCAGGAGATTTTTGCTTTGTTAGATGCGCTTCCTGTTAGTTTGCCGGTAAACTAACGCGACCATAAACCAAGGTGTCTACGCCGTTCACGGCTATCCACCTCTTTGAGTCAAACGGGGAGAGTGACACCTTGTTGACGTGTAGACCATAAATCTTGTGACCATCACTCCGTAGCATGTTCATTCCATTACGGAACTGCTTCTTTGTGAACAGAGACTCAATTAACTGTGCGTGGTGAAGGTGCTTCTCGACCACAACCTTCTTCACTCCCTTTGCCTTTTATATCTCACCCTCATCAGACATCAGGATCAAGTACCTCTTAATGTGCAGTCCAACATACTCCTTGATAAGCAAACCGGTGCACTTATCCTTTATCTTCCCTAGCACTTTCTTTTTTACGTTACTGAGCAAGGGATGGGAAGGATTATAGTTGATTGTATCAAAGAGGTCACTATCCTCTTGCATGTCTGCGTACAAGTTAGCTGTGCGGATCTCCACAAGCAGGAGCCTGTGTTTGTGTATAGGTCGCTGGACTTCATTGAGTTTTAATAGAAGTCGTTTGTCAGGTGCTTGGAGAGGTCGAGTATACACATGCCAATATACACCAGGAGATTTACCACTAGGCGGGTCTTGTGCATATGCAGGGCGTCCAGGTCGTCATTGAATACTTGGTGACGAGAATAAGTGGGACTGGCCACAAGCCTGCGTATTTCTTCTTCTTCTGCCGAGCAATTTTAACGTCGACTCGCATTCGGAGATTCTCCATTGTTCAGTAGCTTGTACAGGTCATTCTCAAAGTCGGAGGTTGGTATTCATAAGAATGTAGGGCTCCATCCAGGGGCTCTGATTGAATATGAGCGCATGGTGTATCTTGGTAATCCTCATCCCCAGCAATAGGTACAGCTTGAGATTCCTATGACCACTCAATCGCCCCAGTGGGTAGGGGCTGGCTCATCGCCCACCCATATAGGTTGTTAGCATCAAGGTAATGGATATAACTTGCTGGCTTATCTTGCTCAAAGCACTCACTGTACGGGTTATTGGCTTATACATGGCCACGCAACACCATGCTTATTCCACCGTGCAGGCCCTTCTTATTGAACAGGTGTTTGTCATAGTCGGTGAGTAACTCTAACTCCACGGCCGTGCTCTTAAGCAGGGCATCCCATGACAGGCCAGGGCTGGTGTAGTAGTAGGCAGGGTCCAGCCCGTACTGCACCAGATATGACTTGCTCAGAAATCATGCTGTAGAACTCCTGGATTGGCGGCAGTGGGACATTTAACTTATCACAGCCGTCCATGAATTCATAGGAATACACTGCCTTGTGAAGTAGCAGCCAGCGCCTCGTTTCGTCGGTTTCATACTTAGCTATATCTGCAAAGGTGTCTGGGTTGTTTGCAGAGACCAACTTGTCAAGCTAGGCCAGGAGGAACTGTGCACTGTCAGTAAAGCGTAACTGTCCGATCGATGGGGATATGTACTTCTACATATTGTGTGGGATGCAGTTGATTTAGCCTTCCACCTTGCTAATGGCCTGCATCAAGAGGTGGGAGTCATAACCCCGTAGGTTGTGGAAGACTGGAGGCACGGGCATTGTCTTTGCACTCAGCCACAGCTTCAAGATGCAGGCGTTATGGGCTGGTCCCCTATACTGTTATATGGCAGTGGTCACGGACTGAATCATTGATGAGTTCCTTTTAACACACATGACAGTGGGTAGCCACTTCGTGCACTCTTTTATCCAAGGGTGAGATACATACGAGAATGCGAAATACGCACTGTTGAAGTAGTACACCCGTAGTAAATATAAACTGTTATAAACAATAGGGGAACAAAATGTGCTATCAGATAGTGACCCAGAAGGGGTGCAAAAAAGTCCGTCTACCAGGCAGGCAAGATGCAAATAGAGTATAGGAGAGGCCAGGGCTAAAGAAATCCGTACAGGTGTAAAGCCGCCACCAAGACAAAATCAAAAGCTAAGGGTTCTGCAGCGCCAAAGAGAGCCATCCACGTAGCAAAACAGTCATAGCTTTGACTCAAAGCGGTGGATAGAAGCGAACGGCGTAGACACCTAGGCCTATGGTCACGTTAGTTTACCGTTGGGCCTGTTGGGGGTCGGACACGACTCTACCACCCTACGCTGCCTTGTTGGGGGTCATCTTAGAAAGCAAAGATCACCCGTACAATCTGTAGTTAGTGGTGTAGTGTAGTTGAGGGGCGTGCGCTAGGACCCATACTCTCTATACTACTTCTAGAGATGTCATTAGTATTTGGCCACTGAGCCTGGGCAGCTGTTATGCGACTTTTCCCCGTGATTGTCAAATATAGCTTCATGAATAATACATGGGCATATCCACGTCATTCAATAACAAGCTCTGATAAAAGGCTAACCGCCAATCAGAGCTCACATTAATGGCTACTCAGCTACAGCTGTTGTCATAGCAAGTGAGATATCTTATTCCGCTCATTAATACATTAATAAAGCTGGATTACAGCATGCTGCCCAGAGGATTCATTGGAAATCCATATATGTTTCACCATCATCGAGTAAAGTATGCAGACGCCCACACAGCTGTCGCATTGAGCATAATTCAGTGTTGGTGTGAAAGTTCTATAGACGGTGCTTGGATGACACGAGATGGACGCTGCATTTTGAATAACATCCACCCCCTCTCCCCCGTCTGCTAGTAATATGCCACCAGCGAGCATGGATAACGATATATATATATATATATATATATATATATATATATATATATATAGATATATATATATATATATATATATATATATAGATATATATATATATATATATATATATATATATATATATATATATATATATTATATATATATATATGTATAAATATATATATATATATACATGTACATATATATACATATACATATATATATATATATATATATCTCTTATATCTATATACATATATATATATATATATATATATATATATATATATATATATATATATATATATATATATATATATATATCCTTAACTTATATATATGTTTATATATATATATGCTTAACTTTTTTCATCTGAGGCAAAATAACATTATACTGTACCATAGAATACTTCGGGCAATACGCTTGTTGGCCTGGCTGCTCAGCCCTCTGCGAACAACAACTGGTGTGAAAAATGCCTGACCAGTTTTGCTCCATGTAGTTTCATTGAGGCGGGATATGATTTTTCCACTAAATGTACTAACGTGGGTAAAAAAACAACATACGACGAGAAAGCCTCTTATTTTCCGAACAAGAAAGGCACTACTAGGTTGTTCCAATCTACTGACATCAGCTGCATCGTTGTTTTCGGTCGTCAGTCTGGACGTAACTAATTATTTCGCATGATAATTCGGGTTAAATGGTGCTCATAAATAGGAAAGATTTGTCTTTTTTCGGTCACAAAAACTACATATTGAAACAACTCATATTTGCTAATATGTAAACAGAAGCAAATTACGTTTGCCTTCTTCTACTGAATGGTGTGTTTGTCCCCCTATTATTTAATCCGTGGGGAGAGGGTGATTTGTATTCAACGCATTTCCAGGAGACATGCACGATTCACTTGCCTTGTCTCTGTCTTCCTAATATGAACCGCATACCGTATATTCCTTTATTAGCGCCCCCGGGGGCGTTACATTTTGGAAAGGGGGGCGTTTATAAAGCGTCAAAAATCGATAAAATTTACTGCATGTTTAAGTCTTATATACCAAAAACACAATAGTCACATCATGTCCATGTCTTTTATGGTCAAAAGCTCCTGCTGAGCTTAGCATCGGTCCACACTGTTGATAAGATCCTTACTAACCTAGCATGAGCCAATAGGTTACTAATGGACCTGACATCGGCCGACTCAGTTAATGACTTCCTACCAACCCTCCCCTGACAATAGGACATAGTATCGGCCCTAAATATTGGTAATTTCTTAGCGGACCTAGTAACAACCCATTGATACAACCTTAATGGAGGCCACCACTTTGACACGTTCCTAATAGACCAAGCTATGGCCTACAACATTAATTCGTTTCTAATAGACCGAGCAACGGCCAACAATACAGATACGTTCTTGATAGCCACGACCCACATCATCAATTTGTTCCTAATCGACCTACCCATGGCCAACACAATTAATTCTTTCCTAATGGAACTAGTAACGGCCCACACTTTTGAGGATTTCTTACTGTATTTGGCTTCAGCCCAACTTTGATGATTTCTTCATGAGTAGTATAGAGAAAAGGGGTCCTGGCAGGAGATTTTTGCTTTGTTAGATGCGCTTCCTGTTAGTTTGCCGGTAAACTAAAGCGACCATAAACCAAGGTGTCTACGCCGTTCACGGCTATCCACCTCTTTGAGTCAAACGGGGAGAGTGACACCTTGTTGACGTGTAGACCATAAATCTTGTGACCATCACTCCGTAGCATGTTCATTCCATTACGGAACTGCTTCTTTGTGAACAGAGACTCAATTAACTGTGCGTGGTGAAGGTGCTTCTCGACCACAACCTTCTTCACTCCCTTTGCCTTTTATATCTCACCCTCATCAGACATCAGGATCAAGTACCTCTTAATGTGCAGTCCAACATACTCCTTGATAAGCAAACCGGTGCACGCATCCTTTATCTTCCCTAGCACCTTCTTTTTTACGTTACTGAGCAAGGGATGGGAAGGATTATAGTTGATTGTATCAAAGAGGTCACTATCCTCTTGCATGTCTGCGTACAAGTTAGCTGTGCGGATCTCCACAAGCAGGAGCCTGTGTTTGTGTATAGGTCGCTGGACTTCATTGAGTTTTAATAGAAGTCGTTTGTCAGGTGCTTGGAGAGGTCGAGTATACACATGCCAATATACACCAGGAGATTTACCACTAGGCGGGTCTTGTGCATATGCAGTGCGTCCAGGTCGTCATTGAATACTTGGTGACGAGAATAAGTGGGACTGGCCACAAGCCTGCGTATTTCTTCTTCTTCTGCCGAGCAATTTTAACGTCGACTCGCATTCGGAGATTCTCCATTGTTCAGTAGCTTGCACAGGTCATTCTCAAAGTCACAGCTTGGTATTCATAAGAATTCATGGGTCCATCCAGGGGCTCTGATTGAATATAAGCGCATGGTGTATCTTGGTAATCCTCATCCCCAGCAATAGGTACAGCTTGAGATTCCTATGACCACTCAATCGCCCCAGTGGGTAGGGGCTGGCTCATCGCCCACCCATACAGGTTGTTAGCATCAAGGTAATGGATATAACTCGCTGGCTTATCTTGCTCAAAGCACTCACTGTACGGGTTATTGGCTTATACATGGCCACCAACACCATGCTTATTCCACCGTGCAGGCCCTTCTTATTGAACAGGTGTTTGTCATAGTCGGTGAGTAACTCTAACTCCACGGCCGTGCTCTTAAGCAGGGCATCCGATGACAGTCCAGGGCTGGTGTAGTACTAGGCAGGGTCCAGCCCGTACTTAGTTTCATACTTAGCTATTTCTGCTTATCAAGCCGTGTCATAGGGTTGTGAAGTAGCAGCAGAGCTATTTCTGCAAACTTGTCAAGACCAACTAGCTAGCCAGGAGGAACTGTGCACTGTCAGTAAAGCGTAACTGTCCGATCAATGGGGATATGTACTTCTACATATTGTGTGGGATGCAGTTGATTTAGCCTTCCACCTTGCTAATGGCCTGCATCAAGAGGTGGTAGTCATAACCCCGTAGGTTGTGGAAGACTGGAGGCACGGGCATTGTCTTTGCACTCAGCAACAGCTTCAAGATGCAGGCGTTATGGGCTGATCCCCTATACTGTTATATGGCAGTGGTCACGGACTGAATCATTGCTGAGTTCCTTTTTACACACATGACAGTGGGTAGCCACTTCGTGCACTCTTTTATCCAAGGGTGAGATACATACGAGAATGCGAAATACGCACTGTTGAAGTAGTGCACCCGTAGTAAATATAAACTAGTATAAACAATAGGGGAACAAAATGTGCTATCAGATAGTGACCCAGAAGGGGTGCAAAAAAAGTCCGTCTACCAGGCAGGCAAGATGCAAATAGAGTATAGGAGAGGCCAGGGCTAAAGAAATCCGTACAGGTGTAAAGCCGCCACCAAGACAAATCAAAAGCTAAGGGTTCTGCAGCGCCAAAGAGAGCCATCCACGTAGCAAAACAGTCATAGCTTTGTTTGACTCAAAGCGGTGGATAGCTGCGAACGGCGTAGACACCTAGGCCTATGGTCACGTTAGTTTGCTGTTGGGCCTTTTGGGGGTCGGACACGACTCTACCACCCTACGCTGCCTTGTTGGGGGTCATCTTAGAAAGCAAAGATCACCCGTACAATCTGTAGTTAGTGGTGTAGTGTAGTTGAGGGGCGGTGCGCCAGGACCCATACTCTCTATACTACTTCTAGAGATGTCATTAGTATTTGGCCACTGAGCCTGGGCAGCTGTTATGCGACCTTTCCCCGTGATTGTCAAATATAGCTTCATGAATAATACACGGGCATATCCACGTCATTCAATAACAAGCTCTGATAAAAGGCTAACCGCCAATCAGAGCTCACATTAATGGCTACTCAGTTACAGCTGTTGTCATAGCAAGTGAGATATCTTATTCCGCTCATTAATACATTAATAAAGCTGGATTACAGCATGCTGCCCAGAGGATTCATTGGAAATCCATACATGTTTCACCATCATTGAGTAAAGTATGCAGACGCCCACACAGCTGTCGCATCGAGCATAATTCAGAGTTGGTGTGAAAGTTCTATAGACGGTGCTTGGATGACACGAGATGGACGCTGCATTTTGAATAACATACACCCCCTCTCCCCCGTCTGCTGGTAATATGCCACCAGCGAGCATGGATAACGATATATATATATATATATATATATATATATATATATATATATATATATAGATATATATATATATATATATATATATATATATATATATATATATATATATATATATATATATATATATTATATATATATATATATATATATATATATATATATATATATATATATATCCTTAACTTATATATATGTTTATATATATATGCTTAACTTTTTTCATCTGAGGCAATATAACATTATACTGTACTATAGAATACTTCGGGCAATACGCTTGTTGGCCTGGCTGCTCAGCCCTCTGTGAACAACAACTGGTGTGAAAAATTCCTGACCAGTTTTGCTCCATGTAGTTTCATTGAGGCGGGATATGATTTTTCCACTAAATGTACTAACGTGGGTAAAAAAACAACCTACGACGAGAAAGCCTCTTATTTTCCGAACAAGAAAGGCACTACTAGGTTGTTCCAATCTACTGACATCAGCTGAATCGTTGTTTTCGGTCGTCAGTCTGGACGTAACTAATTATTTCGCATGATAATTCGGGTTAAATGGTGCTCATAAATAGGAAAGATTTGTCTTTTTTCGGTCACAAAAACTACATATTGAAACAACTCATATTTGCTAATATGTAAACAGAAGCAAATTACGTTTGCCTTTCTTCTACTGAATGGTGTGTTTGTTCCCCTATTATTTAATCCGTGGGGAGAGGGTGATTTGTATTCAACGCATTTCCAAGAGACATGCACGATTCACTTGCCTTGTCTCTGTCTTCCTAATATGAACCGCATACCGTATATTCCCTTATTAGCGCCCCCGGGGGCGTTACATTTTGGAAAGGGGGGGGCGTTTATAAAGCGTCAAAAATCGATAAAATTTACTGCATGTTTAAGTCTTATATACCAAAAACACAATAGTCACATCATGTCCATGTCTTTTATGCGTAAAAAACAACACGTATGGAGCAAATTCCATCTCCCTAAACATTGCATACGTACGAATAGTGAAAGTTTGAGAATATAAAAGGATAAATTAATAAATTTATGGTAAGTCATGATTTTATCTTTTCTTTAAAACGGAAGGGGGGCGTTAATTAGGGGAGGGGCGTTAATTAGGGAATATACGGTATTATCAAAAATCATCATAACTTCAATACACTCCTGTAGCATTACTGAGGGAACTAGAGACGTCGAATGAATACTGGTTAACATCCTTTATACTGAGGATGTTTGTCCCGGGTACGTTATTTTCAATTTATTTCGGACAGTAAAAAACAATCACATGAAATAGTGACGATCTATCATTTCTCCACATCTTGTTGGGTATAAATGGAGTATGCAAATGCCGCAATTGAATGTTGGCTCTCTGTTTTATCAAGAATATTAGAAATTACTGTGTGAGTTGTGCTCTCTATTTCATGTCATTATCTGTAGTCTGATTGCTGTGGAAAATGCAAGAAAACACTCTGTCAATTACACCCTACCAAAAGACTTACAAACAACGCAGCAGAGAGTTTCTTCCTTCATTTGGGATATAAAAAAATAATACACGAATCAATCAAGACAGTTATGCGAAATAGCAAACAACATTTTAAACAATCATTAGTAATCTTTACAAGACTTACTACCTTAGCTTATATTGACAGACTCGGTGTTACTAGGACTCATATTAAATAACTAATGCACCACTCCTATCTCAGTGACCAGAAACTGAAATTAAGACAGCCAACACAACAAGTACGAGCTTCATACGCTTTTGATATTATAAAGTAAGTATGTTCATTGATTTCATGAGCAGTTTTTTTCTAAATATGTCAATGTTTGAAACATGTTTTCCCATTGATGCAAACAATGTTTCACCATACGTCATTGAACATTCGTTGATTTCTGGCGTGTGTTCGCAAATATGTGAAATGTGATGTTTGTTCTTTGCTTCTTATTAATTCTTTACCCAGCATCAAATCGACCTACAAATTGTAATAAATTGATTTGTAACCGACAACAATGTTTGACGTGTGATCCGATTGCAAATTATTTCTAGAGAGGGACATTCTTTAGTGGTACCTCATAGAAACAACCTCAGTGACGTGAAATAGACTTCATCTGATATATATGAGGCAGTTCCTACGTCGTCCACATGGCTGTCATCTTGATAGATCATGTAAATTATCATCATATTAAATACAGTGGAATAGGTTACTAAATCGGTTAAACACTCCAATTCAGTGAAAACCCATTCATCACAGTCCGAAGAGCCCGTAAGTCTAATATCAGCCTGAAATACGTATTTCAGTAAACATATCGCTAATAATATGCGATATTGTGAGGTTGGACCATTATTGCTTGTAGCTCATAATACTTGGGATTCTTTCGCACAACCCCCTAGAAGTAAACAATCGAAACTATTAGAAAATCCAGATCTACGAGGGACCCAAAGAATGTAATATCAGATAATTTGGTCAATCAGTCTTCTTATGAATCAGTTACATATAAACGCCATACAGGGACACACGATGTACAATGGTTAGATTCAATTACAACCTAGATCCTATCCATAAACCAGAAGTAATTGCATATTGGATATTGGGATCATTGATTGTTGGGGTAATGTTATTCTCGTTCAGTGTCCGACGATGTTCAGCATAAATATTTGAGACCAATTCTTGTTTAACACAAATTCAATGAGTTTCTGGTAAACATTGTCAGTCTGAGGGGGGCATTGTTAATGATCATCGATGTACGTGGAATATTGATTAGTTGTATTTAACAGTGAATAGCATCGCTTTATGATTTATACATTAAACATCCTCCTGTGTCATCCAAATTGGACACACCAACATTTTGAATTGACAGAAATATTGGTCATAAAATCACAATTCAAATTCTTGTACATTCATTTATTGACATTGTAACTGAAAAAGATCAGAGCATTTGAACAGCAGCGAGTGAAATCTGTACCACGTGGTGTATTTTGTAAAAACAAAATAATAATCGCATGGCCATAGGACATAAAATGCGATTATTGTCGACAACTGACCCCGACAACTTCAATAAAATGAGGCATGAGATATATCCCAGCGGCCATCGCCCGATAAATGTCACCTGCCGAGTCGCTTGCCAAAACACATGTACAACTACGATACACATGCAACAGAATGCTGGAATAAGACGAGTTTTCATGACTTTTATATCTGAATCAGCACAAATGATGCTACAATAATCTTATAAACAGATCTCTGCGGCAGTCACACACAATATTATGGAGAATGGCGGCAACACACATAAATATCCATTTTGATCAGCCAAATTCACTTTTTTTCACGATATACAAACGTTGACAACTGTGGACGAGTGGGCGATGATGTAGCAAGTTAACGAGAGAAAGTGATTTGAACCTAGATCTTTAGAATGGTTCATGAACGGCAAACAGTGTATGTGGTGTACAAACAATGATGACACAATGACATAATTCCGGTCCAATACAATAACCTACACTGTACAATTTTGCTCAAAGACTGATTACATAAGATTAAGGAATGAACGCAGAAATCAATCGAACCTTAAAACGATTTGAGATTTCTATGAATAATTTTCATTACCATGTATAATATTTGGAATAAAAGCAATGCTAGATCTCAAATTATTAATCATATTCATTCATAGTCCCAAATTAATGCATAGTATTTCCTTAACTACATGCATTTCTTGAATATTAATTTTAGCAAACATACAAGTTGCACTATTAAGAATGCAATTGATCATTATCAGGTCACCATAGTTTGCAAAACGTAGAATGCTATGTGAGATTCATATTCATGTTAATTCCAAGATCTGACAAGAAGCTGATGATAGAATACTGAAGAACGGAATGATTTGCAATGATTCAGTCAGAATAATTACAGAGATGCTATTTTAGTCAATTCACAAAATTATTAGTACATATCATAGCATAAAAAATCTTCTGCCAATATATAAAAAACAGCAAGCTCTGGGATTAGATTTAAATCAAACAAACTATTGCACTAAGCATAAAAATTTACAAATGTTTTTACACTAATCAATAATTTACTGTGTCACCTTGACCTGTGAATTCTGCGGTTCTCATTTTCATCTTCATCAATATTATCATAATTTTCATCACCTTCCTCTTCATAGTCAATAACTCTTGTATTGGGAGACCCTGGTCTCTGTGTGAAATCATTACTGGCTTTAAGTCGGTTCACTCTTTGAATGAATAAGTCCTTGGCAAACTGATACAGCTCAATGTCTAGTTTGTTCAGTTCCAGAATTTTATGGTGCTGTTCTTCGGTTGTTTCTATCTTGTGAGCGTGGGTTGCATTTTGCTGCACAAAATCTTCTATAAATTTCAGTGGGAAAGTATGTTCAAAGAGAAGCTGTGTATCCGACTGGTATTCCGTCATGCCAAAAAACGCCATTTCCCGCAAATTGTCTTTGGCACTTTGTAGCATTAGTCTATCTCGCTCAGCAGGTGACAAAATGGTGTTGTTATAGCAGCTTACAACGCTAAGGTTAGCCAACATGCGTGTTTGACGATTGTTTGCCAAATTGTGGGGACAGGTCAGAAATTCATCCAGAGTGACGCCACTCCAGTCCTCACCTGCAAATCAATGCATTTATGCTGAAATCGCGTGTCAGTGTTCATTTCAGAAGCGACGCACGTAACTGATTAACACACTGTAGAGACCGCGCTACCATGATCCAACGTTTAGATCACACCATGCGATCACGGAATACAGTTGAAAATGTGAACATTTATCATACGATGACCAGCACTAATTACAATACAGGTATGGTTAATACCTTACATCCCGTTATACCCACATCCAAGCATCTACAAATAGTTTTACTGCATGAACGCGCTGATGTTTTTAACAAAACCTCCAGGGCGGTCGTTTGCAACCGGGAAAAAGATCTCTGTCAGAGGGGGATGGTATATGAGAGACGCTATCTGGGCATTACAACAATCCTAATCCATAATCACACAATCAAATTAAAGGCGATGGGGAAAACCTTCATTTTCGTTATTGCTTCAAAGTTCATGAACTCCTTTAAAACGCCTGACATTTTACCTGAATCCAAATCGATGTAATACACGAAGAGGAACTAACCGGTGAAGCAGAAGGGAACTTCTTCCAGAGTGGCCTGTCTGCCATTGCACTTGAGTCGAGCAGCAAGCCAGGTGGCGCCACGGCTCGTGTGTTTCCATTCGCTTAGGTAGCGGTAATATGGGTCTCGCAGGATCGTAATGTAAAGGTACCTGCAAACGGCAGAAAAACAGGTGAGGGAGGCAACATGGGCTGATTCCTTGCGAATAAACCTATTTGACCCATTCCCTACCACTTTTCAAACGGATATCAATAAATTCGAGTCTAATCGACGACCCCTGCTTTTGTTTCGGGTGTATTTCGTAAAAAATTATCAAAATTCATTTATGAAAAAGAGAAATTCATGGACCGATTTTACTTTTACTACTTTTGGAACGGGTATCTAATCTGTGACCCCTGTTACTTTAAAAGTTACTTTGTAAAATTAGATGTCTTTTTTACAGAACATGATTTTTATATCAAACATGGCATGCGAAGTTGGTCAAAGTCATGAACAGCAGAGGTAGACATACTTTTCTTGTGGGGTCAATCACCTATTTTATTAATGACATGACAGTTATGTCTACTTTTCATTTGGTCTTCCTGATCCTAAAATATATGAACGTTGCATTATGGTAATAAACATCAAAATTGGGGTTTTCCATGAGGATTATATATGGTCACCATTGATGCGGGAATTGCTCAATTTACCCATTATAAGAAATTAAATTTCAAGTAGGTCAAGGCCACAACATATTCCTGAGTGGGTGAACTTTGCAATAGTTGATTGTGTAAGCTCTTTCGAAATCGATGAGTCGCCCAATTATTATTTGAGCGTTAAATTGACATACTCCCTAATGGTGCAGCGAATAACGATCTTCCTGAAAACCAACAATGTGTGTACACTGGTGTTATAGCTAAGTAAGCAAACGTATGGAGTGGAGGTGTATAGTAATACAGTAAAGCGACCTAGTTCAGCTATGTGGAGACTCCCCACCCCCTGCACATCATCACCCCCACACCCCACCCCCCCCCCCCCCCCCCCCACACACACACACACACACCACCACCACCACCTACCCAAACCAAAGCGATGTGAAATTACAATGAATGCTGATGAGCTGCTATCAATGTAACCTGGTGATACCACCACGCCGAGCCTCTTTTTAAATATAAAAACGCCACTTGGTAACAGCTGTTGTCATATTAGGATAAAGAATTTGATAAATGGTGTCAGTAGGCCCGTCGATACCCATACGTAGTTGTAACGCCACAGCTGGCAAGAGCCATCACAAATCCATACATTATACTAAAGCTCAACAAGTGACTTCTGGTACCTGGTACCATGAGAAATATCCACACCTACAGACGTTCTCACAGCTGTGGCCGTGTGGGCACTCTTGTCAGCGGTATTCATGTCCTACAACTCCTCATACACGCGTTAAACGCGCTTCACTGCACACTGCGTGGATATGTATCACCCTTCCCTCCCCCGCACCACCACTCATGTACTCTAGGAGATATTGAACATTCTGACAGCAAGAGCTGTTATTAATGAAAACGCTGTTGCATGAGTGAGTAAACTTAATGACCGTATTCCGAATATACCGTTCCCTCAAGCACAGTTTAAACAGCGCATGTAGTAGCTAACTTCTCAGCAGGACACAATGTGAGGCCAACCAAAATGACTATGATCGAAATGTGTAATGTTTGGGTGGCATTCACGCGGAAGACGACCCCTGGTTGGGCGGGGGGTGGTTGTATTTCTAGGCGGGGGTGGTTGTGTTGGTCTTTGGGTGATGGCAGTCATCTGTTTAAGACGGCCGTCACATCCGGCGAGCAATAATTCATTACAATAAGAATCGTGACCTTCTTATCCACACAAACTTCATCTAATGACTATGAATTGTTATTCACGTAGGAAAACAAAATTCACACAGACGCAGACCCGTGGTGAAGGTTCAACGCTGATCAACTTGGACAAACAATGGAAATCCCTAATTGCAGAGTACATATATTGGTTTAAGCACCGAACTCAGGCGACTACGCGGGCACCTTGACCGATTCCTCCTTAGCTTGCTTTTGCACATGGTGCGGGGGAAAGCTGCAATAATGTCATCTGTCCCGTCATCAAAAACATAAATCATGATACATAGAACTGCGTGCTGCCATACAGTTTTTATGTTTTACTGCACAAAAGAGGAACTTCTATTCAGATCATGGGTATTCAGATCCTGATGTTAGGCTTCCGAGCGCCGTTTCTGCGCATTGCAAGTTCGCTATACAGAGACACTGGCGCTTAGTTCCCAATGTCAGGCATCCCAACGTTCGGAATTCTGGTCAAGAGAACCGAGCGCCTGAGGAAAAGACTGACCCATAAACACACAATCCCGACTTAGGAATCATTCGGCAAATACCAGCAAGGCCTGCGGTCAGCGAGCAGGCGGCGGCGTGAGGCTGCGGCTTCGAAATCCTTTCACAATGGCAAAATAGAATTCGGCAAACGGGTGCAAACTTGATGCGACCTCTGACCTCGGTTCATTTTGAGACAGGGGAAAATAAGGATGGGCTGAGGTGTGATATTGAACGCGGATTCAGGCACCGACCCAGGTTCGTCGAGATTGAGGGGGCGTGTGAATGCCACAGCGCGTGAGATTCCAGCGTAACTGGATACCATATACAGCTTGCAGGGAAGAGAGGGTGCGTAGTCAAACAAAGACTATTGCTGTAAGGCTGCGCTGTAACGTCACGGAAGCTGGTGCGTATAGTGGCAGAGGTGATGCGTGGTGAGGGGTGGGAGGGGCGCGGAGGGTTGCTCGGGAATATTGGACGGTAGCTGGAATAGACATCAGGGGAGGCCATGGAATAGTTGGGCGAGAGAAGTTTATTTTGAAGGGAAGGTGGGACATAAAATTTATCACTGTGAGTGTAGGATCAACCGTATCCAACAACCTCGATTTCATAGCTAGCAGGGGTTTTGTTTTCCCCTCGAACATCATCTTCACATGAACGTTACACACCAGTAATTTATATTGCTCCATAGCAAGGCAACGTGTAAAAGGAAAAACAAGTACATTAATCAGTAACACTGGGTCAACCACATGCCCTACCGCACTGTAACTTGGTTTTCAACTTGAGTGAATACAACTACATCAGATACCACAGTCACCACACATCGACAGCACGTCAGTTAATACCGCAGGAGAACATTATCTCATTACATAGTATAAGTGGTGAATTTCAGCCAATTTTAGAGATAATTGCAGCTGGAGCATCAAACGGAAAGCTTTTTCGGTGACCATACAATTGCTCTGTTCTAATGTCTCTTTGGATAGTTATATGCAATACACAGTTACATGTTTAACACAAAACACATCAAAATAACCCAATTCGCCGATTCTGCCAACTACTTTCTGAGTTCCTATCATTTAAAATGTTTTATTCAAAGTGCACCAGTAATTTACATAAATAAAACAAGCAACCATGATAAGCACAAGCACAAAACAACTGTGCTGGGAATCAGATGGTTAAAGGGGACAATTGTTAATGCTTTATTCATGGTGAATTGATAATTTGCTCTTGATGAAAGTCAGAAATGCATCATTACTTTAAGCAGGTCATCATAGGTGTAATTAATCAACGAGAGCGCTAAAAACAAATCAGTTCAATAGCTAGACACCCCAATAAATGGAAATAAAGTAAGAATAGCAAGAAATCAATGAAAATAAGCCAACTTGAAATTATCCACAGTTTAACAGTGCACAATCACTTAAACTTAAAAGCAGATTGACACAGAAACTATCTTACCGCCTGTTAGCTAAATGCTGCTCCTTCTTATCCAGGTAACTGGCAACACAGTTTTTGAGTTCAGTCCAATCAGCGTGCAACCCACACGCCCAACCAGTTGAATACCGACTAAACAGCCAGGTATGATCTTGGGCGTTTTGGCAGTCACATTTTTTCTTTCCTTTATAGCATGTGCATGGTGTTTTGAGGTCAATATTTTGCACTAAGTGCCTGCCGAACACTGTCCCTCCAGTCTTTTGCATATGTAGAAACACAACTACATCTTGACTCCCTTCCACATCCAAATCTTTATAATCCCGCAACAAAGCCCTGCTCTCGAAGTTCATATGTATCACTTGTCCATCTAAGTAAGCATCAAGCTGTGTTTGATAAGATCGGCTGACAGATCCTCCAGTCAATGCACATACACTCTCTGAGCAGAAATATCCCAAGTAGATGAGGCCGCCCGAAAAGAATGTCAACATCGTAATCACTAAACATTTCAATCTCTTCCTTTCATACATACTTGAAACTCGTGTGCGGCAACACGCCAACCACGACGGCATAGCACTCACATCTCCCGAGCCCCAACAACTGTCGCGAAAATAGCAGACGATTTATAATAGTCTTGAATTAATCATTTTATTCGTCGATATTTTATAAATTTCTTACTCAAAACATTTGCCCATATACGCCGGTAAGAAATCGCCCAAATAGTCGACTTATCATTGAGCTAGCCAAATTCGATTTGCATCGATCATTATAACGTTGATGCTGTCCCCTGCCGGGTGATTATCGAAATGGAATTTGGGGTGGGGCAACTATTCGATATGCACAGAAGTAATTATATACTCAGCGAATGTTTTGATCCTACGGTCACTTAGAGTTAATATTTTATGTTTGCAATACAATAATATATGATATAAATTTCAGTCGTCAAATAAGTCAAAACATAAATACCAATCTTTTCGGTCTATTTATTTTTTACAATGTGGCCTCACCAGACCAGCGTTAACAACGTTCATTACTTCAAAATGGCGTCGCTTATTCCCAAAAACGGAACTTTGTTCAATTATGCAGACACTGCCCCCGCACCAAGCAAGGACTTTTGTCAAGTTGTCGTAACACTTGAAGAAGTAAGCCATTCCCTGTATCCGTGACATTGAATAGTCACACCGACACATGTACATTGAAAATAATGCATAGGCTAGTTGACAATGACTGTTCAAATATTCGTGTCTCCATTTAATAACAGGTTAAAATGCTAGACCTACCATCGGCCACTATGTCTAAATTAACTCCACGCCAAGCCTAAAATGGTGGAGTGGTCAATCGAGGAAATATTCTTCATCCTACTTTCTGTCCATTTGAAATAGACATTTCAATAGACAATTCAATAATTAAGTCTCAAGAAAGCTTTAACACTTCATAACAAGTATTTATCCATACAAAACAAATAGGAAGCTGCTACAATATTTTTGTTGCCATCTAATGCTATAATCAATGTTCACTGTTTTATCAATTCCAAACTATTAAGGTCACCAGCTCGATAGGTGGAAGACTCTCTGGTGTCCGGTTATGTTTGTTCTAGTTTATACATATCGAAATCAATTATCTTATCATATCTTCCATGCTATCGTTGGGTAGAAAAGTGCTGGACAAATATTAGTAGCCCAACAGACCAACAGTCAGATCGCAGAATGTTTAGTCTTAACTCCCTCAGCCTGTTAACAAAGGCATTTATGTGGCAAGGTTGTACCCTAAGAAGCCGATTCAAATGCTCACCATACTTTTTTAACTGCCTTCTGTTTGAAATAGTCTAGACTGTACCTGTGCGCAGTTACCGCCTCTTTGTAAAGATAAACATAATGCGATGTGCTCATTGATGATGCCGACATGACTGCACTCAAAAATGGTAGCCCATATCTAATAATATTGCAATCACAAAGGATTTCTTCTGCCAAGCCACCTGCTACATTTCAGGATCATGTTGTTGAGGTAATGTTGCTTTGCAGACTTGAACCTGCCAAACTCACTGCTTCAACTCACACGCCATTTCTCTCACACAATCAAGCATCTTGCACAGCCACATCTCTTGCTTGCACAGCATGGCCTCGTCGTTCACTGCCAAATCGCACTCTTCTCCGTCTCACACTACGCGGCCTTTCACAGATAATCATGTTTGAGGCCTGTTCATTAAACTAGTATGATTTTGATATCAGTTATTGACAGTACATAATTCTACTCGTGCTTACATGAATCATTGTGTAGTGTCCTATTTTGAGACTTACCTCAAGCATTACAACTGTTACTCTCTCGTTGTTATAACTATGTCCATGTTATGTTGGTTCCTCTCCTCACAATTGTGGAATTTTATCTGCAGAATGTTTTTTAATTGGGTCTAATTAAATATATTCCGCTGATCAATGTAAAGATCAACCTATATCTTATGGTGTACGTTCTTGCTATCTCTATTGAGTATCAGTTCTCCATGTGTTATCATTTTGCCTGGCCTGTTCTCTCACTAATCCTTATTCATACCTGTTGATTTATCCGTCCAATATTAAAGGAGTTTAGGCAGCTTATGTTTGTTATACCTCATTTTGAAAAACCAACTAAAGTACATGTTAATTTCTTTGATAATGTTGTATATTGTTTATGTTAAATCCAATGTATACGCTTGCTATTCAATCCACTAATGCACTTCTTCATAGTCTGGTCAAGATTTCGGTGCATCTTGAAATTCAACATATTGTTTATGGTTTTTGGTGGAAAAAAGTTAGTTTATAGCTCAATTACCTCAAGGTGCTTACCTGCCAGATCTTTATGTCGCCTGGTAATGACAGTTATTCCATTTACCCTGAATTTGCCGTCCATGTGCCAGTATTAATTTTATAACCAGCAACCAAAGAGGTTACATATGAACATCATTATGAAAACAACTGTTAAAAAACACCTACTGATATGATGTTCGCTTTTTTGCTTGTATTTAGTTTCCGAGTTTAAAGCCTTTGTGTATGGAGTTTGACACGCCTACTAGCATTTAACCCGTACACCCTGATTTTGTTGCTCCTTCGCATGTCGTTTTGTATTTGCGTGATATCTGGTTGAGTGTACTTGTTCCATCCAGCTCCAAGCATGCTGTGATCATTCGAGTTTTCAAGAGCTAAAGGATAAAAACAATGCGTTCTTTCTTATTATCGAATTCTGTATGAATAAATAGTTTATATTTTGACTACTTTTTCTGTGTTGTCATAACGTCCTAATTAATGACTGTCTTCCTGTTATGCCAGTGTAATTGTTCAGAAGTGATCCTCCATTTTCCATAGGTCCTCCCACCAACCACAATTCTCCTTAACACCACCCACAAGCCATTCTTCTCCGCAACTCCTCCAGTGAGCAATCATAACGTCTAGCTCCCACAAGCCAACATTCTCTCCTCCAAGCAGTCACAATAGCTCCTCGCACACCACCGAACCACCATGCTCAGTAGCAACCTTATATCCCCCACCCCACTCCCAATGACGTCATTCTGCACTAAAGCACATGACCTGCATGAGTGGAATACTGGAGTAGAAATGTTAGCATTAAAATAACATCCGGTTAGATGCCATGTTTTACCGCGACCGCGTGGCTCTCATAAAAAGTTGATCACTCTGATGCCTGAAATGACACAGGCTGTAGCAAAATACAAGATAAGATAAAACCAGATACATTTGAAGAGAATAGGTCAAATGATCCTGGCTGCGCGCGTGTTCGCGTGGTCAGGTACTCTGATAAGAAAGCAAATGTGTGAAGAGTCATATCACATGATACTAAATGAAGGCAAAGAAAAAACCATGATAACATATACTATAGAAATATAATATATGTTATCGCTTGTACCTATGATTTAATATTGTTAAACAAATCTGAAGTCGTAGCCCAACAAAAACAAGGTAAGGTGACTCTCACTGTAGAGCTCCAACCACTGCCCTGAGTTCCCCCTATTCCCTGACTGCCTATTAATATAAAGTATTATACTATCAAGCGCAGGGTTTAATGATTGGATGCGGTTTGTTGGAGAAATTTAACTGTGGCCCATTAACTATTCTTGACTTAGCGGCGACAACTTATTATCTAACTCAACTGCTACAACATTATTCTGAAATTATTTCATCAAAAATGTCATCTCAACAGACGTAAACAAGAAAAGTTGGAGATGGTTTGAGGACTATATGGTGTTACATGCATAATTCATGCAGATATGATTTTCCCTGGCCGAACCCGCGTGGAAACCACGTGAACTTTGTCCTCGGTTTCATATGGCTTCCTATCTGCGATATGTTTCAGATAACTTGTTTACAATTTATTACGTAAATAGCGTTGCACTGATTAACATATTTTATCGTACTATATCATTCGCCTATCACCTGTTCGGTAGAGTGTTTATAGCGTTCGTCAATTTTCAATGCTCTTTTTCAGAATCATTCACTCGTCAAATAAAAATACGGTTAACAGCCAACCATCGCTTGTACCAATGCACCCAAATATGATATACTGAATAATGCTGCCAACAAGGATATCAAATGATCTAAGCAGGTAAGGTGACTCTCACTGTAGAGCTCCAACCACTGCCCTGAGTTCCCCCTATTCCCTGACTGCCTATTAATATAAAGTATTATACTATCAAGCGCAGGGTTTAATGATTGGATGCGGTTTGTTGGAGAAATTTAACTGTGGCCCATTAACTATTCTTGACTTAGCGGCGACAACTTATTATCTAACTCAACTGCTACAACATTATTCTGAAATTATTTCATCAAAAATGTCATCTCAACAGACGTAAACAAGAAAAGTTGGAGATGGTTTGAGGACTATATGGTGTTACATGCATAATTCATGCAGATATGATTTTCCCTGGCCGAACCCGCGTGGAAACCACGTGAACTTTGTCCTCGGTTTCATATGGCTTCCTATCTGCGATATGTTTCAGATAACTTGTTTACAATTTATTACGTAAATAGCGTTGCACTGATTAACATATTTTATCGTACTATATCATTCGCCTATCACCTGTTCGGTAGAGTGTTTATAGCGTTCGTCAATTTTCAATGCTCTTTTTCAGAATCATTCACTCGTCAAATAAAAATACGGTTAACAGCCAACCATCGCTTGTACCAATGCACCCAAATATGATATACTGAATAATGCTGCCAACAAGGATATCAAATGATCTAAGCAGGTTGTTTTATCAAACTTAAAACTACATCGTCGGTTCCAGTTTATTTCTTAACAAGACGTATAAGAAATGTAACGGTACCAAGTATATTAAAACTTATATCTTATGCGTCCTCATCTTTGTATCACATGTATATATATATATATATATATATATATATATATATATATATATATATATATATATATATATATATATATATATATATATATATATATATATATATATATATATATATATATATATATATATATATATATATATATATATATATATATATACGTATATTGCGTGTCTATGTGTGTTTGGTTGTGTGAAAGTGTGGGTGTGTGTAGGAGTTTTTATATATTGAAGTAACGATCAAGAAGTCTATCAAGCGTGTTTATAGATCAATTTGGTACATAGGCTCGTCCGCTATTGGGTACATTGAATGACTTGATAAGGCACAGAGCGTAGTGTGGTAACTACCGACAGCTCACGGTGTCATTGACAAAACATTCGCTTATATCAACATGTTAACATCGGATGCACAGCTCGGAATCTGGCAACCGGCGCCTCGGCGTCTCCTGCCTCCTCCCCCAATAGGACTGAATCCCCGAGCTCTCGCGCGTCTGATGCGACCCAATAGATCCTTTATTTCCTTTAGCGCCAGTTGGTCCACGCCACCCAATAGATCCTTTAATTCCTTTGGCGCCAGTTGGTCCACGCACCCCAACAGATCCCCTTGTTCCTTTAGCGCCAGTTGGGCCTGTTAGTCCACGCGCCCCATTAGATCCCTTAGTCCCATGAGCGCCAGTTGGACCTGTTGCTCCACGCGATCCAATGGATCCTTTAATTCCTTTAGCGCCTGTTGGTCCACGCACCCCAGCGGATCCTTTAGTTCCTTTAGCGCCAGTTGGGCCTATTGGTCCACTCATCCCAATGGATCCTTTAGTTCCTTTAGCGCCAGTTGGGCCTATTGGTCCACTCATCCCAATGGATCCTTTAGTTCCTTTAGCTCCAGTTGGGCCTGTTGTTCCACTTACCCCAATGGATCCTTTAGATCCTTTAGCGCCAGTTGGGCCACGCAACCCAAGGGATCCTTTAGTTCCTTTAGGGCCAGTTGGTCCTGTTAGTCCACGTGAGCCAAATGATCCCTTAGTTCCTTTAGCTCCGGTTGGGCCTGTTGTTCCACTCATCCCAATGGATCCTTTAGTTCCTTTAGCGCCAGTTGGTCCAAGCACTCCGAGGGATCCTTTAGTTCCTTTGGCGCCAGTTGGTCCACGCATCCCAAGGGATCCTTTAGTTCCTTTAACGCCAGATGGTCCACGCACCCCGAGGGATCCTTTAATTCCTTTAGCACCAGTTGGTCCATGCACCCCGAGGGATCCTTTAATTCCTTTAGCGCCAGCTGGTCCACGCACCCCAAGGGATCCTTTATTTCCTTTAGCACCACTTGGGCCTGTTGGTCCACTCACCCCAAGGGATCCTATAATTCCTTTGGCGCCAGTTGGGCCTGTTGGTCCACGCGCCCCTACCGATCCCTTAGTCCCTTGAGCGCCAGTTGGGCCTGTTAGTCCACGCAACCCAACAGATCCCTTACTTCCTTTAAAGCCAGTTGGGCCTGTTAGTCCACGCGCTCCAATGGATCCATTTGTTCCCTTAGCGCCAGTTGGGCCTGCTAGTCCCATCACTCCCTGTGGCCCTGTCGTTCCTTGAACTCCTTTCTCACCTTTAGGTCCTGTAGGACCATTGTTACCATGATTGCCTTTGGCGCCTGTTGGACCAATTAACCCCTGGGAACCTGCATCTCCTTTGAAGCCTCTGAGACCAGGCAATCCAACTAGACCAGGTTCCCCCTTTTCACCCTTTTGAACTGGACAACAAACAATTCTTCATATTGCCAAAAAAGCATGGTAATTGCAAATATCCATATATTGCACAATGTTGGTCTGTAAGTATATTCAATCAATCCTACATGGGTATAACGTAGTATTATTCTTACCCTGAGTTCGAGATATATTCACTAATTCCAAATGCAGGGATTCCATGGTGTCCATTATTTGATCGGTACCTGCTTCTAACTGACTAACTCGGGTATCCATCCGTTCTAAGCCGCCAACACCTACTTCTCGCAACATTCCACTAGCATCTGCCTGAATTAACTCCAGTTTAGAAGTAATCACCCGCTCTAGTCGTGCGCTGATACTGTCCTCTAAGTGTCGCATCAGTGGGTTGCTATCACCACTCAGACCCGAGGACAGCTTGGCATCCACAGTGTGCTGTATATAGGCCTCTAACCTTGGCCATAAGGCATTGATGACGTCATCCATACCATGCGACAACCGTTTTGTGTCGAAGGCTGTGGTTGGTTGGCTGGCTGATGTGTGAAGCCAAGAGAGGTAGGCAATCACCATCAGCAGTGAGTGCATCGTAAACCCATCGGGCATCAAAGTCGTTGACCAAATCATTTGGGAAATTTTCCCCTCTTCCCTCAACTTCCTAAAATGGCCTCAGTCCCAGAAATCTGAATCAAAATATACAATAATCGGTCGGTAACGGCTGTTTATAGCACAAAATAGTCCTTACTGCATCTCGAAAGTCAACAACAAAAATATTGAGATACCCCTTTTTTATTAGAGGTATTGCTGATTATTTCGACTCTTTAGAAGGTTTTTCTGTGGCGTCACTGAACGACTAGGAAACCAGGATTTTTTTTAATTTGTTGAAGACATCTCTCGGAATTACACGAAATAATAAGTAAAAACCGTCTTGTAAATTTACATGTCGGACATGCGCTGTTGCGCCGAGTTTTATGTCCACAGGGAAAGTTTTTCCTCCACACAACAGTATCAGCGGGCCACACATTGAATGTGTATTTTTATTGGGGGAGAAAAAGGAACTATTAAGAATCACATTATATTGTTGGCTTTGTTTTTAGCATTTCGATACGAGTAAATAAAATATTTCCATATTCAGTCAAAAAGTTTTACAATTCCAATAAAAAAAGAAACTGAACATACCCTTTTGTCACTGGTATCGCTTAAGAATCGATCCTGTGTCCTGGTCTGAGGCAGAGACTCAAATGATTATCGGGTGCTGCCAACTCACAGACAATGAGAGACCGCGAGTGTTAATCCGCGACGTGGCGCCACGGAGCAATGCGGTCCCTGGCCTACTTCCGGTGGTCTAATACACACGGTTGACATAGAACATTGAGAACTATGTTATTTTTCATCGAAACCTTTCGAGTTATATCGTTGATATCCTTGGAGAAAATCATCACTTGTGTATAAGTAAGGTCGTCTAACCATACAGCAATTGAAAATAGAGCTGAAGAAGCGGAATGCGAACGAAAACATTAACTTATTGAAAGGTCAGTTGAAATCGTTTGCTCGAGTATATTTTGTTCTTTTCATGTAATCACCCTGTTCCTTTCTTATTAATTGATTTTATGCTATTTTGTCTCCCCTTCGATCAGAATATCTGTTACAGTTATTTTATAAATAACAAGAACATTGGGTTGGTATTTCCTAAGCAAGTGGTCTAGTTGCTCGAACTAAGCTTGCCCAAATTCGGGAATAGGTCCATCAGGGTCCCTCCCAGTTTCCGACTGGGTCTGCCTCCAATCCCGCCAGTCTATGTATACACTCACAGCCGGACATTCTTCTGTTTCTTGGCACCCTGTTCTTCAATAATTCTTTAAATTTGTCCGTTGTCCACGGAGTACCGAACAGACCAGCACAAGCAGCAACCCCGCCTTTCTTTGCGCGAGATTGGCCGAATGTAGGCGTATGTTGACGAAGGGAGCCGCAGGAAACCGAAAGTAAATGGTCTTCGGACGTTGTTCGGCCGATCAAATTTGCCTAGATCCGCCAAAGATCGGTGTAAGATACATGTTAGTAGAAATTCATACTTGACAATGACAATACTGAATTGGCAACATCTTCGCTTTGTCTGAAAACCGTCTCCTATATCAGGATGTGTATAATGGTATATCATATTCATCGGGAAGTTACATACTCACGTAAGTAAGTAGCCATTATAGATAGGACGGTACATATGGAGTGACGTAATCTATGAATCCGGATGACACTATTTCCACAAGACAAATCGCTCCTGGATGGCAGATTATCTGATATTCAGTCAAACAATGAAGTGATGTGCGCACAATGTAGCAAGACTTATCTCGATGCAGTGCAGAAAGTGAAATGCTTATACCAACCATATCCGGGGTGCATTTCAATTGAATGACAGCTGTGACGTTGATGCATTCCGTCCTCGTCGCCGCAGATGAATTAGTATATACAACTGGGTGAAAGTTCTCGAGGCCAGGCAGCAATGTGCAATACAACTCTCTCTCTCTCTCTCTCTCTCTCTCTCTCTCTCTCTCTCTCTCTCTCTCTCTCTCTCTCTCTCTCTCTCTCTCTCTCTCTCTCTCTCTCTCTCTCTCTCTCTCTCTCTCTCTCTCTCTCTCTCTCTCTCTCTCTCGTATGAGTACGTGTGTACGGGACGTTTGGAGTAACACATTCTTTTTTTCGCTTTCAAAAACGATCCATTTGCAATCAACACTATGACAAAACGCTTGTTATTTCACCACCACATCCCAACCAAAAAGTTTGAGTAATACAATTACAAAACAAATAAAAAACACGTTCACCATAATAAATAAAAACGCATCGACATACACTGGCTTTCGATCGTTTTATTTCAGTTTCCTTTAATCCTTAATTTCTTCTTATCTTTTCGCTTTCGTAATTTCCTACATCTTTCTAGTGCTGATGTGCAGTTAATCCCTATACTTACTTTACCAGCTTATTTACCTCGATCGCTTTAAATTGTCATGACATAGTAAGTCATAACGTCTGTTTTCAAAGATATGAATGCAGAGACATGGTCCCAGATTAGTGATGGCCTCTTATCGGGGCCCATGGAAAATAATTCACGAGGGTGTTTGAGACGCAGGGCCGTCACGAAAAAGTGGTCATTGGAGCATGGGGCTTAAAGCCTCCATGGAAGATCCAGAGCTCTTGGTGGAATCTGATGAGAGGATAGTGATCATAAAAGACAAATATCCTAAGGTAGTCAATGAGCGTCTGTTCTTGCGTATAGAAGTATGGTAGGCAGATTAGGCCGAATTATTTTGACATCGATGATATGAATGACTGATTGTTTATCAATTGTCACAAACACTTTGATAATTGCGAAATTTCATCACTGCAGGGCAATGTTGCTGTGAAACATTCATAACGCTAATGTGTCGAAGATAAGAAATTTTCGAAATTTCTTTGGCTGTATACAATCCCCTTTGAAGAAATATCACACGGGAACTTGATGATAAACACTCATATGTGTGAAAATTCATTCATTATATGTATTCATTATGTGTGCATTGTGTGTGCATTGTGTGTGAGTGGGACTTTTTCGCATAGTATTGTAACCCAACATTGCTGAACATCCTGCAGGTTTCGCCCGTACCAGACCTAAGGCTAAGGACTATTGTCACTCAGCCAATATTAGTTCTGAAGGGTGTGTTTATGTGAGGTAAGAGTAGGGGTGGGGGGGAGGACAAGCTTTTGAAGTTTGCAGGCTCTGTAGCCTGGTTTTGCCTCCGCTCAGAGATATAGAGGTACCTCATATCACCAAGGTTGCCGCTAGCCCTGCGCACACTAGGAAAAGCACTTAGACTCTGACAGCATCCGCGCAACTTTTGATCTCTCATATCCGCCCTATAGATGTGATAACAGACTGTCAACAATTATATTTAGGGACGAGGTAACTTGCCTATGTGCAGACATATCATTTCATTAAAGAAGTCCTGTAGGGCATGGTCGTAGTAACTTAGAAGAAGAATTAACATAGGTTTTTAAGGCATAGATTTATTGACTTGCGAGTAATGGTATTATTTTACTTGGTGTAACTGAGATAAATGTCACACACTTGTGGTTGATACTTTATTAAATGAATGCAAGATTATATAGATAAGCCGTTTCGTGAGTTAAGATGTTTAAATTATCATTTGTATTTACTATTCAACATCCTTAAGTTGTATGGCAAAAACATACTTAAATGAAACATGTTGTATTGACATATTTGATTTATTTGTAGGCTAGACACCGTTTTCTTGTTCTACCAAGAGAAAACATTCCCAATCTGAAAGCTCTTAAACCCTTACATCTACCTCTGCTTCAACATATGGAAGATCGCGGCAAGGCTATAGCTGAAAGGTACTTCTCTAATTATCTTCTTTTATATGCTGTTCATAACTTACGCTGCGCTATTTTGAAGATCCTTCGACAACCAATCCCTCTTAATGCTCCCAAACACTAGCCCACTCCCCTCGCAAAGCACACAGTTATGCCAGCCCTTATCCCCCACCCACACTCTGTGTTCTATAATGTGCCAACCTTAAGTAAACAAATTGCTTTGCAACTTTAAATGTTTTCACCTTCAAAAATGAATTGCCGTTGTTTTCGTTGTTGATGTGGTGTTTGTTTATTTTGTGCTGTGATAGATTTGTTTAAACCACACAAAACATTGTTTCTGCTCATAGATGTAGCCAAGTGTTGGATTTCCGATATGGTTACCATTCCATTCCAAGCATGAGGTACATTAGTGTTTCGATTTATATCTCATGATAAACACAATTAGACAAAGTAACCAAATTATAACGAGAATTTTACATGGTCCTTACATGTACTGTTTTACATGGTCCATACATGTACTGTTTAATATGGTCCTTACATGTACTGTTTTACATGGTCCTTACATGTACTGTTTTACATGGTCCTTACATGTACTGTTTTACATGGTCCTTACATGTACTGTTTTACATGGTCCTTACATGTACTATTTTACATGGTCCTTACATGTACTGAATTTGCTTTTGAATTCAGAGCCTTGTTATATTTAATGAAAAGTTTGGTCAGAAATCAATCAAAGGAGGTCATGGAAGCTGTACATATGACTTGTTGAAGCTATACCTCGATTGGGAAACTATTCCACATCGTCATTACTGATCCTGAATAATTTCAGTCTTTGATTCATTAAGTGTTGATGGTGAGGTCAAACCACTTATTGTGACATCAACCTGTATGCCAATTATGTCTCCATAAAAAAATATCAGTGTCATTATACACCACTTGTAGCTAATATAATTTATTTGTAGATACAAAATCAGTTAGTCAGGTCCACATGCATGCGATAAGCCAAGACTTTGATTCATTATGCTTAAAGACAAAGAAACTACTTTATTGACTCTAGAGATAAACTTTACAAAAGAAAAATATTACTAAGGGTAATGTATAATTATTGCTAGTATTTTTTTTTTATGATGCACATGCTCGAGGAAGGTCAGGTCAAAGTCAAACAGACTCGTCATAGTGCCTTTCTGAAGAGTTATCTAAGGTTTGAAATGGTTATGACCTACTCATTCTTCAGTACTCCCTCTCTATTTTCTCTCTCACTCTCTCTCTCCTCTCTCTCTCTCTCTCTCTCTCTCTCTCTCTTTCTCTCTCTCTCTCTCGCTCTCTCTCTCTCTCTCTCTCTCTCTCTCTCTCTCTCTCTCTCTCTCTCTCTCTCTCTCTCTCTCTCTCTCTCTCTATATATATATATATAGATAGATATATATATATATGTATATTTATATATATATATATATATATGTGTGTGTGTGTGTGTGTGTGTGTGTGGTGTGTGTGTGTGTGTGTGTGTGTGTGTGTGTGTGTGTGTGTGTGTGTGTGCGTTGTGAACATTTATTATGGAAATATTTTATAACGGTCGAGCGTTATCATTCAATTGATTGAAATTGATTTCAGGTCAATTTTTTACTTAAGTTTCTTTATGAAGATGCCATTTTTGCGGACAGAATCAAAAGAACATGCCAGCTTTGAAGATGCATATCATTAAACACATACCCAAAGAAGTGAAGTGAAAGTTTACCTCACCTCTGATCATGTAAATGTGTGTATATGGTCAACAATACATCATTTAGCAAAACAAAAACTATGGTTATCTTTTTAAACGGTAATAAAAGCAGAAAAATATATTTAAGTGAATAAATACGAGTAAATAAAAATGCTTCTCAGATGCAAGAAGAATGTCTGATGGCACATTTATCAGTATATCTTGAAAATATATTGTGGCAGGGTACATACACGATTAACAGACACAGCGCCGTACGTTAGCCTTGATAGCACAGATTTTCCCCCATATTTTCTATTGGTGCACTAGTTCAACAGTGTGTCGTTCACAACCTGCTAACAAGATCTTCTAGGTGCTCCACTCTCTCGATAAGATCATCGTTATTAACTTCCAGATCTCTCACCATGTCCTGCAGTTCCACAAGGTATTCCATCATACTTAGTCTCCATATCACTCAGCGCGTCCTGCAGATCTATTTTTTTGTCTTTCAGATAATCTATTTCTTACTTCAACTCTTTTACACATACTTCAAGTTCATCAAAAGTGTTCATTTATATACCTCGTACCCTCGTTTGTTCAATATATCTGTATATACAGTGCGTATATGTCCGTACAATTAAAATCATTTTCTATATTGAGGCGGGTCATTCACAGTCCGCTTAATGGTAAAGAAGCACCCAATTCATCTTTTTCATCGATTAAAACAGTCTGCCACGCTTTTACAGATCTGGCCTTAATTTCACCCTTCATTTGGGTATATTTTGTGACCTCAGCTAAAACGAGCTTAAACTCATGATCCGAGATATTACCATCTTCAAGTGCTGTCGATACAATGTCAGCAATGGTATTCAATTTGTTCTGTGCTACAATGCGGATCTGATCATGTTTTTTTCACCTTAGTGGTCAGCCGCTGATGAATTTTCCAGCAATTACAAGTAGCCAACAAGCGGCTCCAGTAGCTCCCAACACTGTGGCAATAGGAATGGCAACTACCGTAGACATTACACCTGCACATACAAACCGTAACTAAAGCAGTGTCTACTGCGTCCACTGAGTTTACTGCGCGCCTTTATTTTTTGTACATAGCGCTTCTTGAGACTGATCTCAATCAGCGGATAGGAGTGCCCTGAATTCTCATCAGGCGGCTCCAGAGGAATGGGCGACTGTTGTTTCATACTGCCGGTGTATACACATAAGTCTATGTGTCAAGCTCAATTAGGAGTGATACTAATGACTTTGTTGCCCGGAGACATCAACACGTGTTCTGACACTAATTTGGTCACTTTCAGCCAACTCGAGAAGTGTGGTAAACACTTTGACGCCCACATGTTCGTCCCTTTCTTTGGTTACATAATAGCCGCCTCAATGACACGATTAACAACAATACTTACACCTAGAAGGTCCGGCCACGCACTCACACTAGTTGATAGCCCCATACGCAAAACTCGAACTTGCACCAACATAGGATAGCCATGGTCAACACCACCGACAGCATCACCAAATAACCATTCATACGCTCCATTAGCCAACCGACCTCTTTCTTCGGCCCAAACAGTCGGTGAAGGCTGGTTGTGAAGCGCATCAACATAGGGTTTTTTAACATAATCATTGGCGTTAAGCGTGTTCTGCATGCCGGATATTATGTAATCATCAACATAGACTATTTTAGCATATTCAGAGAGGTCGGTGCCCCGATCCGTTTTTCTGTTGAGTTCCATAAATACTCGCTTTTATTGACATCTTGTAGATTGAAGAACAATAGCATGGTCGTGATGTTCATTAGACGTCCCTTATTATCTCTTATATGAACCTTTAACTCATTCACAGCTCCGACAGTAACACGTTTTGACACAGGATTAGCGATGTTTGAGTTATAATATCACCATAAGAGCAGACCCCACAGCCCACAACTTCAGGAAGTGTAGTGGGCGCATCATCAAGCATGTTGTGCGTGGTACTGACTTGATCGAGGTTGACATAAAATGGGTTGACGGGCCAGTCACCTATGTGACAACCTGAAGGAATCCATCCTCCACCAAGACCCTTATCAAGACCCAATATGTTTAACACACCGTCGCCACATTGTAAAGCCCAATCATCAGGAATTGAGAGGGCAATAGTCCCATCTGCGGCATTATCCTCCAAAGTAATACATAGAGATATGTGAATACATCCTGCAGAAGTTTGAAGTTCCAGAGGCCAGTGGGCAAAGCGACACCTACTCCTTTTCGTGTCGAAATTTGCCCCTTTCTAATGGGCATATTTGATTCAATGTTAAACCAACCCACATTATACGTGACTGACCTAAGACCTACGAATAGATCACCTGCACTATTGTCAATAAGCATTCTGAAGTGCCACAGCTTCGCCCCTTTGAACATTTGAGTATGATACATAGCACTATTGATAAACAAGCCTTTACATTCAATACGAATAAAACGTACAAACCCGGCCCGCTATACCCACCCCATATTGCCGCCAAGGATCTGACTCCTCATCCAGGTGAAATCGGATAATATCACTGATGCGTTTGAGGAAGAGCTCTCCAACCCGTTTGATAAATACTTGGTTCAAGACATAAGCGACGACAGCCTTGTAGTTTGCTGGAGAACAATCCACATGCAATACTGGCACAACCAGGTAAACTTTGTTGTATGGTGTGCAACAAGCGGCCGCAGAGTTTCTGCCCTGGACCACCTCAAATCTGACTCCCCAGCACTAAGCGACCTCTACAGGTTCCACGTCTAATACACCATCCGGAGGCTTTTAGACGAAATGAGAATAGCACTGCCGGATGACGCCACATGGTCGGCCACCTACAACACCTTTGACAAGGGAATTTACCACCGGCTCTTCCACGAGTTTGGGGCTGACGAAAACAGCGCCTGCAGGATAAAGGGCGGTAACCAGGGCCTAGGTCGGGTCTACTTCACCGACCCTGAAACACACGATGTATGGGTGATCAGTAATTATGGAAACACCCACCTGTACGAATCCGTTAGGCATACCTTTGAGAAATCAACCGACGGCATTGTTTGCTCAAAAGCAATTTCAGGCCAACGTTGAGGATGCCATCAACTCCCCAGTGGACATTCCGTCATCCATCCGAAGGTATCAGAACGTCCTCCAGAATGCTTCCTCAAAGATTATGTGTTTGAAACGGGCCTTTACATGGCTCCGTCGGATATGAGCCTCGCCATTGGAAACGTTGTTGGGTACAATGTCAACGCGGTTTCTGCTGTTCCAGTTAGAGGAAGCTTTGACCCTCCGCCAGATACAGATATGGGAGTCCCCTCTTCAAGCATTCCAAGCGGCGTGGCCGATCTACCCATAGGAAAGGCGCACGAGGATGAAAAAACACTCGTATTGTAGGTGGAATCGCAATAGGCTTAGCTGTGCTTTGGTTCGCTACGTAGTAAGTCACAGAGCATCAGGAGGATGACTCCCCCCACTGCCACAGCTGCGGCCCACACATGTTCTGCAATCCAACCAACCACCATTGCAGCTGACTTAAGCAGCCATGATACGATGAAGCCAATGATTCCTGGAAGGGCAGCTGCTGCCTTACCGGCTAGGCCCTTCAGGACGTTTGCCTAGGAGTTTTGCTGTTTTTTAATCCATTCCTTTACACCAGGCTTATCAGCTGGCGTCGGTGTTGGTGCCCGGGTTGCACTAGTGCTCCCTCCGCCCATCAAAGCAACTACCGGGGTCGAGATTGCCAATCCAATCGCAATGAGGATGGAGGTGATTGTTATGCTCTGCTCCCGGAACAGGGTGCGTACACGCTCAGCTAGCGTTGTGTCCTCGTTAAGAAGTCTGTTGATCGTTTCCCTGATGCGAGTAATTTGGTTTCGCAGACGTTCACGGTTTACAGAGGTAGCCTCAACACGGACACGCCGCAGGTCCTGCAGCTCTGCAAGCTCATTTGCTTGGAATCTCCATGCTCGACTATCACCTCTCCCAGCTTCCTCAAGGCTTGCCATTTTAGCTTCAGTTATCTTAGCTAGGTTGTTGACCAGCTCACCCCTCTGGGTCTGCATAGCCTTGTCAAGCCGTATAAGCTCTCTGAGTGGTAGTTCTTAGTCTGTTGGTGTACCTAGGTCTTCTATGGCGTTATGAACGCCCTCTATGAAGCTTGTTTCTTCCGTGCCACCTGTTACAGTCACGGCTTCAGGGCCGCTCATTTCTAACAAGAGAGCCAGCAAAGGCTTTAATAATTGCACCATCAATAACCTACTCAAGCTTAAATAACAACTTCAAACATTATTGAATAACGTATAGCTTGTATAGCTCCTTTATGTAACGCAATTTAATTCTGAGGCTATGTAAAAGCAGTTGCACTTCAACAATACAACAAGCTGTCGACCGTCGATTTTCCATACTGGCTAATGGTGTTTATGCCAAACTTACTGCCCTTTTGTGATACAATCATTTGTGATACGATGGACGACAGGCTACATTTGCCCTATGTGATATTATATCACTCCTCACTAAACTATCATGTGTGAGTTAACGTCTGCTTGAATGTAACCGGAAGTCGATTGTAACCGTAGATGCTTCATTTCGAAAGCTCATTTACAGATAAACAACATAATAGTATTGATGTTCTACCTGCTTCTGAAAAAGTAATAACTAGTCATAAAAGTTGTAGCGTCAGGGCTTTCGAGTCAAACAGTTCAACTGTAAACGCAATCTTATCTTATTATCTACGCGTAATGTTTGAGAGGCATCATGTGCTTTCCGACCTTAGCATCACCTTGAGGTAAGGTATTCCGTATTTTAGAGTAGCGGACACTCAAATGGATTTTGCTATGTTCATATCAGTTGAATGTTAGCATCAAAAACACCGCAGCTATAAATATGGCTTTGAAGCAGAAGAACATCGAGTACCTAATGGCATTAAACAGCTATTAGATTGCACTGATTTCGGAAAAGACCCTCCTGTGTGTTATCAAATCATCAATATAATATACAAAGGATCCCACATATTGTGATAGCCTTTAATGGCAATACCTTCCCGAAACTATACCTGCATTATGAATCAAGCACTTTTCTCTCGTAGTCTGGCGTGGTGAATAGATTCAAAAGGGAGAACTAAAATGCGGCCATACAAGTAATGTTATGTCATGGGTACAATAATTCACATAATTTAGCAATGGTCATCCGCATCTTTTGTGAACTATTCTTGATGACCGTTACAATACAAAACAGCATATACTTATATAAATGGTGAGTGTGATTTGTGCAATACTAGTCATACTTATAATAAAACTTTTTTACCGCGCACTGTGCCATTTCAGCCATATGTAACCGTACGTATTACATAATGTAGATGACTATGATCACTCGATGAAACACAACGCCTTCCGATTTTCAGATGTTATATATAATAACATCCAATGACAAGTATATAATTTAATATTCATGTATACGCATAATTAATATTCCTAATTGGACGTCCGTGTTAGTTCATATATTGTGTGGTCCACATAACAACTGAACTTGCAATGTTTTGAGGTATTAGCATTCTGATCATGCTTGCTATATATATTCTGACCAGAATGTCGCATCAGGTGTGTAAAATTTAGGTGTGATGAAGATAATTTGTCTCATGCTTGAAACTATACCATTCTTCCAAACAAAGTTTATTTGAAGGTAATCCTAATAATTCATTTATGAACCCTAGTCATGTTTGATACACCTGTATAAACATGTGATGGTGTGTCTATTGATCGGCTGTGTATTTTATGGTTTCGTTGTATAGATGTTTTATACCTGACGCTTCCATATTGTTATCTACCATTCTAGGTTAGAATTATTTTATTGTAGTTGACGTGATGTAATACATAAAATTGTTTGAATGTTTGAACATCCCTTGCACTCATCTATAATGATAAATCATCAAGTTGTTGCATAATGCACGTCAAACAGCTTCCATATCTCCGGTATTCTGTTCCTCTCAATGCGCATTCGTTACTATCAGCTGTTTCTGCTTTAAAAAATCCAAACGTTTCATTCACACACAGAAATCGTTATTGTGTTTGGTTTGAATGGCTGAGATGTCGATTGATTAAATGATTTGTAAAACATTGGTGATGCGCCGGGTTTTATTTTAAAACCTTTTGCTATCTACCACATCCAAATTAACATCAAATGAATGACCACATCGACGGGTTGAGTGAGGTGTATACCACTAAACGAATAGCACATGTTCTCCTAAATGATTATTGCAGCTAGAATCCAAGAGTGTCCGTGGTAGGTAATACTGATGCAGATCATTATAAGTTTAAAAGCCTTTCACTACATTCAATTTGCGCGCGCAGTTCGAATTTACCTACAATTTGTAAGTTTTGTAAAATGGCAAATCATTTACATTATTCTTAAAACAGTACATCAGTAGATCAGCTTAAACCAAGTGACAGTGGGTAATTGTGTAAAGCGGGCCCAATGAAACAGATGAATGTTCTTGTTATTCCATCTTGTCTTGCAATGGAATAATATATACCACCCCAGTGTGTTTTTACAAGCGTGGATGATGAACGAGTAGCACAAGCTGGTATCGCTGAAATCAATATGGTGCTTGGATACTGCTGATGCTATAAATCATACTTCTCACCTCTTACACTTTCTCCCGTCCCGACCAATAGAGCCTATATCCTCTCCCGCGTTCCTACAATCCTAAGCAGCTACCCTGTCCCGCCACGCCCCCCTCACCGACCCACGATTCAACTCTACCACTGCATGAACCCGCTCACAAAAACTGACATACGAGTACAGCTCTTACGTAATGGTCTTTTTTCGGTTGTACGCCATCCATACGTTGTTAGCTCACTGGTATTTAGTTATACGTGAGTTTCGCGGCCTGTATTATTGGAAAATCGCCTTATTGGCGACATAATTGCACCACTAATGTAAATATACATATATATAGATAGATATATATATATATAGAGATATATATATATATATATATATATAGATATATATATATATATATATATATATATATATATATATATACATATACATATACACATATATATATATATATGTATATATAAATATATATGTATATATATACATGTATATATATATCGATGTATATATATATATATTAATCATTAAATAATATATATATATATCTTTATATACATATATATATGTATATATATATACATGTATATATATATATGTATCTCATATATATATGCACATATATATATACATATATATATAAGTATATATATCTATATATATATATATACACACACAGATATATATATATATATATATATACATTTATATATATTTATATATATATAAATTAATTATTTAATATATATATATATATCTTTTTATATACATATATATATATGTGTATATATAAATATATATATATATGTATATATATATGCACATATATATATACACATATATATATAAATATATAAGTATATATCTATACATATATACATATATATAAATATATATATATATATATTTATGAAGATATATGTATATATATATATATATATATATATGAATATATATATATGTTATATTATATATATGTATATTATTATTTATATATATATACTATATATATATATATATATATATATATATATATATATGCGTGAGTGTGTGTGTGCGTGTGTGTGTGTGTGTGTGTGTGTGGTGTGTGTGTGTGTGTGTGTGTGTGTGTGTGTGTGTGTGTGTGTGTGTGTGTGTGTGTGTGTGTGTGTGTGTGTGTGTTTGTGTGTGTGTATACCCTGAAATCGGGAACTGAGCGCCTATGAGACACGCAACTTATCAGATACCGTTTACAGTCCAACACCAAGTCATTTGTTGTTTTTGATTGCAGAACAGAAAGTACTAGGGTCGGCTGTTTAAATCCATATATCACTGGTTAGGTTTTTAAATTTGTGGTGGCTACACCCAAATATGAGTATTGATGGCCCAAATGACATCATAGATCATGTGCATTGCCTTCCCATGACAACAGCTGTAGCAATGTGGTGTATTTTGCAAAGCTAAAATTGTGCGTACCACCATGATATAATGATATCTCTTCCACATTACCTGTAAAAGATGTTTGGAATGGCTACTAGCCACATTCCAGATAATTTATGTTCTGTCTAACGATCGTCAACAACGCATGCTGGCCAACCTGACACCCCTTCCTGTCGAACGAGGTAGACTTCAAAGCGCCAAGAAAAATATACGAGAAATGGCCCTTGTCGCCATGTCAAGATACCCGTCGGATATCTGGATGTTGTTTGACACGTACTTTCTCACTTAAATGTATAACAGATGTTGTGCAGAAGAATAGAAACCTCAAAACAAAAGAAGAAACCGCCGAACATCAGTACAAACAAATTCTAGAACGGAACGAGCTCAAATTTAAACTGTATCAGTCAGAACTTATCCATCCAAAGAGTAAACATATTTAAGGCCAGCAGCTAATGCAGGTATGGATAGGCCTTCCTATCATAAGAGGATTTGACAATGAAGCGGAGATGATTATGATTATATTGGTTAGATGGAAGTGACACCAAATAATGTGCAGATCACAGCCACAGTAGAATGACCAATAATAAATTGTTAATTATGAATTTGCATGCACATTCCAATAAAATTTAAATTGCTTGATCCCGAATCGCTTAATACTGAGAATTGACGGCTGTGTCAACAGTTGTAGCTGAGTAGCTATTGACATTATATCCGATGGCCTTGTCATTGACGTACGTAAATGTTGCTATATTCGACAATCATGAGCAAAAGTGTTGGCCGATGCATGGTCTGCATTAGTTGCTGTATTGATGCGTTAATGGTGTTACGTTGTTAGATGTACTCAAACTTCGCTCACACTCCTCGCGCATCTCCCATCGGCTTTACATACAATCATTAAGCTGGTATCATGCTGCGCTCTCATTCCTGCAGCTTTTGTTTCGCAACTCTATCTGCGCAGCGGGTTTAAGCGGTGGCCATCAGTGTGAAAATATCACGCAGTATAGTGTCCTGTTTTGTCACTAACTGAATTGATATTCGAATCATTCTATATATTAACAACGAGGCGTCCTTTATTTTGTAATATATTGTTTTATATGTAAAAAAAGAAACTGCTAATTAAAAACAATACAAATGTCACGTCAAATCACAATTGTTGTTGGTGTGTTTGTACTACTTCTGTTCACTTCAGCACTTGTTGTCCCTTAAGTTGTAAACTCTAAAGGCGTAAAATAAAGCAGGTGAGTTTGGGTGGTTTTAGGTATCGTTCTCAGTTGGCTATCATGTCATACAGGGACTCAGTAGTCCTTATGATCAGTGATAGTAGATGTGACTCAGCGAATTCTAGCGAAACATATTAATTGTTGATTCTAGTCGCATAGCGAATAAATCATCTCCAATTCGTCCATTATGAAGCTCGCTTCTAATGCTGTATTGTTGTTCGTCGATACTAGCATACAATTACAAAATTTCACGGAAACCCATTTTTCTGAAATGTCAAACACGTCAGTGGCTTACCAAAATATGGTTGAATTAAGATCCCATAAATCTACAATCAACTATTCTTGACTAGTCTGCGTCTCAGACTCCAGGGGTTCCGCTACGCTTCTCGTCCTACAGTCTACGACAAGATAAGGTCTTAATATTCATTAGACACGTTCGTTAATCTTCGTGACCAATCAACGCAACGGTTGTGACCCGGATTGACCTTAATTGCGCGTGTCTGGCTCATGAAACTGGCTTGTGATAAGCACCTTTATGTGACGTCATGTACATTGTTGTGGTCTGCGTCCAATGAGAAAACATTGAATGTCTTCTGGAATTATAAGGCGTCTGAAAAGTTCAAATTGACACCACAACAAGCGCTTTAATCGCCTAGCTGCACGAAAGTTTACGTAATAGTCTGTTAAAAAGAACCAGTTGTGTGTCAGCTTCTCTCGCCGACTATGCGATTAACGGTGCTACTCGGCCTGAAACAACAAATCGGGGTGTTGTAGAATGTGTGTCCGGCTCATGAAAATCACTCGTCCGGTTGGACAAGTTCTTCGGAAATTGTAGAACTGACCAATGAGAGACAACGGCTCAAAAGTATCCGAGAGGGACCGGGAGTCCAGTTCAAGACGCTATCCTTCCCTAGACTGATGGCGAGACAATTGAATATCAGTGACATGTATATAGCGCCCGCAGCCATCAGGCTAGGGGACCTTGACTAATTCTTGACGCTAATAATAATATTTTTTGGGTTACCGGAACAAGGGAGAATGGTTTCCTTCCTTTCATCTTCTGCATCCGTTGTTAAGCTTTGTATATAATGCTTAGCTCTTGTACAGTTACATAGGGTTTGTAGGATGATTTGTCGTGTTATTGAAGTCTAACCATTTAGGATCATATATCGCAGCAATACGTGGCATGGAAAAATTCATTACCTGGTCCATTTATGTATATCCAGTCAAACATATTTGACATTCAGCTTAGTAATAATATCTTGTTAGCTCTGTTTGTCGAGCTAATGAATAGCTTTCGACAAGCTGCTTAAACAACGAGATCAGTTTGACTGCAACTGCAAAAAGTTTAATTATTGCTTGACGGCAGATATATTTTATTATGTATGGCTGCATTTTCTGGCTATCAAATTACGGAAGAATCATCACTACAGGATCTACGTGCAGATGACATAGTGTGGATTTATATGCATATCGCATAGATACAGTATTAATGCCCTGTCGGAACAAGTTTTGTGTTGTCTCGTGGTTTTCAATTATCAAAAAGAGAACCCGGGCATGGTATGTGAAGCACTGAGTTGCTTTTTCGTATCCGTTTTGACGAAGCACTTGTTCTGTGACAGTACGATAAAGTACATTAACAACATTAAGTTGCCTTGGAGATGTTGGTCAGATCAAGGGTTAAAAGAATCCTATTTCTGGAACAAGCCATATCCAGCGTATTCGAGATGGGGAGCCCTCAACACAAAGGTTGCATCTGTGGAATGCAAATGGCGAATTGTGTGTGCTTAATAAGCAGGTGTTAAATAACATGATAAGTGGTATTGTTTAGACATTCAACGCCTATAACAACGTTTAGAATGTTGGGCAACACACTTAGTCAAGCTACTCGTTAGTATATTGTACAAAGGTTTACCAAAATGGTCACCTTAAGCTAATTGATAATATTAACATCAATTATTACACAGTGTAAGTGATGATGATATGTGTTCGTTAACTCACGCTGTTTTTTGTCAGCTTGCAGCAGCAGTTACAATAATGTGGTTAAATAAATTACACAGGGAGCCCCTCGTCTCCAAGGTATAATGTGTTAATATGCGAAAAGCAGCTTCGTGTCAATGAAGGTATTGCTGGTTGTTTCAGACTTCCGCAAATATTAGCTGCGGTCACAGTTGATGAATAAAGGGAATGAAATGTTGCTTGAAATCGGCTAAGGCTGACGTCATAAATCAAAGTACATTGACGTCCTGCGAGATCGCTTTTGTGTACAGAATGCATTCAAGAGCATGCCTAAGGAGGACACCAGATGATACTGACCGTGTTGTGTTACGCTACATGCATATGTACATCACGGTAAACTCGCTTTATCTATCATGAACAAAGGCGTTATTGCGACTTAAATCGCAATATAAGTATCTATGATTGACCTTGATGAAAGATCAAATCATATGGATCAATAAAAAGCCTTCCTTTGGCCTCTCTCAGGGGCTGGATAATCTCTTCTTGGCCTCGATTGCCTCTGCTTTGTCAGTTTGGGAATGTTTCGTTTATGGGATATAAAAACATAAATACAATTGAATTTCTTATATATACACTAAGTGCACCAAATTTTGTGTCTATTCTAAATATTCTGCCATTGTACTTCACCACAGACTAGCAGTCCTTAGAAATGCACGCAATCCGGCTTTTAAATAGCAACCATCATTCTTATAATTGCTTTAGTGAATTCGAAGTGGTGGTTTGCTATACAACAGCAAAGCAGCTTAATTACACATTACAGTTTGGCATATATTTCACTGCAAATATGTTGAGTAGTCGGAACATGAATACTTGATCAGAGTAATGCGATGTTCGTATGAAATAAAGAAATTTCAGTCGAGTGACTCCACATTCATAGAAATGAAGTAATTGGTAAATATGGACGATGACTAGGTGCAGGCCCCAGCAAGCATAGCCTTAGTCAACAGTTGCTACAGGCATTAGATATAAGATACTTGGCCCCTTATTTTCACAAAATAACTTGATAATGCTGCCATTCTTTATCCTTCTGATCATGACATTCATTTCAAACATTTGAGTTCCGATGCAATGTCTACATGCTAATTATATTACCGAACGCAATAACATCAAGATGTACCGACCAAATAAATGTTGTCTCATATATATACATTTATATATATATATTTTTATATATATGTATATATATATATATAGAAAATATATATATATGTATATATATATATATATTTATATATACACATATATATATATATATATATATATATATACATATATATATATATATATATATATATATAATTCTCATTGATAAGTCCGTATATATATATATATATATATATATATATATATATATATATATATATATATATATATATATATATATATATATATATATATATATATATATATATATACGGACTTATCAATGAGAATTGTAATCACCGTATATGGCTGTTATTAGGTAGCCTTGGTTGCAGAAATGGTTAATTCGAGATCAAAATATCAATAACTTGTTACGGCTTTCAAATGATGCTATGACCTGGGCGCGTCAAACATACTTTCTTAGTTCCATACGACAACAGCTATTATCACATTACGACATCTCGTTATTTAGAGTCGGAGAAAAAGGACGGCTTTTTAGGAGAAAGCAGCAGGTGTAAATGCCATAATGACATCTTATACACTGTTATGTCCCGAAGTCACGACGAATAGAAGCGTAAATGGACAGTTTGTCACATTCATTTATTTCGAGTCATGGATGGCGTAATAAACCTCAATAAGCAAAGGTCGTTTGCATCATCAGTAAATTATTCTTAATGAGCACAAAGCAGAACAGGCAAACGTGTCAGTCAGTTATAAACATTCAGCCAAAGCAGAACGGGCAAACGTGTCAGTCAGTTATATAACATTCAGCCAAAGCGACCATTTAAGGAATTGCTGAAAGCACCATAGATAACTCACTTACCCCTACAATGAACAAACAACAAATAAGTCTTAACATGTAAATGATATAACTCTATCTACATAAAAATAATATTCGTCCGGAAAAACATGTTAAATCAACTTCACAAATGCAACGCGATGCCTACAATCCGTCAATCCCCTCCCCCACCCTCCACACCCTCAAACGTTGCTACTACGGAGAACAAGAACAAACGCTTCATGTGATTTCTCAAGCGAGCTATTTTTGCTGGATAGGTTCACTTTTATGACATACTTATCACCTTTTATTGTAATAGTTGTATGATATAATGGATAGCAACAACGCATAAATGACACCCCAAGTTTTTTTTATGCCCTCTATGATATCATATCAGGCTAGAATTACATCTGCACCACTGCTTAAGTGGATGTACGATGTCGCAGTAGCATTATACGACAAATCGTTTTTGGTTTTCAGGCTACATCCCTAAACTTAACTAGATTCTGCAGGAACGCCAACGGCACTTCCAATGGCAAGCAATCGGGTCGGTGATAGCGCCTTGTTAAGAAACCCTATGCGCCGCACACGTTTACGATAGATGTCAGCGATAGGAGCTGGTAACGCGTACTATTTTTGGATAGATGTCACAAGCTGCAGCCCCTTAGATGTTTTGATATGACCCCTTAGCAGATGTTTTGACATGACCCCTTAACCAAGTCAATACAAAGCCGAGGGAATGGCACTAAGCCGGTCTCAGTGGCTTGGTGGTTTACTGCTTCGCCTTTTGATCCACAGACTGTAGGTTCGACTCCAAGGTGTGACAACCTGACTCGTGACTTGGATGATCACGTACAAATGGCGGTCTCATCTTTAAAAAGAGATGTAAAAGATCCTTTGAGGACGACGTGCTCCGTAGCAGTGACCAGTTTAGAGTAATTTACTCAATTGTAGTCGTACATAGCTTAGTTGCTAAATACGAATATGTTTCGATGCACACAAACACACACACCCACGTTACTGGTCGATTACGTAAGGTTTGGACTTATTTGAGTTGGCACAAGCGCCAACGGCATGTCTTCCAATGGCTAGTCTGGACGACCAGCAATACGGTATTAACAATATTACCCAAACTGATGTTATCTTATACTTGAATTCCACAGTGATATGATTAGAGTTGTCACAAGCGCCAACGGCATGTTTTCCAACAGCTAGTCTGGACGACCATCAATACGGTATCAACATATTACCCAAACTGATGTTATATCATACTTAAATTCCACAGTGACATGATCAGTCTCAGAAGAGCAGTGTCAGTGAAGAATTTATCAGTGAAAAATTGAAGTATAATATATTTATAACGGCATTGTGACACTTTATGGTGAGTCATTATTCATGGTAAATTATGCGCATAATTTTTCAAATATCATATTTGATAAATAAAACATATAGCATAGTAAAATTACTTAGATAATACTTATTATTTTAAAACATTACTCGAATAACACATAACATTGAAATATTAAGCTCAAGGTGAAAAAAATATATATATAGATATAGATGAATATATATGTATAGATATAGAGAGAGATAGATATATATATATATATATATATATAATATATATATATATATATATATATATATATATATAGATATATATATATATATATATATATATATATATATATATATATATATATATATATATATATATATATATATATATATATATATATATATATATATATATATACATACACACTTATAGGTTTGGCCTACTTAGAGAGTTGGCACAAGCTCCAACGGCATGTCTTCAAACGGCAAGCCTGGACGACCAGCAAAACGGTACCAACAATATAACACAAAACAATATTATCTCTAAACAAAAATATATAATATATATATATATATATATATATATATATATATATATATATATATATATATATATATATATATATATATATATATTTATATATATATATGTATATATGTATATTTATATATATGTATATATATATATATATATATATATTATATGTATATATATATATATGTATATATATATGTATATATATATATCTCTATATATATATTATTTATATATATATATATATATTCTATATTCTCTATATATATATATATATATATATATGTATATATATATGTGTATATATGTATATATACATATAGTGTGTATATATATCTATATATATATATATGTATATATATGAATATATATATATAGATATATATATAGATATATATATATATATATATATATATATATATATATATATATATATAATCATATATATACATATATAAACACACACACTAATAAATATACACATATATATGCTATTTATAGATAGCGGCTCGGCGCTCCGAAGCTTGGCATCGAAAACCGAGCGCCTGTGTGTATACATATATAAATGTGTGTGTGCATGTGTGTTTGTGTATATATACCCGCTTTGATTGCACGGGGACATCCAGTGCACACTGTCGCTGAGACAAAAAGACAGTATATACACCGACCAAGGAGAGCTGGTAACGCGCACTATTATAAGCTGCCGCTTAGATGTTTTGACATGACGCCTTTGCCAAGTCAATATTGAGAGGACGAAAGTGATAAATGCCGCTGGTCGATTACATAAGGTTTGGCCTATTTTGACATGACCCCTTAGCCAAGTCAATGCAAACCCAGCCAAGGCGAGCGATGAATGCTTCTGGTCGATTACGTAAGGTTTGGTCTACTTAAAAACAGCACCTGCAGATAGCCTGCGCTGCAGTAGAAAACCTTCAAACTAATCGTACTTTTTACTGTTTTTTGTTACTGTAAATGCTAAAAATACTGTTACAATCATTATCATGAGGCCAAGTTCTAAATACTGACAAAATTTCATGTGCGTAAATACAGCCGTTTCAGAGATATCAGCGAGGAGAGAACAAAGTACAAAAGATGAAAACAAGTATTTTTTTGCGTTATTCCATGCTACGATAATTGCTTGTTACAACCATGTAATTCATATGCTTGTAACTGCAGTAGTTATGGAGGAAATAGTTACAGAAAATGGGGGAAAAAATCGACGAAAAATCGATCCCATAAGCCTCCAACACCGCGCATGCGCGTCAAACTCGATCGGCAGTTGTGTCCCAATTTGATCGATCATTCCCCAAAATTTCATGTTGATATGTTTAACCGTTCCGGAGAAATGCCCGAAAAACCTTGGCGGGAGAAAAAAAAATAATAGTAAAAAAAAACAAAACATAATAACGCTGCAAGTATAAGAAAAACTATATGCATGTATGTAAGGTATTGTGCAAGCGGTTTTATTGTGGCTACCTACCAAACAAAGTTTTCATTGACATCAATTGATGCATTCAACAAACAATTATGTATATCATGTGAATACAAATTTGGATTCTCCATATTCTCATCAATTATCCTAAAGAGCAACAATCCATGAGATCTTACGAGTTGCAATGTCTAGTGTCCTAACTATCTACTCATTCTATTGTGACCGTCCTTATCAATTAGATTTGTGTATTAACCGTAGTAAGCGTCGTCACCCAGTGTGGAGTCATAATCCCACCCCCACCCCCTTAAATACATAACCGTGATATCTGAAGTAAACGGTCACTTTCCAAATTAAATAATCCCAGTGTAGCAAGTAGAGCCCTTTGAAGTAAACATTCCAAACCCGTCAATTCCCATAACAATTAACATCAGACCGTTTGATCTTCAATTAAAGCTAGAGGTGATTGTACATCCACGCTTGCTGACGACGCCACACACTGGTATAAATACCTCCGTCCCCAAAAGTATAACACATTCAGTATTGGGGCAACGATACAGTCACCGTCGTACGGACCAAGTTGGAAGGCCAACTCCGTGAAACACGCAGCAGTTTGGAATTCCAGCTCAGAAGTAGCCTCTGGACATAACTAGAGTTACTCCATACCACAGTTTTGTAATATAAATTCGGACTTGCGGGATACGGAATGCGTACCCCCACATTCGGAAATAAACATCCGTTTTCCAGTTACCATTCAATTGACGTCTCGTCTTCATCACATTCGACCATTCACAGTGCCAACATTCACGGTGAAACTATCATCAGTATCAGTCTCTTTTGCGTAAACACAATGAAAGGTCCTGGCCTTTTTTCAACTCCCTTTTCTATTAACACTGCTTATCCGACAGAAGCCTATTTGACCAAGAACAAACAACCCTACTTAAGCAAAGGCGTGCATGACTTCCAATCATCTGAGCATAATAACACTTTGGATTTGTGCATTTGAAGAACTATAGTCAAACACATCATGGCACTTTGGACATGTATCCATTATAATACTCAGTTGTCACGGTATCACAACGAGGTTATGCATACTGATGCACCAGAATGTTTAGATTTTTGCATCAATGTACAGAAAAAAATTTGTCAATACGTCAAGACTAATAGTTATCACAGACATAAACAAACCATAAAACAAAAGTCAAACGCACTGAAGCAACGCTGGAGACAGATTTGTGGCTAAGTCAAACTCGATGTAATAATCGCGATGAAATTTTCATATATGTTAACATGAGGCATTCTAAAAATCTAGTCATTTACTGATTATGGCAAATACAATATTTCACTGGGGATCATTGCCTGTCTGCAATGATCGCGTATTTTGGATACCTAAAAAGATATTTGTAGCCTGCGTTAGAGTATATCTCGTACTCTTTAAACAAGGGCAGCTAATTCAAATTATGTTTACAATATATTCGCAACGAAATAAGAAATGTAAAGTAATGTATGGTAATACCCGATGGGTGAGCAGATTTATTTAAAATTCTTTATAAATTTGGTATTCGTATTATGTCAAAAGCTAATTTGATACAGAGGGTGTGCTCAAAAATTAAATTTAATGCAGCATACAGCAATATGACATCATCATACAAGCTGGAAATAGTTGGGTGCAGCTGAGCTGTTTAATCCAAGCTTGATATTGCAAAACCCGAGTATGTTTATCAGAGGATATCATCCAAGCCTTCTGACCGGAATGTCATTACTGGTTCGGTAAAGATAATTTATCTCATGCATATAGGAAAATATTCTGCCTGATAAAGTTCATTCAAGCATGAACTTTGGTAATTGTTCCTTGGGTGATAATTAATCAGATTCAAATTGGTGTGATTGGGGTCTATTAGTTCACCCTGCATTTGCTTAATACATGACGTTTCCATCAATCTATGTAAAACCGTGGGTCAAATGGATGTACACAATGGTAAAATTGGTGAAGTGATTGTGTGTAATATTCTGGACTGAGCTTTCTTCTGCAAGCAATTGCAGTAGCTGTAGCATAATTTGCAATATATGCATTATATATGTCAAATAGCTATCACTACTGGCATTTCAACGTCACTGTCGCGAGACATCACTGCCACTGTGTCGTTGTTGTATTCCACTTTTGTGTAGCGACGTAGCTATAGACATGCCACAAAGGGCGTGTAAAATCATGGTCAACGTTATTGATTTCAAAATATTTAATTATTCAAGATCCATGTATTCCTGTTAAATATATAACGGAATACGTTGAAGGAACACATCTTGTGAGAAATTATAGAAATATAATTCCATATTGAAAATATTACCACTCAAAAAGGTTGAATATTATGATCGGTTCTAAGGCGGACAAACTGTAGTTCAGTCACTTTCTACTTACAAACCGCGTCAATCAATACCAATATATCACAATAAGTATCCTTCTTATACGCACAGACCATTATATATTGTAACGTATTCCGGCTGTCGGCTATTTGCATTGAATGTGCGAGACTTCATCTTCTATTCGTTAAACATTAAATCCCGAGCATGCGTATGAATAATACGGATTACAGTATACCATAAAGGATGTGATTTTATGCACAATACCATATTAAGATGCAGCCCTTTGTCTTAAAGATAACAAGTCTTTTGTACATAGATGTTGTATAGATGTGTTAGTATTCATATCATTTACCCAAGAATATACAATTACGTCATCAATGGAAGCTATTTCAGATTTGTTGAAAATAATCTTTAATTTGAAATGGTGCCGGGCATTGGCTTTGCTATCGTCAATCAGCAAAACACACACATTGCTAGAAAAGAGTCTCGCATAGGGCTCTGATACATGATGTCAAAGGATCCCTGCTTGGTGTAAGGATACAATCAAGAGCCGGTCATGGGATCACAAAAGAGGATAACGACCATGCTGCATTACGTTGTATGTTTCTGTACAATGTGTAATAAGATTTCCTTTATGGCTACTAAGAGAGTTAGACAGGTGTTATTGAAACTCGTCGTTAAAAGACAGGTATCTATATGTGAAATTCATAATGGGCTACATTATAAGGATACGGACATGGACCATTATCGCCCACGCTGTGCCAGCTAGAGGACAGGAATATAGGCCTGCTTTCTTCAGCATAGTCTTCTGTAAATAACCCAAGCGTGGTGAACAGCTCGATGATTCGGGCGAATATTATGCTCAGTCTTATAAGAATCTAATTGTCTGATGTCGTCGGTCAATAAATTGTAATCACGTTCCGTATTCCGATCTCTGCCATACAGGAATGTACATGAAATTAAAAACTGTTCATATTAACCTAGCTTTGTACTTGGAGAACACAAATTACATGTCGGTTAATAGGCCTTGAATACATAAATAATTCTACAATGCTGTATCAAAATATCAATACGTTGTTATATTTTGGATCCCACAATATAGCTTTGCCCTGGAATCGTTAAAAGTAATTTTTGTACCTAACGATTACAGCTATTACTACATCATGACTTTGAGTTATTTCCTGTCGGAGCAACATCGCAGATGTCATGGGAGAAGTAGCCGATATATACGCTTCTAATGGCAGTCTGTAAGATGCTATGGCCTTGTGACGCGAAGGATGGACACGATGATAGAAAAGCAAACTACCGTCAGTTAATCTCACTTATTTCAATCGCATTGGTGCAGAAATGGACCCCTATTAGCAATGGTTAATATGCAAATCATTCTTCATAAACATAAGCAGAATAGGAAGCGTGTTTTCAGACAATCATAGCTGCAGCTATACACTTTTAGACAAAGGGGCCTGCTATCATATTTAACCGACCAAAGCCTTAAAACAAATTATTCCTCCTGGGTAAATATGTGAAAATAGTTGCACTGAACGGATACAACTAGCTGTGGACCGTGCTCCATCACTGTGCAGCACCTTCCCCACTCAAGTTTTGCTCCAAGAAGCAGATGCATAAAATTATTATTGTGATTTCCCATGCCAGCTATTTATGTTTAGATAAGTCCACCTTTATGACATACTTATCGCCGTGGCTGAGATCGTTGGATGATATAATGGATGGCTATAACGAATAAATGCCACCCTAGGGTTCATGTGGCCTCTAAGATATCGTATCTTATCCGATACAGCATTTACTGACAAATTATAACCGGTGCGAACATTTCTACTGGAATGGGAGCGGAAGTAGACATCCCTTTGATTTAGCATGCTTACTTTCAACTATGCAATGTAGTAGTATTGATGCTTGCTCTCCATCTGAATATTTAATAACTTTGAAAAATATATCAAGCCGTCATATTATCAAAGCAAGTATGTTGATCAATTTACAGCGCAGTGAAATTAATGGGTAAATGCATCAGATGTGTTCTTTGACTGGCGCAGTATGTTTTCTATCTGAGCTTGCAGGCTAATTAGCATTTCCATCTTTTATACTGTTATAGTTAATTATCTATCATGCCACACTCATTAGTAATGGTTGAGTTGGGTACCAACAAACGTCGAGAATAAGTAATTGCAAATTTTCCACTCGGTCTCACATTGGTATACAGCTCAATGGTAGGAATTTTGGCTGTGCAGGTTAATTGATAGCTCCGGTCATAACGGTAACATGAATTTATACCTCTACTGACGTCTTGTAGGGCTAGTTAATTGACAGCTATCAAACCACATTATTCGTTTATCTGTTATCCTTTCTACGGTGGTGTGGTATATGCATCAAATTGATGGCTAAAATACTCATGTTGTTATTGTCATAAACAAGTTATCTAGACGGGATAAACATTTTAAATGAACATATCAATAAACCAACATTTCTAAACAGCATTTTGGTTGGTTGGTGGTTATGAACCTGCCTAAACTAGATGAGACAACAAGCAACTTGTTAGCGTATATGTTTTTCAAGACATTTTAGTTATACCAGTTTGTCGCCATTAACGTCATTACCACGAATGTAAAAACACAAAGTCACCAAACTTATTCCTCTTCGTTGCTCGAGAACGTCGCACAGCCATCTTTCATAAAACACTCACGTTCCGTCCACTAAAATGTACCTGTTTCCAGCTGCAATCAAGCTAATCTCGTTGTGTTTTAGCCTTGCCTGAAGCTTTCTACAACCTCGACCTCATCAACGCAATCCCCAACCTAACAAGAGTAAAATCAAACGTAGATTGAGCTGTTAAATGTGGACGGCATGCATTCTGCTGCCTACAAACCAGTAGCGAAGTAAAAATAAATTAGCATCCCAATTTAACCCTATCAGGTGTGTTATACACAGCAGAAATATTTAATATACTTTATTCGATAATATGTTGCATTATAACAACATGTGGGGTTTGTTTTTCCTTTAACTTTGCAATTCAAATGTATCTGTGACTTAACAAAAGAAACACTATTTGTAAAATTTGATTCATTAACAAACACACAGTGCACAATAATGCTGGTGCTAATATAAGTGCATCCAGCCATCTGTAGGGAACTGAGTCGACCATGAATTGGACTGATTCAAATTTCACAATAGAGCCCACAACAACCCTAATAACTATCGCAATATTCATCAAGACAATGTTTATCACATATTGTGCATTGCATACGACGTTATAAAACACGGTTGTTATCCTTTAGTGTTATCTTGTTAACCTTGTTACCTTTCTTGCCAGTCACGAGGAAAGTGTAATTACACATCATAACGTAACGTAACATGGCCCCCATCCTCTAGTGTGGTCCCATGTAATCACCCTGATCCTTTCTGATTAATTGTTTTTATGCTATTTCGTCTCCCCTTCGTTCAGATCATCTGTTGCAGATATTTTACAAATAGCAAGAACACCGGGTTTGTGTTTCTTACCCTCACCCCCACCATTTCTACCTAGTTAAATACAAGCAGAAGCCTAGGTATGGGGTTTATTAGGTAACTGTTTGTAATTGCCACATGTATAAACCAGTCAGTACAGTTGTGGTCTATTTAGGCATTGTCAACTTTTCTGCAGGCTTGAAGCTTATGATGGCAACAACAACTTCAATGCACCCGAAGGAACCAAGTTATATCCTGATTGAATTTTTGTAGGCTTACCAGTTTATACCAATGTATTTTTATAACTGATAAGTTATCAGTTATGAATGATTATCAGTAAGAATTTTATCAGATTATCTCTGTATGTGTTCGAGTAAAAAGTAAGCCAAGTTGAATATGCTTGTGTGTTTTAAGCTTATTGTGTTTGTGTATTATCAGGTATAGTGACACCCTGCCACCCTGCATTGATATGGCCCAGGTGGCTGCATATATCCGCTCCTTCAATAAAGAACTAGCCAAAATTGCAAAAGAACTTTACCCTGAAGGATTCCCCAGGTCTTTGTGAGCTACCTCTGACCTTTACTCCGACCAATTTTTCATAAGAGGTGGATGCTGTGCGCAGATGAGGAAGTCTGTGGAGAATGAGGTTGATGTGGTTCTCTACATCCATGGCGTCATCAAAGAGTGCCAGTGTAATTGTGGTATAGGTATGGGTCCAGATGCACACTCTAAGCACGTGTGTGCTGTGCACTGTGCACTTGTAGATTACAAAGTTTCTGACCTTCCAGACCTTCCATCAGAGAAAACAGTTTAAGGGATCGCCTGTCAAGGCTCAGATCCTGAAGCTGAGGTCAGCAACTTCTTGGAATGGACCATACAGTAACCGCTCAATGCCATACTACGCCTTTCAGAAACAAGTGGGACAACTTCGCCTCCACATCCACCTGCCGCATGCCTATCCTGCAGCTCTTCCCCGGCAAACTAATATGGAATTGCCAATGACAACTTTTTTCACAAGCTGAATTCCTTCAGCATAAAGCCATCGCCCACATCACTTTTTTTCCTAAAATAATTATTTACCTGCACATCTAGTTGCATATTGTCTGTGGTGGAATGTATGAAGTCCAAATTGTTTTATTTCTGGGTTCTGTGATATATAAAACATGAACTCAGTGAGAATCCAGTCCCATTATTAACTTGTTTAATGAAAGAGACAAATATTAGTAGGTTACAAAACAATTTCATCTTCTTAGAACTTGAGTGAAGGATTATTATAAATTGCATATATCAATTCATGGTATGAAGTGACAACTTTATAAGACCCCCGGGATAAGACCTCTCAGTGAGATTCATACAATATCACACCCTGAATGGGACATTCGTAGATACATTTGATATCCTCTTATCCACATTTTAACAAACGCCAGTCATCACGTAAGGCAGTAATGGGGACAATGCACAGCCGAAAGTTACATAGCATATAAACAGAAAAAGATTATGTCTGAGGAAATCTGGACCTCACAGTGGTTCATTAGTTCCATTTTGAAAGTTTGTCGTCCGCGACGCGCAACTTTACCCTAAATAATTCGCCACTATCTATATCACATGACAGCGTGGCGTAGTGCCGACTGCGAGAATTCTTCGTCCAAGTGGAACATAATGGAAACGAATATTGTGTAGTTACGCGTCAACCGTGAAGTGAGCGATAACTTCCGGTCGAGCGTGGGACCACATTGCTATGTGCCGCCACCTGTCACCCTAAGCGGCAATGCGGTCTCTCATTCAGACGATGATATGCTGACAGGACATTTAATCTTGACATGACCTGAAAACAATAGAATTAACTACGCAGTATTTGATAACAGCAGTGGAGTATTAAAAGCAAGCACGCTTACTCAGTTTCAGAACCTATCAATGTAGTTAATGCAAATCCATACCCCTGGGTATATATTGATAAATGAACTGATGAATGTGCTGCATCGACAATCAATCTACTGCTTTTTCATGGTGCAAACAATAGCAGTTTCCACGGGCGCCCTCTATATTCCTGTAGTCGCTTGCACAATGTATTTGATTTCTGCTTAAACGTATAGGCACCACCTCCGACATATTGGAACGACAGCATAATCAAAGTCAAAGGCATTGAAATCAATTCAACAATTCATGTTACCCATTAAACATCTTGAATATGCACCACTCAATAACTAATTATCTGTTGTAACGAGTTTGTAATGCGCTGCTTGGTCTGCTCACTGCAAATTATGAAAACTCTTTGACGTCAGCAGCTCATCATAAAATCCTCTGAGTGCGAAGAGCAGCAGATATATTGAAAACCAAATTGCTTTTCTATAGCTTCTTATTCCTCACAAAGGAGTGCATTCGATGCAAATACTTGGAGAGCTATTCCTGAGACAATCAAGTTTGTTCTGGTAGTTTGACAGCCTTATTCTGGTTGTTTCGGGACAATACACCGGCTTAAATGTTTATAAACGAGACAAAACGATAACATGTGATATTTTAAACAGATGGTTGGCCTGGATGTTGTCAACAAAGTAATCATTTGTACCTAGTCCTTTTCTTTTAATTTTTCGATGGATTCCTCGCTCTGTTCATTTTCACAATAGGTTTCGATAACTGGCCATAAGCTCGAGTTTTGGGAGAGGAGGTGATTGCATGTAACAGCAATGGGAGAGATGGTGGAATGCGAAAGGCCTGTATCAATATGTTTATTGAACGATACACTGCACCGCATCCTCGGTAGGAATGAAATATAAATACAATACATGAAGTAGGCCTTGCATCGACCCAAAGATCCTCATGGACCTAGCATGAACCACTCTATCGCTAAGTTCCTATTGGACTTATCATCGTCCCAAAATGTTCAAAAGCTCCTGCTGAACTTGACATCGGTCCACACTGTTGATAAGATACTTACTAACCTAGCATGAACCACTAGGTTCCTAATGGACCTGGCATCGGCTGACTCAGTTAATGACTTCCTACCAACCCTCCCCTGACAATAGGACATAGTATCGGCCCTAAATATTGGTAATTTCTTAGCGGACCTAGCCACGACCCATTGATACAACCTTAATGGAGGCCACCACTTTGACACGTTCCTAATAGACCAAGCCATGGCCCACAACATTAATTCTTTTGTACGTTCCTGATGGACCTAGCCACGACCCACATCATCAATTTGTTCCTAATGGACTTAGCCACGGCCCACACAATTAATTCTTTCCTAATGGAACTAGTAACGGCCCACACTTTTGATGATTTCTTACTGTATTTGTCTTCAGCCCAACTTTGATGATTTCTTCAAGAGTAGTATAGAGAATAGGGGTCCTGGCAGGAGATTTTAGCTTTGTTAGATGACTCTAACAGGAAGCTGCGCTTCCTGTTAGTTTGCCGGTAAACTAACGTGACCATAAACCAAGGTGTCTACGCCGTTCACGGCTATCCACCTCTTTGAGTCAAACGGGGAGAGTGACACCTTGTTGACGTGTAGACCATAAATCTTGTGACCATCACTCCGTAGCATGTTCATTCCATTACGGAACTGCTTCTTTGTGAACAGAGACTCAATTTACTGTGCGTGGTGAAGGTGCTTCTCGACCACAACCTTCTTCACTCCCTTTGCCTTTTATATCTCACCCTCATCAGACCTCTTAATGTTACTCCTTGATAAGCACACCGGTGCACTCATCCTTTATCTTCCCTAGCACTTTCTTTTTTACGTTACTGAGCAAGGAATGGGAAGGATTATAGTTGATTGTATCAAAGAGGTCACTATCCTCTTGCATGTCTGCGTACAAGTTAGCTGTGCGGATCTCCACAAGCAGGAGCCTGTGTTTGTGTATAGGTCGCTGGACTTCATTGAGTTTTAATAGAAGTCGTTTGTCAGGTGCTTGGAGAGGTCGAGTATACACATGCCAATATACACCAGGAGATTTACCACTAGGCGGGTCTTGTGCATATTGCAGTGCGTCCAGGTCGTCATTGAATACTTGGTGACGAGAATAAGTGGGACTGGCCACAAGCCTGCGTATTTCTTCTTCTTCTGCCGAGCATTTTAACGTTGGACTCGCATTCGGAGATTCTCCATTGTTCAGTAGCTTGCACAGGTCATTCTCAAAGTCACAGGTTGGTATTCATAAGAATTCATGGGTCCATCCAGGGGCTCTGATTGAATATAAGCGCATGGTGTATCTTGGTAATCCAGATCATCCCCAGCAATAGGTATTGTCGGGAGCTTGAGATTCCTATGACCACTCAATCGCCCCAGTGGGTAGGGGCTGGCTCATCGCCCACCCATACAGGTTGTTAGCATCAAGGTAATGGATATAACTCGCTGGCTTATCTTGCTCAAAGCACTCACTGTACGGGTTATTGGCTTATACATGGCCACGCAACACCATGCTTATTCCACCGTGCAGGCCCTTCTTATTGAACAGGTGTTTGTCATAGTCGGTGAGTAACTCTAACTCCACGGCCGTGCTCTTAAGCAGGGCATCCCATGACAGGCCAGGGCTGGTGTAGTAGTAGGCAGGGTCCAGCCCGTACTGCACCAGATATGACTTGCTCAGAAATCATGCTGTAGAACTCCTGGATTGGCGGCAGTGGGACATTTAACTTATCACAGCCGTCCATGAATTCATAGGAATACACTGCCTTGTGAAGTAGCAGTCAGCGCCTCGTTTCGTCGGTTTCATACTTAGCTATTTCTGCAAAGGTGTCTGGGTTGTTTGCAGAGACCAACTTGTCAAGCTAGGCCAGGAGGAACTGTGCACTGTCAGTAAAGCGTAACTGTCCGATCGATGGGGATATGTACTTCTACATATTGTGTGGGATGCAGTTGATTTAGCCTTCCACCTTGCTAATGGCCTGCATCAAGAGGTGGGAGTCATAACCCCGTAGGTTGTGGAAGACTGGAGGCACGGGCATTGTCTTTGCACTCAGCCACAGCTTCAAGATGCAGGCGTTATGGGCTGGTCCCCTATACTGTTATATGGCAGTGGTCACGGACTGAATCATTGCTGAGTTCCTTTTTACACACATGACAGTGGGTAGCCACTTCGTGCACTCTTTTATCCAAGGGTGAGATACATACGAGAATGCGAAATACGCACTGTTGAAGTAGTGCACCCGTAGTAAATATAAACTATTATAAACAATGGGGGAACAAAATGTGCTATCAGATAGTGACCCAGAAGGGGTGCAAAAAAGTCCGTCTACCAGGCAGGCAAGATGCAAATAGAGTATAGGAGAGGCCAGGGCTAAAGAAATCCGTACAGGTGTAAAGCCGCCACCAAGACAAAATCAAAAGCTAAGGGTTCTGCAGCGCCAAAGAGAGCCATCCACGTAGCAAAACAGTCATAGCTTTGTTTGACTCAAAGCGGTGGATAGCTGCGAACGGCGTAGACACCTAGGCCTATGGTCACGTTAGTTTGCTGTTGGGCCTGTTGGGGGTCGGACACGACTCTACCACCCTACGCTGCCTTGTTGGGGGTCATCTTAGAAAGCAAAGATCACCCGTACAATCTGTAGTTAGTGGTGTAGTGTAGTTGAGGGGCGGTGCGCTAGGACCCCATACTCTCTATACTACTTCTAGAGATGTCATTAGTATTTGGCCACTGAGCCTGGGCAGCTGTTATGCGACCTTTCCCCGTGATTGTCAAATATAGCTTCATGAATAATACACGGGCATATCCACGTCATTCAATAACAAGCTCTGATAAAAGGCTAACCGCCAATCAGAGCTCACATTAATGGCTACTCAGTTACAGCTGTTGTCATAGCAAGTGAGATATCTTATTCCGCTCATTAATACATTAATAAAGCTGGATTACAGCATGCTGCCCAGAGGATTCATTGGAAATCCATACATGTTTCACCATCATCGAGTAAAGTATGCAGACGCCCACACAGCTGTCGCATCGAGCATAATTCAGTGTTGGTGTGAAAGTTCTATAGACGGTGCTTGGATGACACGAGATGGACGCTGCATTTTGAATAACATACACCCCCTCTCCCCCGTCTGCTGGTAATATGCCACCAGCGAGCATGGATAACGATATATATATAGATATATATATATATATAGATATATATATAGATATATATATATATAGATATATATATATATATATATATATATATATATATATATATATATATATATATATATATATATATATATATATATATATATATATATATATATATATATATATATATATATATATATATATATATATATATATATATATATATATATATATATATATCCTTAACTTATATATATGTGTATATATATATGCTTACTTTTTTCATCTGAGGCAAAATAACATTATACTGTACCATAGAATACTTCGGGCAATACGTTTGTTGGCCTGGCTGCTCAGCCCTCTGCGAACAACAACTGGTGTGAAAAATTCCTGACCAGTTTTGCTCCATGTAGTTTCATTGAGGCGGGATATGATTTTTCCACTTAATGTACTAACGTGGGTAAAAAAAACAACATACGACGAGAAAGCCTCTTATTTTCCGAACAAGAAAGGCACTACTAGGTTGTTCCAATCTACTGACATCAGCTGAATCGTTGTTTTCGGTCGTCAGTCTGGACGTAACTAATTATTTCGCATGATAATTCGGGTTAAATGGTGCTCATAAATAGGAAAGATTTGTCTTTTTTCGGTCACAAAAACTACATATTGAAACAACTCATATTTGCTAATATGTAAACAGAAGCAAATTACGTTTGCCTTCTTCTACTGAATGGTGTGTTTGTCCCCTATTATTTAATCCGTGGGGAGAGGGTGATTTGTATTCAACGCATTTCCAGGAGACATGCACGATTCACTTGCCTTGTCTCTGTCTTCCTAATATGAACCGCATACCGTATATTCCCTTATTAGCGCCCCCGGGGGCGTTACATTTTGGAAAGGGGGGGGGGCGTTTATAAAGCGTCAAAAATCGATAAAATTTACTGCATGTTTAAGTCTTATATACCAAAAACACAATAGTCACATCATGTCCATGTCTTTTATGGTAAAAAGCTCCTGCTAAACTTAGCATCGGTCCACACTGTTGATAAGATCCTTACTAACCTAACATGAGCCAATAGGTTACTAATGGACCTGACATCGGCCGACTCAGTTAATGACTTCCTACCAACCCTCCCCTGACAATAGGACATAGTATCGGCCCTAAATATTAGTAATTTCTTAGCGGACCTAGTAACAACCCATTGATACAACCTTAATGGAGGCCACCACTTTGACACGTTCCTAATAGACCAAGCTATGGCCTACAACATTAATTCGTTTCTAATAGACCGAGCAACGGCCAACAATACAGATACGTTCCTGATAGCCACGACCCACATCATCAATTTGTTCCTAATCGACCTAGCCATGGCCAACACAATTAATTCTTTCCTAATGGAACTAGTAACGGCCCACACTTTTGAGGATTTCTTACTGTATTTGGCTTCAGCCCAACTTAGATGATTTCTTCATGAGTAGTATAGAGAAAAGGGGTCCTGGCAGGAGATTTTTGCATTGTTAGATGCGCTTCCTGTTAGTTTGCCGGTAAACTAACTTGACCATAAACCAAGGTGTCTACTCCGTTCACGGCTATCCACCTCTTTGAGTCAAACGGGGGAGAGTGACACCTTGTTGACGTGTACACCATAAATCTTGTGACCATCACTCCGTAGCATGTTCATTCCATTACGGAACTGCTTCTTTGTGAACAGAGACTCAATTAACTGTGCGTGGTGAAGGTGCTTCTCGACCACAACCTTCTTCACTCCCTTTGCCTTTTATATCTCACCCTCATCAGACATCAGGATCAAGTACCTCTTAATGTTACTCCTTGATAAGCAAACCGGTGCACTCATCCTTTATCTTCCCTAGCACCTTCTTTTTTACGTTACTGAGCAAGGGATGGGAAGAATTATAGTTGATTGTATCAAAGAGGTCACTATCCTCTTGCATGTCTGCGTACAAGTTAGCTGTGCGGATCTCCACAAGCAGGAGCCTGTGTTTGTGTAGGTCGCTGGACTTCATTGAGTTTTAATAGAAGTCGTTTGTCAGGTGCTTGGAGAGGTCGAGTATACACATGCCAATATACACCAGGAGATTTACCACTAGGCGGGTCTTGTGCATATGCAGTGCGTCCATGTCGTCATTGAATACTTGGTGACGAGAATAAGTGGGACTGGCCACAAGCCTGCGTATTTCTTCTTCTTCTGCCGAGCAATTTTAACGTCGACTCGCATTCGGAGATTCTCCATTGTTCAGTAGCTTGCACAGGTCATTCTCAAAGTCACAGGTTGGTATTCATAAGAATGTAGGGCTCCATCCAGGGGCTCTGATTGAATATAAGCGCATGGTATATCTTGATAATCCTCATCCCCAGCAATAGGTAGAGCTTGAGATTCCTATGACCACTCAATCGCCCCAGTGGGTAGGGGCTGGCTCATCGCCCACCCATACAGGTTGTTAGCATCAAGGTAATGGATATAACTCGCTGGCTTATCTTGCTCAAAGCACTCACTGTACGGGTTATTGGCTTATACATGGCCACGCGACACCATGCTTACTCCACCGTGCAGGCCCTTCTTATTGAATAGGTGTTTGTCATAGTCGGTGAGTAACTCTAACTCCACGGCCGTGCTCTTAAGCAGGGCATCCCATGACAGGCCAGGGCTGGTGTAGTAGTAGGCAGGGTCCAGCCCGTACTGCACCAGATATGCCTTGCTCAGAAATCATGCTGTAGAACTCCTGGATTGGCGGCAGTGGGACATTTAACTTATCACAGCCGTCCATGAATTCATAGGAATACACTGCCTTGTGAAGTAGCAGTCAGCGCCTCGTTTCGTCGGTTTCATACTTAGCTATTTCTGCAAAGGTGTCTGGGTTGTTTGCAGAGACCAACTTGTCAAGCTAGGCCAGGAGGAACTGTGCAATGTCAGTAAAGCGTAACTGTCCGATCGATGGGGATATGTACTTCTACATATTGTGTGGGATGCAGTTGATTTAGCCTTCCACCTTGCTAATGGCCTGCATCAAGAGGTGGGAGTCATAAACCCGTAGGTTGTGGAAGACTGGAGGCACGGGCATTGTCTTTGCACTCAGCCACAGCTTCAAGATGCAGGCGTTATGGGCTGGTCCCCTATACTGTTATATGGCAGTGGTCACGGACTGAATCATTGCTGAGTTCCTTTTTACACACATGACAGTGGGTAGCCACTTCGTGCACTCTTTTATCCAAGGGTGAGATACATACGAGAATGCGAAATACGCACTGTTGAAGTAGTGCATCCGTAGTAAATATAAACTAGTATAAACAATAGGGGAACAAAATGTGCTATCAGATAGTGACCCAGAAGGGGTGCAAAAAAAGTCCGTCTACCAGGCAGGCAAGATGCAAATAGAGTATAGGAGAGGCCAGGGCTAAAGAAATCCGTACAGGTGTAAAGCCGCCACCAAGACAAAATCAAAAGCTAAGGGTTCTGCAGCGCCAAAGAGAGCCATCCACGTAGCAAAACAGTCATAGCTTTGTTGACTCAAAGCGGTGGATAGCTGCGAACGGCGTAGACACCTAGGCCTATGGTCACGTTAGTTTGCTGTTGGGCCTGTTGGGGTCGGACACGACTCTACCACCCTACGCTGCCTTGTTGGGGGTCATCTTAGAAAGCAAAGATCACCCGTACAATCTGTAGTTAGTGGTGTAGTGTAGTTGAGGGGCGGTGCGCTAGGACCCATACTCTCTATACTACTTCTAGAGATGTCATTAGTATTTGGCCACTGAGCCTGGGCAGCTGTTATGCGACCTTTCCCCGTGATTGTCAAATATAGCTTCATGAATAATACATGGGCATATCCACGTCATTCAATAACAAGCTCTGATAAAAGGCTAACCGCCAATCAGAGCTCACATTAATGGCTACTCAGTTACAGCTGTTGTCATAGCAAGTGAGATATCTTATTCCGCTCATTAATACATTAATAAAGCTGGATTACAGCATGCTGCCCAGAGGATTCATTGGAAATCCATACATGTTTCACCATCATCGAGTAATGTATGCAGACGCCCACACAGCTGTCGCATCGAGCATAATTCAGTGTTGGTGTGAAAGTTCTATAGACGGTGCTTGGATGACACGAGATGGACGCTGCATTTTGAATAACATACACCCCTTCTCCCCGTCTGCTGGTAATATGCCACCAGCGAGCATGGATAACGATATATATATATATATATATATATATATATATATATATATAGATATATATATATATATATATATATATATATATATATATATATATATATATATATATATATATATATATATATATATATATATATATATATATATATATATATATATATATATATCCTTAACTATATATATATATTATATATCCTATATATGCTATATATATAACTTTTTTCATCTGAGGCAAAATAACATTATACTGTACCATAGAATACTTCGGGCAATACGCTTGTTGGCCTGGCTGCTCAGCCCTCTGCGAACAACAACTGGTGTGAAAAATTCCTGACCAGTTTTGCTCCATGTAGTTTCATTGAGGCGGGATATGATTTTTCCACTTAATGTACTAACGTGGGTAAAAAACAACATACGACGAGAAAGCCTCTTATTTTCCGAACAAGAAAGGCACTACTAGGTTGTTCCAATCTACTGACATCAGCTGAATCATTGTTTTCGGTCGTCAGTCTGGACGTAACTAATTATTTCGCATGATAATTCGGGTTAAATGGTGCTCATAAATAGGAAAGATTTGTCTTTTTTCGGTCACAAAAACTACATATTGAAACAACTCATATTTGCTAATATGTAAACAGAAGCAAATTACGTCTGCCTTCTTCTACTGAATGGTGTGTTTGTCCCCCTATTATTTAATCCGTGGGGAGAGGGCGATTTGTATTCAATGCATTTCCAGGAGACATGCACGATTCACTTGCCTTGTCTCTGTCTTCCTAATATGAACCGCATACCGTATATTCCTTTATTAGCGCCCCCCGGGGGCATTACATTTTGGAAAGGGGGGGGGGGGGGCGTTTATAAAGCGTCAAAAATCGATAAAATTTACTGCATGTTTAAGTCTTATATACCAAAAACACAATAGTCACATCATGTCCATGTCTTTTATGGTAAAAAGCTCCTGCTAAACTTAACATCGGTCCACACTGTTGATAAGATACTTACTAACCTAGCATGAGCCAATAGGTTACTAATGGACCTGACATCGGCCGACTCAGTTAATGACTTCCTACCAACCCTCCCCTGACAATAGGACATAGTATCGGCCCTAAATATTAGTAATTTCTTAGCGGACCTAGTAACAACCCATTGATACAACCTTAATGGAGGCCACCACTTTGACACGTTCCTAATAGACCAAGCTATGGCCTACAACATTAATTCGTTTCTAATAGACCGAGCAACGGCCAACAATACAGATACGTTCCTGATAGCCACGACCCACATCATCAATTTGTTCCTAATCGACCTAGCCATGGCCAACACAATTAATTCTTTCCTTATGGAACTAGTAACGGCCCACACTTTTGAGGATTTCTTACTGTATTTGGCTTCAGCCCAACTTTGATGATTTCTTCATGAGTAGTATAGAGAAAAGGGGTCCTGGCAGGAGATTTTTGCTTTGTTAGATGCGCTTCCTGTTAGTTTGCCGGTAAACTAACGCGACCATAAACCAAGGTGTCTACTCCGTTCACGGCTATCCACCTCTTTGAGTCAAACGGGGAGAGTGACACCTTGTTGACGTGTAGACCATAAATCTTGTGACCATCACTCTGTAGCATGTTCATTCCATTACGGAACTGCTTCTTTGTGAACAGAGACTCAATTAACTGTGCGTGGTGAAGGTGCTTCTCGACCACAACCTTCTTCACTCCCTTTGCCTTTTATATCTCACCCTCATCAGACATCAGGATCAAGTACCTCTTAATGTGCAGTCCAACATACTCTTGATAAGCAAACCGGTGCACTCATCCTTTATCTTCCCTAGCACCTTCTTTTTTACGTTACTGAGCAAGGGATGGGAAGAATTATAGTTGATTGTATCAAAGAGGTCACTATCCTCTTGCATGTCTGCGTACAAGTTAGCTGTGCGGATCTCCACAAGCAGGAGCCTGTGTTTGTGTAGGTCGCTGGACTTCATTGAGTTTTAATAGAAGTCGTTTGTCAGGTGCTTGGAGAGGTCGAGTATACACATGCCAATATACACCAGGAGATTTACCACTAGGCGGGTCTTGTGCATATGCAGTGCGTCCATGTCGTCATTGAATACTTGGTGACGAGAATAAGTGGGACTGGCCACAAGCCTGCGTATTTCTTCTTCTTCTGCCGAGCAATTTTAACGTCGACTCGCATTCGGAGATTCTCCATTGTTCAGTAGCTTGCACAGGTCATTCTCAAAGTCACAGGTTGGTATTCATAAGAATTCATGGGTCCATCCAGGGGCTCTGATTGAATATAAGCGCATGGTGTATCTTGGTAATCCTCATCCCCAGCAATAGGTAGAGCTTGAGATTCCTATGACCACTCAATCGCCCCAGTGGGTAGGGGCTGGCTCATCGCCCACCCATACAGGTTGTTAGCATCAAGGTAATGGATATAACTCGCTGGCTTATCTTGCTCAAAGCACTCACTGTACGGGTTATTGGCTTATACGTGGCCACGCAACACCATGCTTATTCCACCGTGCAGGCCCTTCTTATTGAAGAGGTGTTTGTCATAGTCGGTGAGTAACTCTAACTCCACGGCCGTGCTCTTAAGCAGGGCATCCCATGACAGGCCAGGGCTGGTGTAGTAGTAGGCAGGGTCCAGCCCGTACTGCACCAGATATGCCTTGCTCAGAAATCATGCTGTAGAACTCCTGGATTGGCGGCAGTGGGACATTTAACTTATCACAGCCGTCCATGAATTCATAGGAATACACTGCCTTGTGAAGTAGCAGTCAGCGCCTCGTTTCGTCGGTTTCATACTTAGCTATTTCTGCAAAGGTGTCTGGGTTGTTTGCAGAGACCAACTTGTCAAGCTAGGCCAGGAGGAACTGTGCAATGTCAGTAAAGCGTAACTGTCCGATCGATGGGGATATGTACTTCTACATATTGTGTGGGATGCAGTTGATTTAGCCTTCCACCTTGCTAATGGCCTGCATCAAGAGGTGGGAGTCATAAACCCGTAGGTTATGGAAGACTGGAGGCACGGGCATTGTCTTTGCACTCAGCCACAGCTTCAAGATGCAGGCGTTATGGGCTGGTCCCCTATACTGTTATATGGCAGTGGTCACGGACTGAATCATTGCTGAGTTCCTTTTTACACACATGACAGTGGGTAGCCACTTCGTGCACTCTTTTATCCAAGGGTGAGATACATACGAGAATGCGAAATACGCACTGTTGAAGTAGTGCATCCGTAGTAAATATAAACTAGTATAAACAATAGGGGAACAAAATGTGCTATCAGATAGTGACCCAGAAGGGGTGCAAAAAAAGTCCGTCTACCAGGCAAGCAAGATGCAAATAGAGTATAGGAAAGGCCAGGGCTAAAGAAATCCGTACAGGTGTAAAGCCGCCACCAAGACAAAATCAAAAGCTAAGGGTTCTGCAGCGCCAAAGAGAGCCATCCACGTAGCAAAACAGTCATAGCTTTGTTTGACTCAAAGCGGTGGATAGCTGCGAAAATCGTAGACACCTAGGTCTATGGTCACGTTAGTTTGCTGTTGGGCCTGTTGGGTGTCGGATACGACTCTACCACCCTACGCTGCCTTGTTGGGGGTCATCTTAGAAAGCAATCTGTAGTTAGTGGTGTAGTGTAGTTGAGGGGCGGTGCGCTAGGACCCATACTCTCTATACTACTTCTAGAGATGTCATTAGTATTTGGCCACTGAGCCTGGGTAGCTGTTATGCGACCTTTCCCCGTGATTGTCAAATATAGCTTCATGAATAATACATGGGCATATCCACGTCATTCAATAACAAGCTCTGATAAAAGGCTAACCGCCAATCAGAGCTCACATTAATGGCTACTCAGTTACAGCTGTTGTCATAGCAAGTGAGATATCTTATTCCGCTCATTAATACATTAATAAAGTTGGATTATAGCATGCTGCCCAGAGGATTCATTGGAAATCCATATATGTTTCACCATCATCGAGTAAAGTATGCAGACGCCCACACAGCTGTCGCATCGAGCATAATTCAGTGTTGGTGTGAAAGTTTCTATAGACGGTGCTTGGATGACACGAGATGGACGCTGCATTTTGAATAACATACACTTCCTCTCCCCTGTCTGCAGGTAATATACCACCAGCGAGTATGGATAACGATATATATATATATATATATATATATATATATATATATATATATATATATATATATATAGATATATATATATATATATAGATATATATATATATATATAGAGATATATATATATATATATATATATATATATATATATATATATATATATATATATATATATATATATATATTTATATCCTTAACTTATATATATGTATATATATATGCTTAACTTTTTTATCTGAGGCAAAATAACATTATACTGTACCATAGAATACTTCGGGCAATACGCTTGTTGGCCTGGCTGCTCAGCCCTCTGCGAACAACAACTGGTGTGAAAAATTCCTGACCAGTTTTGCTCCATGTAGTTTCATTGAGGCGGGATATGATTTTTCAACTTAATGTACTAACGTGGGTAAAAAACAACATACGACGAGAAAGCCTCTTATTTTCCGAACAAGAAAGGCACTACTAGGTTGTTCCAATCTACTGACATCAGCTGAATCGTTGTTTTTCGGTCGTCAGTCTGGACGTAACTAATTATTTCGCATGATAATTCGGGTTAAATGGTGCTCATAAATAGGAAAGATTTGTCTTTTTTCGGTCACAAAAACTACATATTGAAACAACTCATATTTGCTAATATGTAAACAGAAGCAAATTACGTCTGCCTTCTTCTACTGAATGGTGTGTGTTTGTCCCCCTATTATTTAATCCGTGGGGAGAGGGCGATTTGTATTCAATGCATTTCCAGGAGACATGCACGATTCACTTGCCTTGTCTCTGTCTTCCTAATATGAACCGCATACCGTATATTCCTTTATTAGCGCCCCCGGGGGCATTACATTTTGGAAAGGGGGGGGGGGCGTTTATAAAGCGTCAACAATCGATAAAATTTACTGCATGTTTAAGTCTTATATACCAAAAACACAATAGTCACATCATGTCCATGTCTTTTATGGTAAAAAGCTCCTGCTAAACTTAACATCGGTCCACACTGTTGATAAGATACTTACTAACCTAGCATGAGCCAATAGGTTACTAATGGACCTGACATCGGCCGACTCAGTTAATGACTTCCTACCAACCCTCCCCTGACAATAGGACATAGTATCGGCCCTAAATATTAGTAATTTCTTAGCGGACCTAGTAACAACTCATTGATACAACCTTAATGGAGGCCACCACTTTGACACGTTCCTAATAGACCAAGCTATGGCCTACAACATTAATTCGTTTCTAATAGACCGAGCAACGGCCAACAATACAGATACGTTCCTGATAGCCACGACCCACATCATCAATTTGTTCCTAATCGACCTAGCCATGGCCAACACAATTAATTCTTTCCTTATGGAACTAGTAACGGCCCACACTTTTGAGGATTTCTTACTGTATTTGGCTTCAGCCCAACTTTGATGATTTCTTCATGAGTAGTATAGAGAAAAGGGGTCCTGGCAGGAGATTTTTGCTTTGTTAGATGCGCTTCCTGTTAGTTTGCCGGTAAACTAACGCGACCATAAACCAAGGTGTCTACTCCGTTCACGGCTATCCACCTCTTTGAGTCAAACGGGGAGAGTGACACCTTGTTGACGTGTAGACCATAAATCTTGTGACCATCACTCTGTAGCATGTTCATTCCATTACGGAACTGCTTCTTTGTGAACAGAGACTCAATTAACTGTGCGTGGTGAAGGTGCTTCTCGACCACAACCTTCTTCACTCCCTTTGCCTTTTATATCTCACCCTCATCAGACATCAGGATCAAGTACCTCTTAATGTGCAGTCCAACATACTCCTTGATAAGCAAACCGGTGCACTCATCCTTTATCTTCCCTAGCACCTTCTTTTTTACGTTACTGAGCAAGGGATGGGAAGAATTATAGTTGATTGTATCAAAGAGGTCACTATCCTCTTGCATGTCTGCGTACAAGTTAGCTGTGCGGATCTCCACAAGCAGGAGCCTGTGTTTGTGTAGGTCGCTGGACTTCATTGAGTTTTAATAGAAGTCGTTTGTCAGGTGCTTGGAGAGGTCGAGTATACACATGCCAATATACACCAGGAGATTTACCACTAGGCGGGTCTTGTGCATATGCAGTGCGTCCATGTCGTCATTGAATACTTGGTGACGAGAATAAGTGGGACTGGCCACAAGCCTGCGTATTTCTTCTTCTTCTGCCGAGCAATTTTAACGTCGACTCGCATTCGGAGATTCTCCATTGTTCAGTAGCTTGCACAGGTCATTCTCAAAGTCACAGGTTGGTATTCATAAGAATTCATGGGTCCATCCAGGGGCTCTGATTGAATATAAGCGCATGGTGTATCTTGGTAATCCTCATCCCCAGCAATAGGTAGAGCTTGAGATTCCTATGACCACTCAATCGCCCCAGTGGGTAGGGGCTGGCTCATCGCCCACCCATACAGGTTGTTAGCATCAAGGTAATGGATATAACTCGCTGGCTTATCTTGCTCAAAGCACTCACTGTACGGGTTATTGGCTTATACGTGGCCACGCAACACCATGCTTATTCCACCGTGCAGGCCCTTCTTATTGAAGAGGTGTTTGTCATAGTCGGTGAGTAACTCTAACTCCACGGCCGTGCTCTTAAGCAGGGCATCCCATGACAGGCCAGGGCTGGTGTAGTAGTAGGCAGGGTCCAGCCCGTACTGCACCAGATATGCCTTGCTCAGAAATCATGCTGTAGAACTCCTGGATTGGCGGCAGTGGGACATTTAACTTATCACAGCCGTCCATGAATTCATAGGAATACACTGCCTTGTGAAGTAGCAGTCAGCGCCTCGTTTCGTCGGTTTCATACTTAGCTATTTCTGCAAAGGTGTCTGGGTTGTTTGCAGAGACCAACTTGTCAAGCTAGGCCAGGAGGAACTGTGCAATGTCAGTAAAGCGTAACTGTCCGATCGATGGGGATATGTACTTCTACATATTGTGTGGGATGCAGTTGATTTAGCCTTCCACCTTGCTAATGGCCTGCATCAAGAGGTGGGAGTCATAAACCCGTAGGTTATGGAAGACTGGAGGCACGGGCATTGTCTTTGCACTCAGCCACAGCTTCAAGATGCAGGCGTTATGGGCTGGTCCCCTATACTGTTATATGGCAGTGGTCACGGACTGAATCATTGCTGAGTTCCTTTTTACACACATGACAGTGGGTAGCCACTTCGTGCACTCTTTTATCCAAGGGTGAGATACATACGAGAATGCGAAATACGCACTGTTGAAGTAGTGCATCCGTAGTAAATATAAACTAGTATAAACAATAGGGGAACAAAATGTGCTATCAGATAGTGACCCAGAAGGGGTGCAAAAAAAGTCCGTCTACCAGGCAGGCAAGATGCAAATAGAGTATAGGAAAGGCCAGGGCTAAAGAAATCCGTACAGGTGTAAAGCCGCCACCAAGACAAAATCAAAAGCTAAGGGTTCTGCAGCGCCAAAGAGAGCCATCCACGTAGCAAAACAGTCATAGCTTTGTTTGACTCAAAGCGGTGGATAGCTGCGAAAATCGTAGACACCTAGGTCTATGGTCACGTTAGTTTGCTGTTGGGCCTGTTGGGGGTCGGACACGACTCTACCACCCTACGCTGCCTTGTTGGGGGTCATCTTAGAAAGCAATCTGTAGTTAGTGGTGTAGTGTAGTTGAGGGGCGGTGCGCTAGGACCCATACTCTCTATACTACTTCTAGAGATGTCATTAGTATTTGGCCACTGAGCCTGGGTAGCTGTTATGCGACCTTTCCCCGTGATTGTCAAATATAGCTTCATGAATAATACATGGGCATATCCACGTCATTCAATAACAAGCTCTGATAAAAGGCTAACCGCCAATCAGAGCTCACATTAATGGCTACTCAGTTACAGCTGTTGTCATAGCAAGTGAGATATCTTATTCCGCTCATTAATACATTAATAAAGTTGGATTATAGCATGCTGCCCAGAGGATTCATTGGAAATCCATATATGTTTCACCATCATCGAGTAAAGTATGCAGACGCCCACACAGCTGTCGCATCGAGCATAATTCAGTGTTGGTGTGAAAGTTCTATAGACGGTGCTTGGATGACACGAGATGGACGCTGCATTTTGAATAACATACACTTCCTCTCCCCTGTCTGCAGGTAATATACCACCAGCGAGTATGGATAACGATATATATATATATATATATATATATATATATATATATATATATATATATATATATATATATATATATATATATATATATATATATATATATATATATATATATATATATTTATATCCTTAACTTATATATATGTATATATATATGCTTAACTTTTTTATCTGAGGCAAAATAACATTATACTGTACCATAGAATACTTCGGGCAATACGCTTGTTGGCCTGGCTGCTCAGCCCTCTGCGAACAACAACTGGTGTGAAAAATTCCTGACCAGTTTTGCTCCATGTAGTTTCATTGAGGCGGGATATGATTTTTCAACTTAATGTACTAACGTGGGTAAAAAACAACATACGACGAGAAAGCCTCTTATTTTCCGAACAAGAAAGGCACTACTAGGTTGTTCCAATCTACTGACATCAGCTGAATCGTTGTTTTCGGTCGTCAGTCTGGACGTAACTAATTATTTCGCATGATAATTCGGGTTAAATGGTGCTCATAAATAGGAAAGATTTGTCTTTTTTCGGTCACAAAAACTACATATTGAAACAACTCATATTTGCTAATATGTAAACAGAAGCAAATTACGTCTGCCTTCTTCTACTGAATGGTGTGTTTGTCCCCCTATTATTTAATCCGTGGGGAGAGGGCGATTTGTATTCAATGCATTTCCAGGAGACATGCACGATTCACTTGCCTTGTCTCTGTCTTCCTAATATGAACCGCATACCGTATATTCCTTTATTAGCGCCCCCGGGGGCGTTACATTTTGGAAAGGGGGGGGCGTTTATAAAGCGTCAAAAATCGATAAAATTTACTGCATGTTTAAGTCTTATATACCAAAAACACAATAGTCACATCATGTCCATGTCTTTTATGGTCAAAAGCTCCTGCTGAACTTAGCATCGGTCCACACTGTTGATAAGATCCTTACTAACCTAACATGAGCCAATAGGTTACTAATGGACCTGACATCGGCCGACTCAGTTAATGACTTCCTACCAACCCTCCCCTGACAATAGGACATAGTATCGGCCCTAAATATTGGTAATTTCTTAGCGGACCTAGTAACAACCCATTGATACAACCTTAATGGAGGCCACCACTTTGACACGTTCCTAATAGACCAAGCTATTGCCTACAACATTAATTCGTTTCTAATAGACCGAGCAACGGCCAACAATACAGATACGTTCCTGATAGCCACGACCCACATCATCAATTTGTTCCTAATCGACCTAGCCATGGCCAACACAATTAATTCTTTCCTAATGGAACTAGTAACGGCCCACACTTTTGAGGATTTCTTACTGTATTTGGCTTCAGCCCAACTTTGATGATTTCTTCATGAGTAGTATAGAGAAAAGGGGTCCTGGCAGGAGATTTTTGCTTTGTTAGATGCGCTTCCTGTTAGTTTGCCGGTAAACTAACGCGACCATAAACCAAGGTGTCTACTCCGTTCACGGCTATCCACCTCTTTGAGTCAAACGGGGAGAGTGACACCTTGTTGACGTGTAGACCATAAATCTTGTGACCATCACTCCGTAGCATGTTCATTCCATTACGGAACTGCTTCTTTGTGAACAGAGAGACTCAATTAACTGTGCGTGGTGAAGGTGCTTCTCGACCACAACCTTCTTCACTCCCTTTGCCTTTTATATCTCACCCTCATCAGACATCAGGATCAAGTACCTCTTAATGTGCAGTCCAACATACTCCTTGATAAGCAAACCGGTGCACTCATCCTTTATCTTCCCTAGCACCTTCTTTTTTACGTTACTGAGCAAGGGATGGGAAGGATTATAGTTGATTGTATCAAAGAGGTCACTATCCTCTTGCATGTCTGCGTACAAGTTAGCTGTGCGGATCTCCACAAGCAGGAGCCTGTGTTTGTGTATAGGTCGCTGGACTTCATTGAGTTTTAATAGAAGTCGTTTGTCAGGTGCTTGGAGAGGTCGAGTATACACATGCCAATATACACCAGGAGATTTACCACTAGGCGGGTCTTGTGCATATGCAGGGCGTCCAGGTCGATCCTTTCTTACATATATCATAGAAAGCGGCGGGACTGTCAAGTCAATCTTATCTATCTACATTTATCACATCTCCGTAGGCACGTTACAACATGAAAGAGGTGGTGTGCCGTTATAAGTCCATCTACCTACCTATTGTGGAAGAATTCCGCTAAGGCAATTCGATAGCTCAATTATTTGATAGGAATAGAACTATTAGGCAATGCACGTTCCTTTGATAATAGCTTTACGGTGCTTGGTGCGCAATGAATGTGAGATGTATGATTGAATAAATTAAGGTGTAACTCACAGATTCGTACTTCCATTTTAATTAATATTTCATGGAATCCTACGTTACCATGGTGAATAATTTGCGTAAACAAGCCAGTAGTTTGTCTCTTTGCGCGAATCTCGTAAATAAGTCATATTTAATCGGAGATGAGCATGTGTTAAAACTCGAATCAACATGCTGAACAAAATAATGGCAGCAGCAACTGCCATTGTCGAGGTCTTACAATTTGACAAAACATCGAATAAGCAAGTTATTTCCTCCATTCGCTTCGAATGCGGTAGCACATGCCTTATTGAGCCAGGATATTGCTTCCCTTGCTTGCAAAAATACTTGCCAAGCCCCAAGGGTCGAGCCGGATATTGAAATCTCGCTGGCTTCTCGGAATGCTGATGAGCAGCAACGCAAACTGTTATGACCTATACTTTTCTAACATCACATGGAATTCTGCTTGGCTTATATAATGCACAAATTTCTTTACGATGCGACTATTCTTGACACGGCTGTGAAGTAATCTGTAACATTTGCAAACGAAACAATTTGTCGTAAAATGTATGTAAATGAATCAGAAAGCGACAGCAGTTTTTATGCATATCTTAGCTGTAACCATCGTCATGACGTGGCCGATGAACGGACGCGATTAAAGAGCTTTATCAGCACCCCAACACGATAAGGCCATAGGGTTCCGAGTTTAAACAAAGCAAAGAAGCAAACTCAACACATGCCTACAATTGTCTTCCACTACATACGAAGACAGATATACGTGAATGCATATTTTGGTTGCGTGTAAGGTTGATAATAGTATTACTGTGTAAATGGCAGCCTGGATGCTCACTCGTAGTGTGTTTACTTTACGCCAGTGAGACATATCGTGTTATGCTATTGTGTTCGTCGCTTTGTTGCATCTGGGCATACTGGTATGTGTTCACTGCCCTATGTTATTTGTGAATCAAAGTGTTCAATCGTCTTATGTTCTTATTGCTACATTGCTACATCAGAATAATTTTACGACAATTATAGCATACTTAACCATAAGAGTCTGCTTTATGCGTGATTATTGCTTGACCCGACGGGTAAAGAAGACAGAACTGGCAGATATATTATAGTGCTCATTGATTATATAATGAATTTGGTTAAGCAGTTTTCTGCTAAACTATTAGGAGCATATTTTCTTTGGATTGTCGACCTTCAGGGAGAAATATGTTTTGATTGCTAACAGGGGTCCGCAATCCCAAATGTCGTTCGTTTCCCGATTGATTGATGGCACTTACAAAGTAACGCATGGCCAATCAGTCTGCTAGTTATAGCGCAATAATACAAGTTGGGTTGTACGGGGAGATGGGTAATTTTATTGTGGAATGTATAGTGACCAATATGCCCCGCATTTGTGTTATTTTGTAACTAGGATGTATTTGTAGTGCAATGTGTCGGTCGGTCCATCGACTCAACCAAGTCACATTACTTTGTATGATTTTATTGAGTATCCTAGGCGAACTGTTTTTCTTATTAGATGTTAAATGTTTCCATCTCCGAAATGTTATTGAGCCGCAGTATTGTAATCCTTCGCAAAATCAGGCGAGTATTTACTGCCTAACTTATGCATCCTGACAATGAATGTTTTTTATCTGATTCTTTTACATACACGAAAAAACTGCATAGGTTGTATACTAAAATTCTTTCATCATTTATGTGGTCCTATCAAGGCACAAAATATAAAGCTAAATGTTTACAGACGTTCCCACAATCGTTGCTAGTTAGCAGATCTCGCTATGCTTAAGACATTTGTTTCGCTCTTCGTGTTACACATCGACTTACAAACAATCGACATCAGTGTAGCCCCTAACCATATATCAATAATTGCCCTGATGTTGTTTTTCAGACCCTAAGGTGGCAAAAGCCCCTAGTTTAATAATTCTTGTCACGCGCTGCTATCAATTAAAAATTACAACATTTAAACTACGCTGAATCATTTGCTGAATGTTTATAATGCGATGTAAGACTGCCATCCCTTACAGAGTAATGGATGGACAAGTAAGTTGGGCAGCATAGTGATTAACCGTGTTTAATTTGCTTACGTGATACGTCGTATGATAATTGGCATTATATACCCGAACTCAACACAAACTGTAATAAGTGATGGGGCTTAACCATATTTGGTAATGGCAGGACGTGTCATGAAATCATAATGATCTCCTGTGGTGCACTGTATATTGCAACGGTCATTTCCCCACAAGCATATACTGTTAACCAAAACCCAGTATTATAGTCACCATGATTAATTGGCAGCGATTTGTAACAATGCGTTCCAGGTTAAGGTTAAATTCCGCTCATGTTAATAAAACGACATCCCAAAGAGCTTTAAGGTGTCATCCGACGCGGATATAAGGGAATGGATATTTGTAGTTACTTAGTAATAGTATGCCAGTGACTAGCTGTAATCCTTGTATTTACAAGAGCATCATTTCATTGGCGATGTCTAGCTTTCAATTAGTACTACATTAGCAACTTTGAATATTTTAAAATAACGAATGTAATCATTCAAGCTGGTTCACAAAAGTTTTGGACTAAGTATTCATACAAGGTCTGATTAATATAGTTACAATAAAACATTCTATATTTACATCTAAAGTGTATTGTATCTGGGGATTAATCGAATGCAATAATGCTGCGGTCCTGTTTGAATTCCGGACGTTACCCAGGTAACCGGTGGACCGCATATAAAGAAGACAATTTGGACCTCAGACGTAGGTTGTGCTATACACATTTCAGATTAATAACGAGACTAGCTTGCTTCGTGTCGCGCTCATATATTGCTCAGGAGATGATGTATGTTAATGCTTGGACTATTTTTTGTCAAAGATGTGAGGTTCAAACAACGGACCAAACGCACTTGTCAGGAATCCAATTGATTGAGGTAATTGGTTTATTGCCGTGAGCATTTGTACTAAAGGTTTGACTAGATATGACAATTCCGCTGTTTCAAAAAATCTCACTCAATACCGAAAATACTGCCTCAGGATGGTAATCCGCTAACCCGGGTCAATATCATTTTTATTAAATTGAACGAAATCTTGGCTCGTCACCAGCTGTATTAACAATGCTTTCAGAAAATGTTTACCAAATAAATGATAAAATCTCATCTTATATTTTGTCGTAAAATAGATGCAGCATATTCATAATAGCAGTAAACTTCACGATTCGTGGGTTGAATATCAGGCAAAGGTACGAATTTACTTTTGATGGGATATCGGCAAGAGGAATCTGAATTGATAGACAAAAAGCTAAAATAGTTTCCATTTTTTATGGTACTTAATTAGAAAATCCCGAAACATGAGTGGTTATGTGACGAACAGCGGTTCCTTTTGTCTACTATTGATCAAATCCGAACCGGCAAATACTGGTGCTGACAAACATGGCGGTGGAGATGTACAGTAATATGCACATGCTACAGCAGTTTATCAGTTCGTGTCACTATCCTGGCAGTTGACTCCTAGCATCGGTCAGAATGTATTTAGCCCACTAATTGTGTGTATGAGGTTAGGGATGATAATTGCTTTCAGAATTGCGCAGTATATTAATTCCAGCTATAACTTTTATTTAGATGGCATCAGTAGATTTTCCTTCAGGCTATTGACATTTTAATCAACGTTCTTATCTGCACAGTGCAAAACTATCGAATACTTCACGTGGTCGTCAATAATGTCTTGAATTACGAGCATTCAATTTCCCAAAAGGTATTTTGGAAATGCAGTCCATTCATCGAGTATATCTTTCAAAACAATAAATAACCACGTTTTATCTTGAATGATACCAGGAACAATTTACGAATTGGCCACAATTTTTGCACAAAACCTTACATTAAATTTTTTAAGGTGAAGTATAGTCCGAATAGATGTTTGAGCATGATCCTAATGTTGACTTGAGAAGCCATCACAGTAAAGTTACGCAATACTATGATTTTCGATTGTAGATTATACTCAGTCCAGTAAGTAAATACATTTGTGAATAGAAAGGTTCCATTTTAATTAAGCTACATGTCTTGTGGTGCTGTCATCTTCTTCAATTAAGCACTTTCATGACAACCTTTGTGTACCCTGAAACGACAGGTAATCTAAATCGTTGTTTCAATATCTTCGGAACTTGTCTTTGTCGATTAACGTGGCTGCGATCGCAACCAACATCATTTCGTGTATTGGCAACGTTAAACGGTAATTTGCCCAACACACAAACAGAGAATTAATCGAGTATTGGATACATTTAAAACTCACACGCACAGCCCCAAATTATCGATCAGCAGACAGCATAACCAGTTTACAAATTGTAAACATCAACAATATCATATGTTGTGCCTTAGTATTAAACAGTGGGTTTAAAGATATGATAGTCATGAAAAAGCTGTGAAATTTAATTTATGATCTTAAAGTCATCGTAGTAAGACATTAAAGGCCAGGAAGAAACGTCCATTGACGATTTCGTTCCGAGCACATGGGGTTCTCTGTGAATAGTTATTGTGTATGATTAAGCCCGAAAACGCTTTAAATGAGGCTATTATGTGTTGGCATGCATGTGATAGATTTGTTATTGCTATGACCCGATTATAAAAGTGATTTTACCGGCACACGGACGCAATGGTGAACGTCCAGGGTTATATGTATTCAGTACAATGGTCTATGGTCATGTACTACAACACTACGTTTCTTTTACACGCCACACAGAGACAGCCACTCTTATTTTTTGCAAAGATCACGGAGCAAGTTCGCAAAACATGGGTACCCAAGGTCAATGATAACAATAGCATGTTTGACTCCAGAGCCATAATGTACACGCATGGAGCTAGTACAAGAAAATTAATTTATCGCAGGGTTGTTGTCTATTATCCCGGATTATATTTCTAGCCAGCTTTGATTGCGATATCAGCTACCGTTTCAATTCAAGTGGGTGGTTTGCACATGTCATAATAAAGAATTCAGATTCTGGATAAAAATACTATAGTATATTAAATAAAAGAACCCCGGGGTGTCATTCATACGTAATAACTGTCCATTTAAAACATTCTACTTTCAAAACAATGTCGATACATATGCAACACACACGAAAATATCACATCACATAGTACATATATTTATCATGATACTTGATGTAATCTTATCTATCTGCTTCTGTGTTAAAATGATGTTGGAGGGAATAAACACCATATTTATAAGAACCATATGCTGCGGCGCCTTAGAACAACTGCTTACTTTTGATTTATATCAGGGCTATTCCGTCGACAGGAAATCACTTGGGTGCATATATATATATAGAGGTATATATATATAGTTTATATATATATATATGTATATATATAAATATATATATATATATATATATATATATATATATTTATATATATATACAGAGATATATATATATATACATATATATATATATATATATATATCTATATATATATATATATATATATATATATATATATATATATATATATATATATATATATATATATATATATATATATATATATATATATATATATATATGAACATAACAAAATCCATTTGAGTGTCTGCTACTCTAAATACGGAATACTTTACCTCAAGGTGATGCTAAGGTCGGAACGCACATGATGCCTCTCAAACATTACGCGTAGATAATAAGATAATAAGATTGCGTTTACAGTTGAACTGTTTGACTCGAAAGCCCTGATGCTACAACTTTTATGACTAGTTATTACTTTTTCAGAAGCAGGTAGATCATCAATACTATTATCTTGTGTATCTGTAAATGAGCTTTCGAAATGAAGCATCTACGGTTACAATCTACTTCCGGTTACATTCAGGCAGACGTTAACTCACACATGATAGTTTAGTGAGGAGCGACATAATATCACATAGGGCAAATGTAGCCTGTCGTCCATTGTATCACAAATTATTGTATCACAAAAGGGCAGTAAGTTTGGCATAAACACCAATAGCAAGTATGGAAAATCGACGGTCGACAGCTTGTTGTATCGTTGAAGTGCAACTGCTTTTACATAGCCTCAGAATTCAATTGCATAACATAAAGGAGCTATACAAGCTATACGTTATTCAATAATTTTTGAAGTTGTTATTTAAGCTTGAGTAGGTTATTGATGGTGCAATTATTAAAGCCTTTGCTGGCTCTCTTGTTAGAAATGAGCGGCCCTGAAGCCGTGACTGTAACAGGTGGCACGGAAGAAACAAGCTTCATAGAGGGCGTTCATAACGCCATAGTAGACCTAGGTACACCAACAGACTAAGAACTACCACTCAGAGAGCTTATACGGCTTGACAAGGCTATGCAGACCCAGAGGGGTGAGCTGGTCAACAACCTAGCTAACATAACTGAAGCTAAAATGGCAAGCCTTGAGGAAGCTGGGAGAGGTGATAGTCGAGCATGGAGATTCCAAGTAAATGAGCTTGCAGAGCTGCAGGACCTGCGACGTGTCCGTGTTGGGGCTACCTCTGTAAACCGTGAACGTCTGTGAAACCAAATAAACCGCATCAGGGAAACGATCAACAGACTTCTTAACGAGGACACAACGCTAGCTGAGCGTGTACGCACCCTGTTCTGGGAGCAGGGCATAACAATCACCTCCATCCTCATTGCGATTGGATTGGCAATCTCGACCCTGGTAGTTGCTTTGACGGGCGGAGGGATCACTAGTGCAACCCGGGCACCAACACCGACGCCAGCTGATAAGCCTGGTGTAAAGGAATGGATTAAAAAACAGCAGAACTCCTAGGCAAACGTCCTGAAGGGCCTAGCCGGTAAGTCAGCAGCTGCCCTTCCAGGAATCATTGGCTCCATCGTATCATGGCTGCTTAAGTCAGCTGCAAAGGTGGTTGGTTGGATGGCAGAACATGTGTGGGTCGCAGCTGTGGCAGTGGGGGGAGTTATCCTCCTGATGCTCCGTGACTTACTACGTAGCGAACCAAAGCACAGCTAAGCCTATTGCGATTCCACCTACAATACGAGTGTTTTTTCATCCTCGTGCGCCTTTCCTATGGGTATATCGGCCACGCCGCTTAGAATGCTTGAAGAGGGGACTCCCATATCTGTATCTGGCGGAGGGTCAAAGCTTCCTCTAACTGGAACAGCAGAAACCGCGTTGACATTGTACCCAACAACGTTTCCAATGGCGAGGCTCATATCCGACGGAGCCATGTAAAGGCCCATTTCAAACACATAATCTTTGAGGAAGCATTCTGGAGGACGTTCTGATACCTTCGGATGGATGACGGAATGTCCACTGGGGAGTTGATGGCATCCTCAACGTTGGCCTGAAATTGCTTTTGAGCAAACAATGCCGTCGGTTAATTTCTCAAAGGTATGGCTAACGGATTCGTACAGGTGGGTGTTTCCATAATTAGTGATCACCCATACATCGTGTGTTTCAGGGTCGGTGAAGTAGACCCGACCTAGACCCTGGTTACAGCCCTTTATCCTGCAGTCGCTGTTTTCGTCAGCCCCAAACTCGTGGAAGAGCCGGTGGTAAATTCCCTTGTCAAAGGTGTTGTAGGTGGCCGACCATGTGGCGTCATCCGGCAGTGCTATTCTCATTTCGTCTAAAAGCCTCCGGATGGTGTATTAGACGTGGAACCTGTAGAGGTCGCTTAGTGCTGGGGAGTTAGATTTGAGGTGGTCCAGGGCAGAAACTCTGCGGCCGCTTGTTGTACACCATACAACAAAGTTTACCTGGTTGTGCCAGTATTGCATGTGGATTGTTCTCCAGCAAACTACAAGGCTGTCGTCGCTTATGTCTTGAACCAAGTATTTATCAAACGGGTTGGAGAGCTCTTCCTCAAACGCATTAGTGATATTATCCGATTTCACCTGGATGAGGATTCAGATCCTCGGCGGCAATATGGGGTGGGTATAGCGGGCGGGTTTGTACGTTTTATTCGTATTGAATGTAAAGGCTTGTTTATCAATAGCGCTATGTATCATACTCAAATGTTCAAAGGGGCGAAGCTGTGGCACTTCAGAATGCTTATTGACAATAGTGCAGGTGATCTATTCGTAGGTCTTAGGTCAGTCACGTATAATGTGGGTTGGTTTAACATTGAATCAAATATGCCCATTAGAAAGGGGCAAATTTCGACACGAAAAGGAGTAGGTGTCGCTTTGCCCACTGGCCTCTGGAACTTCAAACTTCTGCAGGATGTATTTACATATCTCTAGGTATTACTTTGGAGGATAATGCCGCAGATGGGACTATTGCCCTCTCAATTCCTGATGATTGGGCTTTACAATGTGGCGACTGTGTGTTAAACATATTGGGTCTTGATAAGGGTCTTGGTGGAGGATGGATTCCTTCAGGTTGTCACATAGGTGACTGGCCCGTCAACTTTAGCGTCTTTAACCCATTTTATGTCAACCTCGATCAAGTCAGTACCACGCACAACATGCTTGATGATGCGCCCACTACACTTCCTGAAGTTGTGGGCTGTGGGGTCTGCTCTTATGGTGATATTATAACCTCAAACATCGCTAATCCTGTGTCAAAACGTGTTACTGTCGGAGCTGTGAATGAGTTAAAGGTTAATATAAGAGATAATAAGGGACGTCTATTGAACATCACGACCATGCTATTGTTCTTCAATCTACAAGATGTCAATAAAAGCGAGTATTTATGGAACTCAACAGAAAAACGGATCGGGGCGCCGACCTCTCTGAATATGCTAAAATAGTCTATGTTGATGATTACATAATATCCGGCATGCAGAACACGCTTAAAGCCAATGATTATGTTAAAAAACCCTATGTTGATGCGCTTCACAACCAGCCTTCACCGACTGTTTGGGCCGAAGAAAGAGTTCGGTTGGCTAATGGAGCGTATGAATGGTTATTTGGTGATGCTGTCGGTGGTGTTGACCATGGCTATCCTATGTTGGTGCAAGTTCGAGTTTTGCGTATGGGGCTATCAACTAGTGTGAGTGCGCGGCCTGACCTTCTAGGTGTAAGTATTGTTGTTAATCGTGTCATTGAGGCGGCTATTATGTAACCAAAGAAAGGGACGAACATGTGGGCGTCAAAGTGTTTACCACACTTCTCGAGTTGGCTGAAGGTGACCAAATTAGTGTCAGAACACGTGCTGATGTCTCCGGGCAACAAAGTCATTAGTAGCACTCCTAATTGAGCTTGACACATAGACTTATGTGTATACACCGGCAGTATGAAACAACAGTCGCCCATTCCTCTGGAGCCGCCTGATGAGAATTCAGGGCACTCCTATCCGCTGAATGAGATCAGTCTCAAGAAGCGCTATGTACAAAAAATATAGGCGCGCAGTAAACTCAGTGGACGCAGTAGACACTGCTTTAGTTACGGTTTGTATGTGCAGGTGTAATGTCTACGGTAGTTGCCATTCCTATTGCCACAGTGTTGGGTGCTACTGAAGCCGCTTGTGGGCTACTTGTAATTGCTGGAAAATTCATCAGCAGATGACCACCAAGGTGAAAAAACATGATCAGATCCGCATTGTAACACAGAACAAATTGAATACCATTGCTGACATTGTATCGACAGCACTTGAAGATGGTAATATCTCGGATCATGAGTTTAAGCTCGTTTTAGCTGAGGTCACAAAATATACCCAAATGAAGGGCGAAATTAAGGCCAGATCTGTAAAAGCGCGGCAGACTGTTTTAATCGAATAAAAAGATGAATTGGGTGCTTCTTTACCATTAAGCGGACTGTGAATGACCCGCCTCAATATAGAAAATGATTTTAATTGTACGGACATATACGCACTCTATATACAAATATGTTGAACAAACGAGGGTACGAGGTATAGAAATGAACACTTCTGATGAACTTGAAGGATGTGTAAAAGAGTTGAAGTTAAAAATAGATTATCTGAAAGACAAAAAAATAGATCTGCAGGACGCGCTGAGTGATATGGAGACCTTATGGAACTGCAGGACATTGTGAGAGATCTGGAAGTTAAGAACGATGAGCTTATCGAGAGAGTGGAGCACCTAGAAGATCTTGTGAGCAGGTTGTGAACGACATACTGTTGAACTAGTGCACCAATAGAAAATATGGGGTAAAATCTGTGCTATCAAGGCTAACGTACGGCGCTGTGTCTGTTAATCGTGTATGTACCCTGCCACAATATATGTTCAAGATATACTGATAAATGTGCCATCAGACATTCTTCTTGCATCTGCGAAGCATTTTTATTTACTCGTATTTACTCGTATTTACTGCTTTTATTACCGTTTAAAAAGATAACCATAGTTTCTGTTTTGCTAAATGATGTATTGTTGACCATATACACACATTTACATGATCAGAGGTGAGGTAAACTTTCACTTCACTTCTTTGGGTATGTGTTTAATGATATGCATCTTCAAAGCTGGCATGTTCTTTTGATTCTGTCCGCAAAAATGGCATCTTCATAAAGAAACTTAAGTAAAAAATTGACCTGAAACCAATTTCAATCAATTGAATGATAACGCTCGACCGTTATAAAATATTTCCATAATAAATGTTACACACACACACACACACACACACACACACACACACACACACACACACACACACACACACACACACACACACACACACACACACACACACACACATATATAAATATATATATATATATATATATATATATATATATATATATATATATAGAGAGAGAGAGAGAGAGAGAGAGAGAGAGAGAGAGAGAGAGAGAGAGAGAGAGAGAGAGAAAATAGAGAGAGAGTACTGAAGAATGAGTAGGTCATAACCATTTCAAACCTTAGATCACTCTTCAGAAAGGCACTATGACGAGTCTGGTTGACTTTGACCTGACCTTCATCGAGCATGTCTATCATAACAAAAAAATACTAGCAATAATTATACATTACCCTTAGTAATATTTTTCTTTTGTAAAGTTTATCTCTAGAGTCAATAAAGTAGTCTGTTGTGAATGAATTCCAATGTTTCTTTGTCTTTAGGCATAATGAATCAAAGTCCTGGCTTATCGCATGCATGTGGACCTGACTAACACACAACACAGATGATATAGACAACTGATTTTGTATCTACAAATAAATTATATTAGCTACAAGTGGTGTATAATGACACTGATATTTTTTTATGGAGACATAATTGGCATACAGGTTGAGGTCACAATAAGTGGTTTGACCTCACCATCAACACTTAATGAATCAAAGACTGAAATTATTCAGGATCAGTAATGACGATGTGGAATAGTTTCCCAATCGAGGTATAGCTTCATCAAGTCATATGTACAGCTTCCATGACCTCCTTTGATTGATTTCTGACCAAACTTTTCATTAAATATAACAAGGCTCTGAATTCAAAAGCAAATTCAGTACATGTAAGGACCATGTAAAACAGTACATGTAAGGACCATGTTAAACTGTACATGTATGGACCATGTAAAACTACATGTAAGGACCATGTAAAATTCTCGTTATATTTTGGTTACTTTGTCTAATTGTGTTTATCATGAGATATAAATCGAAACACTAATGTACCTCATGCTTGGAATGGAATGGTAACCATATCGGAAATCCAACACTTGGCTACATCTATGAGCAGAAACAATGTTTGTGGTTTAACAAATCTATCACAGCACAAAATAAACAAACACCACATCAACAACGAAAACAACGGCAATTCATTTTTGAAGGTGAAAACATTTAAAGTTGCAAAGCAATTTGTTTACTTAAGGTTGGCACATTATAGAACACAGAGTGTGGGTGGGGGGATAAGGGCTGGCATAACTGTGTGCTTTGCGAGGGGAGTGGGCTAGTGTTTGGGAGCATTAAGGGGGATTGGTTGTCGAAGGATCTTCAAAATAGCGCAGCGTAAGTTATGAACAGCATATAAAAGAAGATAATTAGAGAAGTACCTTTCAGCTATGGCCTTGCCGCGATCTTCCATATGTTGAAGCAGAGGTATATGTAAGGGTTTAAGAGCTTTCACATTGGGAATGTTTTCTCTTGGTAGAACAAGAAAACGGTGTCTAGCCTACAAATAAATCAAATATGTCAATACAACATGTTTCATTTAAGTATGTTTTGCCATACAACTCAAGGATGTTGAATAGTAAATACAAATGATAATTTAACATCTCAACTCACGAATCGGCCTATTTATATAATCATGCATCAACCACAAGTGTGTGACATTTTACTCAGTAACACCAAGTAAAATAATACCATTACTCGCAAGTCAAATAAATCTATGCCTTAAAAACCTATGTTAATTCTTCTTCTAAGTTACTACGACCATGCCCTACAGGACTTCTTTAATGAAATGATATGTCTGCACATAGGCAAGTTACCTCGTCCCTAAATATAATTGTTGACAGTCTGTTATCACATCTATAGGGCGGATATGAGAGATCAAAAGTTGCGCGGATGCTGTCAGAGTCTAAGTGCTTTTCCTAGTGTGCGCAGGGCTAGCGGCAACCTTGGTGATATGAGGTACCTCTATATCTCTGAGCGGAGGCAAAACCAGGCTACAGAGCCTGCAAACTTCAAAAGCTTGTCCTTCCCCCCACCCCCACTCTTACCTCACATAAACACACCCTTCAGAACTAATATTGGCTGAGTGACAATAGTCCTTAGCCTTAGGTCTGGTACGGGCGAAACCTGCAGGATGTTCAGCAATGTTGGGTTCCAATACTATGCGAAAAAGTCCCACTCACACGCAATGCACACACAATGCACACATAATGAATACATATAATGAATGAATTTTCACACATATGAGTGTTTATCATCAAGTTCCGGTGTGATATTTCTTCAAAGGGGATTGTATACAGCTAAAGAAATTTCGAAAAGTTCTTATCTTCGACACATTAGCGTTATGAATGTTTCACAGCAACATTGCCCTGCAGTGATGAAATTTCGCAATTATCAAAGTGTTTGTGACAATTGATAAACAATCAGTCATTCATATCATCGATGTCAAAATAATTCGGCCTAATCTGCCTACCATACTTCTATACGCAAGAACAGACGCTCATTGACTACCTTAGGATATTTGTCTTTTATGATCACTATCCTTTCATCAGATTCCACCAAGAGCGTTGAATCTTCCATGGAGGCTTTAAGCCCCATGCTCCAATGACCACTTTTCCGTGACGGCCCTGCATCTCCAACACCCTCATGAATTCTTTTCCGTGGGCCCCGATAAGAGGCCATCACTAATCTGAGACCTTGTCTCTGCATTCATATCTTTGAAAACAGACGTTATGACTTACAATGTCATGGCAATTTAAAGCGATCGAGGTAAATAAGCTGGTAAAGTAAGTATAGGGATTAACTGCACACCAGCACTAGAAAGATGTAGGAAATTACGAAAGCGAAAAGATAAGAAGAAATAAAGGATTAAAGGAAACTGAAATAAAACGATCGATAGCCAGTGTATGTCGATGCGTTTTTATTTATTACGGTGAACGTGTTTTTTATTTGTTTTGTAATTGTATTACTCAAACTTTTTGGTTGGGATGTGGTGGTGAAATAACAAGCTTTTTGTCATAGTGTTGATTGCAAATGGATCGTTTTTGAAAGGGAAAAAAGAATTGGTTACTCTCCAAACGTCCCGTACACACGTACTCATCCGAGAGAGAGAGAGAGAGAGTTAGAGAGAGAGAGTTGTATTGCACATTGCTGCCTGGCCTCGAAAACTTTCACCCAGATGCATATACTAGTTCATCTGCGGCGACGTGGACGGAATGCATCAACGTCACAGCTGTCATTCAATTGAAATGCACCCCGGATATGGTTGGTATAAGCATTTCACTTTTTGCACTGCATCGAGATAAGTCTTGCTACATTGTGCGCACATCACTTCATAGTTTGACTGAATATCAGATTATCTGCCATCCAGGAGCGATTTGTCATCCGGATTGATAGATTACGTCAATCCATATGTACACTCCTATCTATAATGGCTATGTAACTTCCCGATGAATATGATATACCATTATACACATCCTGATATAGGAGACGGTTTTCAGACAAAGCGAAGATGTTGCCAATTCAGTATTGTCATTGTCAAGTATGAATTTCTACTAACATGTATCTAAAACCGATCTTTGGTCGATCTAGGCAAATTTGGTCGGCCGAACAACGTCTGAAGACCATTTACTTTCGGTTTCCTGCGGCTTCCTGCGTCAACATACGCCTACGTTCGGCTACTCTCGTGCAAAGAACGGTTGAGCTGCTGCTTGTGCTGGTCTGTTCGGTACTCCGCGTACAACGGACAAATTTAAAGAATTATTGAAGAACAGGGTGCCAAGAAACAGAAGAATGTCCGGCTGTGAGTGTATACAAAGACTGGCGGGATTGGAGGCAGACCCAGTCGGAAACTGCGAGGGACCCTAATGGACCTATTCCCGAATTTGGGCAAGCTTAGTTCCATCAACTAGACCACTGGTTTAGGAAATACTAACCCAATGTTCATGTTATTTATAAAACTACTGTAATAGATATTCTGATCGAAGGGGAGACAAAATAGCATAAAAACAATAAATAAGAAAGGAACAGGGTGATTACATGAAAAGAACTGGGTCAGATTAAAGATTCATCCCAACGAAAACACAAAATATACGGATCGAGCAAACGATTTCAACTGACCTTTCAATAAGTTAATTTTTTTCGTCCGCTAAGCTTCGCATTTCGCTTCTTCAGCTCTATTTTCAATTGCTGTATAGTTAGACGATCTAACTTATACATATAAGTGATGATTTTCTCCAAGGATATCAACGATATAACTCGAAAGGTTTCGATGAAAAATAACATAGTTCTCAATGTTCTATGTCAACCGTGTGTATTAGACCACCGGAAGTAGGCGAGGGACCGGATTGCTCCGTGGCGCCGCGTAGCGGATTAAAACTAGCTGTCTCTCATTGTCTCTGAGTTGGCAGCACCCGATAATCATTTGAGTCTCTGCTTCAGACCAGGACACAGGATCGATTTTTAAGCGATACCAGTGACAAAAGGGTATGTTCAGTTACTTTTATTTGTGGAATTGTAAAACTTTTTGACTGAATACGGAAATATTTTACTTACTCGTATCGAAATGCTAAAAACAAAGCCAACAATATAATGTGATTCTAAATAGTTCCATTTTCTCCTCAATAAAAATACACATTCAATCTGTGGCCCGCTGATACTGTTGTGTGGAGGAACAACTTTCCCTATGGACATAAAACTCGGCGCATCAGCGCATGTCCGACAGGATATGATGTGTAAATCTACAAGACGGTTTTTACTTATTATTTCGTTTAATTCCGAGAGATGTGTTCAATAAATTTAAAAAAAACCTGGTTTCCTTGTCGTTCAGTGAAGTCACAGAAAAACCTTCTAAAGAGTCGAAATAATCAGCTATACCTCTAAAAAAAAGGGGTGTCTCAATATTTGTGTTGTTGACTTTCGAGATGCAGTTAGGACTATTTTTTGCAATAAACAGCCGTTACCAACCGATTATTGTGTATTTTGATTCAGATTTCTAGACTGAGGCCATTTAAGGAATTTGAGGGAAGAGAGCAAAATGTCCCAAATGATTTGGTCAGCAACTTTGATGCCCGATAGGTTTAGGATGCACTCACTGCTGATGGTGATTGCCTACCTCTCCTGGCTTCACACATCAGCCAGCCAACCAACCACAGCCTTCGACACAAAACGGTTGTCGCATGGTATGGATGACGTAATCAATGCCTTATGGCCAAGGTTAGAGGCCTATATACAGCACACTGTGGATGCCAAGTTGTCCTCGGGTCTGAGTGGTGATAGCAACCCACTGATGCAACAGTTAGAGGACAGTATCAGCGCACGACTAGAGCAGGTGATAACTTCTAAACTGGCAGATTCTAGTGGAATGTTGCGAGAAGTAGGTGTTGGCGGCTTAGAACGGATGGATACCCGAGTTAGTCAGTTAGAAGCAGGTACCGATCAAATAATGGCCACCATGGAATCCCTGCATTTGGAATTAGTGAATATATCTCGAACTCAGGGTAAGAATAATAATACGTTATACCCAGGTAGGATTGATTGGTTGATACCTTCGTGAATATACTTAGAGACCAACATTGTGCAATATATTGATATTTGCAATTACCATGCATTTTGACAATATGAAGAATTGTTTATTGTCCAGTTCAAAAGGGTGAAAAGGGGGATCCTGGTCTAGTTGGATTGTCTGGTCTCAGAGGCTTCAAAGGAGATGCAGGTTCTCAGGGGTTAATTGGTCCAACGGGCGTCAAAGGCAATGATGGTAACGATGGTCCTACAGGACCTAAAGGTGAAAAAGGAGTTAAAGGAACGACAGGACCACAGGGAGTGATGGGACTAACTGGCCCAACTGGCGCTAAGGGAACTAATGGATCTATTGGAGCGCGTGGACTAACAGGCCCAACTGGCGCCAAAGGAACAAAGGGATCTGGTGGGGTGCGCGGACTAACTGGCCCAACTGGCGCTAAGGGAACTAATGGATCTATTGGAGCGCGCGGACTAACAGGCCCAACTGGCGCCAAAGGAACAAAGGGATCTGTTGGGGTGCGTGGACTAACAGGCCCAACCGGCGCTAAGGGAACAACAGGATCTATTGGAGCGCGTGGACTAACAGGCCCAACTGGCGCTAAAGGAACTAATGGATCTATTGGAGCACGTGGACTAACAGGCCCAACTGGCGCTAAAGGAACTAAAGGATCTATTGGAGCGCGTGGACTAACAGGCCCAACTGGCGCTAAAGGAACAAAAGGATCGATTGGAGCGCGTGGACTAACAGGCCCAACTGGCGCTAAAGGAACTAATGGATCTATTGGAGCGCGTGGACTAACAGGCCAATCTGGCGCAAAGGGAACTAAGGGATCTATTGGAGCACGTGGACTTGCTGGCCCAATTGGCGCTAAAGGAACTAAGGGATCTGTTGGGGTGCGTGGACCAACTGGCGCTAAAGGAATTAATGGATCTATTGGAGCACGTGGACCAACAGGCCCAACCGGCGCTAAGGGAGCTAAAGGATCTATTGGAGCGCGTGGACTAACAGGCCCAACTGGCGCTAAAGGAACTAAAGGATCTATTGGAGCGCGTGGACTAACAGGCCCAACTGGCGCTAAAGGAATTAAAGGATCTATTGGAGCGCGTGGACTAACAGGCCCAACTGGCGCTAAAGGAACTAAAGGATCGATTGGAGCGCGTGGACTAACAGGCCCAACTGGCGCTAAAGGAGCTAATGGATCTATTGGAGCGCGTGGACTAACAGGCCAATCTGGCGCAAAGGGAACTAAGGGATCTATTGGAGCACGTGGACTTGCTGGCCCAATTGGCGCAAAAGGAACTAAGGGATCTGTTGGGATGCGTGGACTAACAGGCCCAACTGGCGCTAAAGGAACCAAGGGATCCCTTGGGTTGCATGGACCAACTGGCGCTAAAGGATCTAAAGGATCCCTCGGAGTGCGTGGATCAACTGGGGCTAAAGGAATTAAAGGATCTATTGGGTGGCGTGGACCAACAGGCGCTAAAGGAGCTAAAGGATCCCTTGGGGTGCGTGGGTCAACTGGGGCTAAAGGAATTAAAGGATCTATTGGATCGTGTGGTCCATGTCCGGACACGGAATACAGGGATTACAGCGAGTACTGGGGCTGAATCGATTGATGATACAGGAAACCCGATCAATTGCTGTTGCTGTCGGTAGTTATCACACTATGCTCTGTGCCTTATCATGTTATTCAATTTACCCAATAGCGGACGAGCCTATGTACCAAATGGAAATCATAATCATATTTATCTTTTGATTTATGCACACGCTTGATAAGCGAGGCGTGAAACTTCTTGATCGTTACTTCCATATATAAAAAACACCTACACACACCTACACTTACACACAACCAAACACAAATACACACGCATCATATATATATATATATATATATATATATATATATATATATATATATATATATATATATATATAGATATATATATATATATATATAGATATATATATATATATATATATATATATATATATATATATATATATATATATATATATATATATATATATATATATATATATATATATATATATATATACCAGTTGAGTTAGGTAATAAGTTGTCTAGAAAAATTAATGGGCCACAGTTGAACTTCCCCCACAAACCGCATCCAATCGTCAAATACCCCTGCGCTTGATAGTATAATAGGCAGTCAGGAAATGGGGGGAACTCGGGGCAGAGGTTGGAGCTCCACAGGGAGAGTCACCTTACCTTGTCTTTGTTGGGCTACGACTTCAGCTTTGTTTAACAATGTTAAATCATAGGTACAAGAGATCGCGGTCTGATATATTTCTATAATATATGTTTCCAAGGTTTTTTCTTTGCCTTCACTTGGTATCATGTGATATGACTCTTCACACATTTGCTTTGTTATTAGAGTACGTGGCCATACAAACACGCGCGCTGCCATGATCGTTTGACCTATTTTCTTTATATGCATCCTGTTGTATCTTGTCTTCTATTTCGCTACAGCCTGTATCATTTCAGACATCAGAGTGATCAACTTTTTGTGAGAACCACGCGGTCGCTGTAAAACATGGCGTCTTACTGGATGTTATTTTAATGCTAAAATTTCTACTCCAGTATTCCATTTATGCAGGCCATGTGCATTAGTGCAGAATGACGTCATTGGGCGTGGGGTGGGGGTTATAGGGATGATACGGAGCATTGTTCGTGTGGTGGGCGAGCTATGTATCAAGGTTGCTGGTCGGAGGAGCTATTGGGGCTGTTTGGAGGAGAGAATGTTGTCTTTGTGGGAGCTAGACGTTATGATTGCTCACTGGAGGAGTTGTGGAGAATAATGGCTTGTGGGAGGACCTATGGAAACTGATTGCATGTTTGAGGTTCTATGGATAATTTGATGGCTGTTGGGGGGAGCTATGGAGAATGATTGATGGTGGGAGGAGTTGCTTGTAGGATCCCTTCTGATCACTCTGGCATAACAGGAAGACATTAATTAGGACGGTATGACAACACAGAGTAAAAGTAGTCAAAATATCAATTATTTATTCATACAGAATTCCATTAGAGGAAGGAACGCATTGTTTTTATCCGATAGCTTTTGAAAACTCGAATGATCACAGCATGCTTGGAGCTGGATGGAACAAGTACACCCAACCAGAGATCACGCAAATACAAAACGACATGTGAAGGAGCAACAAAATCAGGGTGTACGTGTCAAATGCTAGTAGGCACGTCAAACTCTATACACAAAAGCTTTAAACTCGGAAACTAAATACAAGCAAAAAAGCGAACATCATATCAGTAGGTTTTTTTAAACAGTTGTTTTCATAATGATGTTCAAATGTAACCTCTTTGGTTGCTGGTTCTAAAATAAATACTGGCATATGGACGGCAAATTCAGGGTGAATAAAATAACTGTCATTACCAGGCGACATAAAGATCTGGCAGGTAGGCACCTTGAGGTAATTGTGCTATAAACTAACTTATTCCACCAAACACTTCAAAAATAATATGTTGAATTTCAAGATGCACTGAAATATTCACCAGATTATAAAGAAGTGCATTAGTGGATTAAATAGCAATCGTAAACATTGGATTTAGCATACTAACTATACAATATTGTTTTTTAAAATGAGGTATAACAAACATAAGCTGCCTAAACTCCACTAATATTGGACGGATAAATCAACAGGTATGGGTGAGATTTAGTGAGAGTACAGGCCAGGCAAAATGATAACACATGAAGAACTGACACTCAACAGAGAGAACCAGAAAATATGCAGTAAGATATAGGTTGATCTATACATTGATCAGCGGAATATATTTAAGAAATTAGACCAAATTATGCAAACATTCTGCCGATAAGCACCACAATTGTGAGGAGAGGAACCAACATAACATGGACATAGTAATAACAACGAGGGAGTAACAGTACATCTGGAGTAGAATTTTGGCAAGACCCTGAATCTCTAAAACAAGGTGCATTTCAAAATAAGGTTGAGGAACATCAAACGAAAGTCTGGCATTTAATTAATAAAATTAATTTGTTGACAGGGGTGGGTGGTGTGTGTGTGTGTGTGTGTGTGTGGGAGGGGGGGGGTTAGGGGGTTGACCAAATTTGGCACATGTCAGATTTAAAAGACAATCTGTGAGCAATGACTTGTTGTATAGCAGATATATTGATTCCGACTTCACAGACTTCAAAGGAGTGCTATGTGTTTGAGGTCAGTTGATATGATTTTCTCCCCTCAACCATGGCAGGTTACTCGGTGAGGAAAGCCTCTCTCTCGGATCTTTGCCTGTCTTCTCAGTTGAACCTGCAAAACATAGATGCGTTGATTCATCAAGCAAGATGAAAGGCGCTTATTTCAAGCTCTGCAGTTACATGAAGGTAAGTTTCCAATACTACTTGAGGGGAGAATGACACATTCAATGCATGATATTGTACTGTCAACAATTGATATAAAAAAACATACAAGTTTCATGAACAGGCCTCTAACATAATCATCTGTGAAAAGCCGCCTTGCATGAGACGGAATAGAATGAGATTTGGTAGTGAAAGACGAGGCCTTGCTGTGCAAGCAAGAGATGTGGCTGTGGTTGTGTGAGAGATGTGGCGTGTGAGTTGAGGCAGTGAGTTAGATAGGTTGCAAAGCAACATTGCCTCAACAACAGGATCCTGAAATGTAGCAGGTGGCTTGGCAGAAGAAATCCTTTGTGACAGCACATATCTGTGACATAAGGTGCGTAATTTTATACAGTGGGTGTGGATGGACACCCTCACCTGCAGCTGTAGCTTGTTGGTGAAGAACAGTTTCTGCCAACCAACCGCCTCAGCCAGCGACCGCAGCTCTTCAGTGATGCTCGTCTCGCTTTGGTCCTCGTAAATCACCTCCCACAACTCGTCACTGACACAGAGCTGTAATGCAACACACATCCCTACATACCATACCTAGTTTACGGCAAACACAATGTTACTCACTCCTCACCAGCATGTGAACATAAGCCCCAAAAGAACATGCTTCCCAAATGTCCTCAGAATCTCCGCTGAATCATGATATCTCATAAATATGACATGTATCAACCACTGATGACAAACTGAAGGTGTTGACTACAGTTATATCAAGTCAAATCAGTTCATGTAATCAAAAACACCCAAGTTAGACATATGGACTTTTTTTATATATGCAATAAATACATACACCATTATCATACTGTCAATGTTTTTATTCCAGTTGTATTAGCAGTAATCTTTTGATTGTTGATATTTGTTTCATTGTTATGCTTGCTGGGTTTGTTTTACCTTCAGATATTAAGTGTTCCTTTGATGTTAAAATATGGCATGCATAGCAACCATTAGAAATAAAAAAACTGCTTTCAAAACTTTGAAGGGTCATTTTTGTGGGTTGTTGCACATATTATATCTGGCTAATATATATGTGCCGCGCGACGGGGTATGTTTTTTCAGTCTCTAGACTTGTACGACAGGTTTTTGGCCTCATACTTGTACGACGGGGTATGTTTTTTTCAGCTTCAATCTGTACGACAGGTTGTACATTTGCATAATACCTTGTACGACGGGGTATGCTTTTGGCCATTTTGACCTTGTACAACGGGTACCCCTATCCAGAATAAGCCAAGTTCCCCCACCCCGGGGGTTTAATCTACTTGGTTTTTATGCCCATGACCTCTAACACACATTACCAATGACTGAAAATTGCACATACTAAGCCAAAGAGTATTTTCAGACTTATCTGTGTAATGTTATGATGGGAAAACATATGTTAACAAACAGGCTGGACTGAGTTTAATCATTAGGCTACATCACATTGAAATATAATCCTCTGAGAGATGGACATGCCCTGCTGTCTTACAGTCACATCACCTTGTAATCTGTCATCATCGATGAAGTCTTGGTGCGATTACCGAGTCTCCCCAGGTGCAACCTTGTCAGTTTTCCTTATGGTGACTTTCCACCAGCGAAATATCACCTGAAAAGGAAAACAATGTTTTGAATATTGTCTGCCTATTTCTGACCATGCCCCCAAATGGTTTGAAACTTAGAGAAATAATTAGAATAAAAATCACTATTATTAGATTACAGCAGAAATGGCACTGATATATCATTAATTGTTTCACTTTCTGCGATTGGAATGATAGAAAACCAGTGATTGAATTTGGGGTGACCTTGTGTTAATACGATTACAGAATCAACCTCAGTGTGAAAGTTTTACTCATTAGATTGTACTTCTTGATTTTTGTTTAAAAGAACTTTGCTGATGTTAATACAGAAATAGTATTGACCGAGACTAGCCTTTAACCTAGCCTGGCACCGTACCTAACTACTGATGCCTCTCCATTAGGATTGGGGCAATGCGAAGCAAAAACTGGTGAACTTTTGAACTTACACCTCACCGATTTTTATTATGAATGACATCCCAAGATGAACAATCCCTGATATAGACTACCATTATGATTGCAGTCATGGTGGCATAACCAATGAGCATATGGCGCCATGTTTATATTTACAACGGGGCGGTAACTGCGCACAGGCACAGTCTAGATTATTTCAAGCAGATAACAGTTAAAAAAGTATGGTGAGAATTTGAATTTGCGTCTTAGAGTACAACCTTACCACATAAATGCCTTTGTTAACAGGCTGATGGAGTTGAGACAAAAGCATGCATACATAAAAATATTCACCCTTAAAAAGCTTTATTGCTGCTTTTTAAAGATAAATTACGTGTAAGCAAGATGTTGCTGATAGCTTTTTGATACAATTGTTTTTAAGTTTTAAACTAATGATATGGCCGTGACAAAAAAGAATTCTGCCCGCCCGCAGGGCTAATCTAAATCTGAAATTTCAACGCCAGAAATTGTGTGCGCTGCGACTCAGCTCTTGCGTGATGGACCAATTCCATAAGCACCTAGCAAAGGGAGAGCCAACTAACCTTATGACCCCATATTTATCAAAACGGTGGTCATTGAGTCATGATTTTTTGTAAATCAACATATATAATGCATTTTTTAAAAAGAACCGCACCTTTCGGGGTAAGTTTTCGGAGAGATACACAAAATTTGTTCACAGGCTCTTGATATATGTTGTTTTGTAGATGCTCAAACCCAGCGGTGTAGTCTCCAACTGATCTGACAAACTTGCCCACAACCGAGGTATGTGACATTATATTGAAACAATAAACAATATTTTGTATGGATATTTACTTGTAATAAAGTGTTATAGCCCTACAAGACGTCTGATTAGACATCTTACTCTGTTTGAAAACAACGCAATGTGATAAATTTTTATATTGATTCAGACAACTACCAAACACTAAACATACCCAAGTGATGGATTTTTAGAATGCAATGATGTTCACGGACAATTTTATCGCTGTGTGGCAGGGGATTTTATCCATGGTAATTAGTTATAGTTCGATAAATTAGGAAGCGGTAGAAAGTCTGAAACACAGCACCATGTTTGTTTTCAAGCCCACGTACATCGTGCATGCTCAGAATGATGTGATTCATTGACGACTATTGGTTCCTGCGTCTGAACTCGGTAAGATACAGCAGATTGTTTTCAAAGTGCGTCAATGTACACGTGTATCGCAAGCTTAGCAGGGAGGCAATGCGGATGAGGCTGCGGGAAATCACAGGACCCAATATTGTCCAAAATGGCGGTCATCACATCACGATTTTTCGGAAATGATCTATAGATAGCATTTCTTCAATCAATTTCTTTGATCGGTGGTAAGCTTACGGTGCAATGGGACTATTTTTCACAGGCTCTTGATATATGATGTTTTCTAGACACATGTTTTAATGTGCGCCCAAAATATCAGAGCAGAAAGGTGTATATTTATATTACCGTTCGACTGGAGCTAGAAGCGTTAAAGAGTTTAATGAAATGTCTATTTCAAATGGACGGAAAGTAGGATGAAGAATAATTAATAGATTGACCACACAACCATATTAGGCTTGGCATGGGGCAAGCCGCTAATCTAGACATAGTGGCCGATGGTAGGTCTAGCATTTTAACCTGTTACTTAAATCTAGACCCGAATATTTGAACAGTCATTGTCAACTAGCCTATGCATTATTTTCAATGTTCATGTGTTGGCGTGACTATTCAATGTCATGGAAACAGGGAATAGCTTACCTCTTCAACGTTATAATGATCGATGCAAATCGAACTAGGCTAGCTCAATGATAAGTCGACTTTTCGGGCGATTTCTTACCGGCGTATATGGGCAAGGTCATTGAGTAAGAAACTTATGAAACATTCAGTTGCTAAAATATCGACGAATAAAACGATCCATTCAAGACATAAATCGTCTGCTAGTCCTTGACCTTCCTGTTGTGTGCCGGAAACGGAAGTAGATCTGTGTATAAAGTTCTCACAGAACAGGGAGACAGGAGATGCAAGCTGCAATTGATTTTCGCGACAGTTGTTGGGGCTCGGGAGATGTGTGTGCTATGCCGTCGTGGTTGGCGTGTTGCCGCACACGAGTTTCAAGTATGTATGAAAGGAAGAGATTGAAATGTTTAGTGATTACGATGTTGACATTCTTTTCGGGCGGCCTCATCTACTTGGGATATTTCTGCTCAGAGAGTGTATGTGCATTGACTGGAGGATCTGTCAGCCGATCTTATCAAACACAGCTTGATGCTTACTTAGATGGACAAGTGATACATATGAACTTCGAGAGCAGGGCTTTGTTGCGGGATTATAAAGATTTGGATGTGGAAGGGAGTCAAGATGTAGTTGTGTTTCTACATATACAAAAGACTGGAGGGACAGTGTTCGGCAGGCACTTAGTGCAAAATATTGACCTCAAAACACCATGCACATGCTATAAAGGAAAGAAAAAATGTGACTGCCAAAACGCCCAAGATCATACCTGGCTGTTTAGTCGGTATTCAACTGGTTGGGCGTGTGGGTTGCACGCTGATTGGACTGAACTCAAAAACTGTGTTGCCAGTTACCTGGATAAGAAGGAGCAGCATTTAGCTAACAGGCGGTAAGATAGTTTCTGTGTCAATCTGCTTTTAAGTTTAAGTGATTGTGCACTGATAAACTGTGGATAATTTCAAGTTGGCTTATTTTCATTGATTTGTTTTTAGCGCTCTCATTGATTAATTACACCTATGATGAGCTGCTTAAAGTAATGATGCATTTCTGACTTTCATCAAGAGCAAATTATCAATTCACCATGAATAAAGCATTAACAATAGTCCCCTTTAACCATCTGATTCCCAGCACAGTTGTTTTGTGCTTGTGCTTATCATGGTTGCTTGTTTCATTTATGTAAATTACTGGTGCACTTTGAATAAAACATTTTAAATTATAGGAACTCAGAAAGTGCATAGTTGGCAGAATCGGCGAATTGGGTTATTTTGATGTGTTTTGTGTTAAACATGTAACTCTGTGTATTGCATATAACTATCCAAAGAGACATTAGAACAGAGCAATTGTATGGTCACCGAAAAAGCTTTCCGTTTGATGCCAACAATATGTAATGTTAGCTCCAGCTGCAATTATCTCTAAAATTCGCTGAAATTCACCACTTATACTATATAATGAGATAATGTTCTCCTGCGGTATTAACTGAAGTGCTGTCGATGTGTGGTGACTGTGGTATCTGATGTAGTTGTATTCACTCAAGTTGAAAACCAAGTTACAGTGCGGTAGTGCATGTGGTTGACCCAGTGTTACTGATTAATGTACTTGTTTTTCCTTTTACACGTTGCCTTGCTATGGAGCAATATAAATTACCGGTGTGTTACTTTCATGTGAAGATGATGTTCGGGGGAAAACAAAACCCCTGCTAGCTATGAAATCGAGATGGTTGTTGGATACGGTTGATCCTACACTCACAGTGATAAATTTTATGTCCCACCTTCCCTTCAAAATAAACTTCTCTCACCCAACTATTCCATGCCCTACCCTGTCGTCTATTCCAGCTACCGTCCAATATTCCCGAGCAACAGTACATTAGTGGTGGTGCGGGGGAAGGAAGGGTGATACATATCCACACAGTGTGCAGTGAAGCGCGTTTAACGCGTGTGTGAGGAGTTGTAGGACATGAATACCGCTGACAAGAGTGCTCACACGGCCACAGCTGTGAGAACGTCTGTAGGTGTGGATATTTCTCATGGTACCAGGTACCAGAAGTCACTTGTTGAGCTTTAGTATAATGTATGGATTTGTGATGGCTCTTGCCAGCTGTGCCGTTACAACTACGTATGGGTATCGACGGGCCTACTGACACTATTTATCAAATTCTTTATCCTAATATGACAACAGCTGTTACCAAGTGGCGTTTTTATATTTAAAAAGTGGCTCCGCGTGGTGGTATCACCAGGTTACATTGATAGCAGCTCATCAGCATTCATTGTAATTTCACATCGCTTTGGTTTGGGTAGGTGGTGGTGGTGTGTGTGTGTGTGTGTGTGGGGGGGGGGGGGTGTGGGTGTGGGATGTGGGGAGGGATGTGCAGGTGGTGGGGAGTCTCCACATAGCTGAACTAGGTCGCTTTACTGTATTACTATACACCTCCACTCCATACATTTGCTTACTTAGCTATAACACCAGTGTACACACATTGTTGGTTTTCAGGAAGATCGCTATTCGCTGCACCATTAGGGAGTATGTCAATTTAACGCTCAAATAATAATTGGGCGACTCATCGATTTCGAAAGAGCTTACACAATGAACTTTTGCAAAGTTCACCCACTCAGGAATATGTTGTGGCCTTGACCTACTTGAAATTTAATTTCTTATAATGGGAAAATTGAGCAATTCCCGCATCAATGGTGACCATATATAATCCTCCTGGAAAACCCCAATTTTGATGTTTATTACCATAATGCAACGTTCATATATTTTAGGATCAGGAAGACCAAATGAAAAGTAGACATAACTGTCATGTCAATAATAAAATAGGTGATTGACCCCACAAGAAAAGAACATCTACCTCTGCTGTTCATGACTTTGACCAACTTTGCGTGCCATGTTTGATATAAAAATCATGTTCTGTAAAAAAGACATCTAATTTTACAAAGTAACTTTAAAGTAACAGGGGTCACAGATTAGACTCGATTTTAATGATACCTGTTCCAAAAGTAGTAGAGAATCGGTCCATGAATTTCTCTTTTTCATAAATGAATTTTGATAATTTTTTACGAAATACACCCGAAACAAAAGCAGGGGTCGTCGATTAGACTCGAATTTATTGATATCCGTTTGAAAAGTGGTAGGGAATGGGTCAAATAGGTTTATTCGCAAGGAATCAGCCCATGTTGCCTCCCTCACCTGTTTTTCTGCCGTTTGCAGGTACCTTTACATTACGATCCTGCGAGACCCATATTACCGCTACCTAAGTGAATGGAAACACACGAGCCGTGGCGCCACCTGGCTTGCTGCTCGACTCAAGTGCAATGGCAGACAGGCCACTCTGGAAGAAGTTCCCTTCTGCTTCACTGGTTAGTTCCTCTTCGTGTATTACATCGATTTGGATTCAGGTAAAATGTCAGGCGTTTTAAAGGAGTTCATGAACTTTGAAGCAATAACGAAAATGAAGGTTTTTCCCCATCGCCTTTAATTTGATTATGTGATTATGGATTAGGATTGTTGTAATGCACAGATAGCGTCTCTCATATACCATCACAGAGATCTTTTTCCGGGTTGCAAACGACCGCCCTGGAGGTTTTGTTAAAAACATCAGCGCGTTCATGCAATAAAACTATATGTAAATGCTTGGATGTGGGTATAACGGGATGTAAGGTATTAACCATACCTGTATTGTTATTAGTGCTGGTCATCGTATGATAAATGTTCACATTTTTAACTGTATTCCGTGATCGCATGGTGTGATCTAAACGTTGGATCATGGTAGCGCGGTCTCTACAGTGTGTTAATCAGTTACGTGCGTCGCTTCTGAAATGAACACTGACACGCGTTTTAAGCATAAATGCATTGATTTGCAGGTGAGGACTGGAGTGGCGTCACTCTGGATGAATTTCTGACCTGTCCCCACAATTTGGCAAACAATCGTCAAACACGCATGTTGGCTAACCTTAGCGTTGTAAGCTGCTATAACAACACCATTTTGTCACCTGCTGAGCGAGATAGACTAATGCTACAAAGTGCCAAAGACAATTTGCGGGAAATGGCGTTTTTTGGCATGACGGAATACCAGTCGGATACACAGCTTCTCTTTGAACATACTTTCCCACTGAAATTTGTAGAAGATTTTGTGCAGCAAAATGCAACCCACGCTCACAAGATAGAAACAACCGAAGAACAGCACCATAAAATTCTGGAACTGAACAAACTAGACATTGAGCTGTATCAGTTTGCTAAGGACTTATTCATTCAAAGAGTGAACCGACTTAAAGCCAGTAATGATTTCACACAGAGACCAGGGTCTCCCAATACAAGAGTTATTGACTATGAAGAGGAAGGTGATGAAAATTATGATAATATTGATGAAGATGAAAATGAGAACCGCAGAATTCACAGGTCAAGGTGACACAGTAAATTATTGATTAGTGTAAAAACATTTGTAAATTTTTATGCTTAGTGCAATAGTTTGTTTGATTTAAATCTAATCCCAGAGCTTGCTGTTTTTTATATATTGGCAGAAGATTTTTTATGCTATGAAGTGTACTAATAATTTTGTGAATTGACTAAAATAGCATCTCTGTAATTATTCTGACTGAATCATTGCAAATCATTCCGTTCTTCAGTATTCTATCATCAGCTTCTTGTCAGATCTTGGAATTAACATGAATATGAATCTCACATAGCATTCTACGTTTTGCAAACTATGGTGACCTGATAATGATCAATTGCATTCTTAATAGTGCAACTTGTATGTTTGCTAAAATTAATATTCAAGAAATGCATGTAGTTAAGGAAATACTATGCATTAATTTGGGACTATGAATGAATATGATTAATAATTTGAGATCTAGCATTGCTTTTATTCCAAATATTATACATGGTAATGAAAATTATTCATAGAAATCTCAAATCGTTTTAAGGTTCGATTGATTTCTGCGTTCATTCCTTAATCTTATGTAATCAGTCTTTGAGCAAAATTGTACAGTGTAGGTTATTGTATTGGACCGGAATTATGTCATTGTGTCATCATTGTTTGTACACCACATACACTGTTTGCCGTTCATGAACCATTCTAAAGATCTAGGTTCATATCACTTTCTCTCGTTAACTTGCTACATCATCGCCCACTCGTCCACAGTTGTCAATGTTTGTATATCGTGAAAAAAAGTGAATTTGGCTGATCAAAATGGAAATGTTATGTGTGTTGCTGCCATTCTCCATAATATTGTGTGTGACTGCCGCAGAGATCTGTTTATAAGATTATTGTAGCATCATTTGTGCTGATCGATGACCATCGATGTACGTGGAATATTGATTAATTGTATTTAACAGTGAATAGCATCGCTTTATGATTTATACATTAAACATCCTCCTGTGTCATCCAAATTGGACACACCAACATTTTGAATTGACCGAAATATTGGTCATAAAATCACAATTCAAATTCTTGTACATTCATTTATTGACATTGTAACTGAAAAAGATCAGAGCATTTGAACAGCAGCGAGTGAAATCTGTACCACGTGGTGTATTTTGTAAAAACAAAATAATAATCGCATGGCCATAGGACATAAAATGCGATTATTGTCGACAACTGACCCCGACAACTTCAATAAAATGAGGCATGAGATATATCCCAGCGGCCATCGCCCGATAAATGTCACCTGCCGAGTCGCTTGCCAAAACACATGTACAACTACGATACACATGCAACAGAATGCTGGAATAAGACGAGTTTTCATGACTTTTATATCTGAATCAGCACAAATGATGCTACAATAATCTTATAAACAGATCTCTGCGGCAGTCACACACAATATTATGGAGAATGGCAGCAACACACATAACATTTCCATTTTGATCAGCCAAATTCACTTTTTTTCACGATATACAAACATTGACAACTGTGGACGAGTGGGCGATGATGTAGCAAGTTAACGAGAGAAAGTGATATGAACCTAGATCTTTAGAATGGTTCATGAACGGCAAACAGTGTATGTGGTGTACAAACAATGATGACACAATGACATAATTCCGGTCCAATACAATAACCTACACTGTACAATTTTGCTCAAAGACTGATTACATAAGATTAAGGAATGAACGCAGAAATCAATCGAACCTTAAAACGATTTGAGATTTCTATGAATAATTTTCATTACCATGTATAATATTTGGAATAAAAGCAATGCTAGATCTCAAATTATTAATCATATTCATTCATAGTCCCAAATTAATGCATAGTATTTCCTTAACTACATGCATTTCTTGAATATTAATTTTAGCAAACATACAAGTTGCACTATTAAGAATGCAATTGATCATTATCAGGTCACCATAGTTTGCAAAACGTAGAATGCTATGTGAGATTCATATTCATGTTAATTCCAAGATCTGACAAGAAGCTGATGATAGAATACTGAAGAACGGAATGATTTGCAATGATTCAGTCAGAATAATTACAGAGATGCTATTTTAGTCAATTCACAAAATTATTAGTACACTTCATAGCATAAAAAATCTTCTGCCAATATATAAAAAACAGCAAGCTCTGGGATTAGATTTAAATCAAACAAACTATTGCACTAAGCATAAAAATTTACAAATGTTTTTACACTAATCAATAATTTACTGTGTCACCTTGACCTGTGAATTCTGCGGTTCTCATTTTCATCTTCATCAATATTATCATAATTTTCATCACCTTCCTCTTCATAGTCAATAACTCTTGTATTGGGAGACCCTGGTCTCTGTGTGAAATCATTACTGGCTTTAAGTCGGTTCACTCTTTGAATGAATAAGTCCTTAGCAAACTGATACAGCTCAATGTCTAGTTTGTTCAGTTCCAGAATTTTATGGTGCTGTTCTTCGGTTGTTTCTATCTTGTGAGCGTGGGTTGCATTTTGCTGCACAAAATCTTCTACAAATTTCAGTGGGAAAGTATGTTCAAAGAGAAGCTGTGTATCCGACTGGTATTCCGTCATGCCAAAAAAACGCCATTTCCCGCAAATTGTCTTTGGCACTTTGTAGCATTAGTCTATCTCGCTCAGCAGGTGACAAAATGGTGTGTTGTTATAGCAGCTTACAACGCTAAGGTTAGCCAACATGCGTGTTTGACGATTGTTTGCCAAATTGTGGGGACAGGTCAGAAATTCATCCAGAGTGACGCCACTCCAGTCCTCACCTGCAAATCAATGCATTTATGCTTAAAACGCGTGTCAGTGTTCATTTCAGAAGCGACGCACGTAACTGATTAACACACTGTAGAGACCGCGCTACCATGATCCAACGTTTAGATCACACCATGCGATCACGGAATACAGTTAAAAATGTGAACATTTATCATACGATGACCAGCACTAATAACAATACAGGTATGGTTAATACCTTACATCCCGTTATACCCACATCCAAGCATCTACATATAGTTTTATTGCATGAAAGCGCTGATGTTTTTAACAAAACCTCCAGGGCGGTCGTTTGCAACCCGGAAAAAGATCTCTGTCAGAGGGTGATGGTATATGAGAGACGCTATCTGGGCATTACAACAATCCTCATCCATAATCACATAATCAAATTAAAGGCGATGGGGAAAACCTTCATTTTCGTTATTGCTTCAAAGTTCATGAACTCCTTTAAAACGCCTGACATTTAACCTGAATCCAAATCGATGTAATACACGAAGAGGAACTAACCTGTGAAGCAGAAGGGAACTTCTTCCAGAGTGGCCTGTCTGCCATTGCACTTGAGTCGAGCAGCAAGCCAGGAGGCGCCACGGCTCGTGTGTTTCCATTCGCTTAGGTAGCGGTAATATGGGTCTCGCAGGATCGTAATGTAAAGGTACCTGCAAACGGCAGAAAAACAGGTGAGGGAGGCAACATGGGCTGATTCCTTGCGAATAAACCTATTTGACCCATTCCCTACCACTTTTCAAACGGATATCAATAAATTCGAGTCTAATCGACGACCCCTGCTTTTGTTTCGGGTGTATTTCGTAAAAAATTATCAAAATTCATTTATGAAAAAGAGAAATTCATGGACCGATTCTCTACTACTTTTGGAACGGGTATCTAATCTGTGACCCCTGTTACTTTAAAAGTTACTTTGTAAAATTAGATGTCTTTTTTACAGAACATGATTTTTATATCAAACATGGCACGCGAAGTTGGTCAAAGTGATGAACAGCAGAGGTAGATGTTCTTTTCTTGTGAGGTCAATCACCTATTTTATTATTGACATGACAGTTATGTTTTCTTTTCATTTGGTCTTCCTGATCCTAAAATATATGATCTTTGCATTATGGTAATAAACATCAAAATTGGGGTTTTCCAGGAGGATTATATATGGTCACCATTGATGCGGGAATTGCTCAATTTTCCCATTATAAGAAATTAAATTTCAAGTAGGTCAAGACCACAACATATTCCTGAGTGGGTGAACTTTGCAATAGTTGATTGTGTAAGCTCTTTCGAAATCGATGAGTCGCCCAATTATTATTTGAGCGTTAAATTGACATACTCCCTAATGGTGCAGTGAATAACGATCTTACTGAAAACCAACAATGTGTGTACACTGGTGTTATAGCTAAGTAAGCAAACGTATGGAGTGGAGGTGTATAGTAATACAGTAAAGCGACCTAGTTCAGCTATGTGGAGACTCCCCACCACCTGCACACCCCCCCCCCCACACCCCACCCACACACACACACACCACCAACACCTACCCAAACCAAAGCGATGTGAAATTACAATGAATGCTGATGAGCTGCTATCAATGTAACCTGGTGATACCACCACGCTGAGCCACTTTTTAAATATAAAAACGCCGCTTGGTAACAGCTGTTGTCATATTAGGATAAAGAATTTCATAAATGGTGTCAGTAGGCCCGTCGATACCCATACGTAGTTGTAACGGCACAGCTGGCAAGAGCCATCACAAATCCATACATTATACTAAAGCTCAACAAGTGACTTCTGGTACCTGGTACCATGAGAAATATCCACACCTACAGACGTTCTCACAGCTGTGGCCGTGTGAGCACTCTTGTCAGCGGTACAACAACTCCTCATACACGCGTTAAACGCGCTTCACTGCACACTGTGTGGATATGTATCACCTTCCCTCCCCCGCACCACCACTCATGCACTCTAGGAGATATTGAACATTCTGACAGCGGGAGCTGTTATTAATGAAAACGCTGTTGCATGAGTGAGTAAACTTAATGACCGTATCCCGAATATACCGTTCCCTCAAGCACAGTTTAAACAGCGCATGTAGTAGCTAACTTCTCAGCAGGACACAATGTGAGGCCAACCAAAATGACTATGATCGAAATGTGTAATGTTTGGGTGGCATTCACGCGAAAGACGATCCCTGGTTGGGCGTGGGGGTGTACTTCCAGGCGGGGGGTGGTTGTGTGGGTCTTTGGGTGATGGCAGTCATCTGTTTAAGTCGGCCGTCACACCCGGCGAGCAATAATTCATTACAATAAGAATCGTGACCCTCTTATCCACACAAACTTCATCTAATGACTATGTAATATTCAACTTTGATCATTTGAATTGTTATTCACGTAGGAAGACAAAATTCACACAGACGCAGACCCGTGGTGAAGGTTCAACGCTGACCAACTTGGACAAACAATGCAGAGTACATTTATTGGTTAAAGCACCACACTTAGGCGACTACGCGGGCACCTTGGCCGATTCCTCCTTAGCTTGCTTTTGCACAAGGTGCAGGGGGAAACCGCAATAATGCTATCTGTCCCGTCATCAAAAACAAAAATCATGATACAAAGAACTGCGTGCTGCCATACAGTTTTTATGTTTTACTGCACATAAGAGGAACTTCTATTCAGAGCATGGGTATTCAGATCCTGATGTTAGGCTTCCGAGCGCCGTTCTGTGCATTGCAAGTTCGCTATACGCTCCTCCTTCGTCAGAGACACTGGCGCTTAGTTCCCAATGTCAGGCATCCCAACGCTCGGAATTATTGTCACGAGAACCGAGCGCCTGAGGAAAAGACTGACCCATAAACACACAATCCCGACTTAGGAATCATTCGGCAAATACCAGCAAGGCCTGCGGTCAGTGAGCAGGCGGCAGCGTGAGGCTGCGGCTTCGAAATCCTTTCACAATTGCAAAATAGAATTCGGCAAACGGGTGCAGCCTCGAGTCGCAAACTTGATGCGACCTCTGACCTCGGTTCATTTTGAGACAGGGGAAAATAAGGACGGGCTGAGGTGCGATCTTGAACGCGGATTCAGGCACCGACGCAGGTTCGTCGAGATTGAGGGGACTTGTGAATGCCACAGCGCGTGAGATTCCAGCGTAACTGGATACCATATACAGCTTGCAGGGAAGGGAGGGGGCGTAGTCGAACAAAGACTATTGCTGTAAGGCTGCGCTGTAACGTCATTGATGAGGAAGCTGGCGCGTGTGGTGGCAGAGGTGATGCGTGGTGAGGGGTGGGGGGGGGGGGGGGGGGGGGGTGGTGCTCCGGAATATTGAACCGTAGTTGGAATAGGCGACAGGGGAGGGCATGGAATAGTTGGGAGAGTGAAGTTTATTTTGAAGGGAAGGTGGGACATAAAATTTATCACTGTGAGTGTAGGATCAACCGTATCCAACAACCATCTCGATTTCATAGAAACTCATGTGCGGCAACACGCCAACCACGACGGCATAGCACACACATCTCCAACAACTGTCGCGAAAATCAATTGCAGCTTGCATCTCCTGTCTCCCTGTTCTGTGAGAACTTTTTACACAGAACAACTTCCTTTTCCGGCACAAAACAGGAAGGTCAAGGACTAGCAGACGATTTATAATAGTCTTGAATGGATCGTTTTATTCGTCGATATTTTAGCGATTGGATGTTTCATGAATTTCTTACTCAATGAACTTGCCCATATACGCCGGTAAGAAATCGCCCGAATAGTCGACTTATCAATGAGCTAGCCTAATTCGATTTGCATCGATCATCATAACGTTGATGTCGCCCCCTGCCGAATGATGATCGAAATAAAATTTGGGGCGGGGCTACTATTCGATATGCACAAAAGAAATTATACTCTCAGCGAATGTTTTGATCCTACAGTCCCTTAGAGTTACAATTCTATGTTTTCAATACAATAATATATTATATTAATTTTCAGTCGTCAAATAAGTCACAACATAAATACCAATCTTTTCGGTCTATTTATTTTACAATGTGGCCTCACCAGAGCAGCGTTAACAACGCTCATAGCTTCAAAATGGCGTCGCTTATTCCCAAAAACGGAACTTTGTTCAATTATGCAGACACTGCCCCCGCACCAAGCAAGGACTTTTGTCAAGTTGTCGTAACAACTGAAGAGGTAAGCTATTCCCTGTTTCCATGACATTGAATATTCACACCAACACATGAACATTGAAAATAATGCATAGGCTAGTTGACAATGACTGTTCAAATATTCGGGTCTCGATTTAATAACAGGTTAAAATGCTAGACCTACCATCGGCCACTATGTCTAGATTAGCGGCTTGCCCCATGCCAAGCCTAATCTGGTTGTGTAGTCAATCTATGAATTATTCTTCATCCTACTTTCCGTCCATTTGAAATAGACATTTCATCAAACTCAACAGTTGTTTACACAATTCAATTATTAAGTCACAAGAAAGCTTTAACACTTCTAGCTCCGATCGAACGGTAATATAAATATATACCTTTCTGCTCTGATATTTGGGCGCAAATTAAAACATGTGTCTAGAAAACAACATATATCAAGAGCCTGTGAAAAATATGTCCCATTGCACCATAAGCTTACCACCGATCAATGCAATACTTGATTGAAGAAATGCTATCTATAGATCATTTCCGAAAAATCGTGATGTGATTTCCCGCAGCCTCATCCGCTTTACTTCCCTGCTAAGCTTGCGATACACGTGTACATTGACGCACTTATAAAATAATCTGCTGTATCTTACCGAGTTCAGACGCAGGAACCAATAGATGTCGATGGGTCATATTATTCTGAGCATGCGCAATGTACGTGTGCTTGAAAACAAACATGGTGCTGTGTTTCAGACTTTCTAACGCTTCCAAATTTATCGAACTATAACCAATTACCATGGATGAAATCCCCCGCCACAAAGCGATAAAATTGTTTGGACCATCATTGCTTTCTAAAAATCCATCACTTGGGTATGTTTTGTGTTTGGTAGTTGTCTGAATCAATATAAAATTTTATCACATTGCGTTGTTTTCAAACAGAGTAAGATGTCTAATCAGACGTCTTGTAGGGCTATAACACTTCATTACAAGTAAACATCCATACAAAATATTCTTAATTGTTTCAATATAATGTCACATACCTCGGTTGTGGGCACGTTTGTCAGATCAGTTGGAGACTGTACCGCTGGGTTTTAGCATTTACAAAACAACATATATCAAGAGCCTGTGAAAACAATTTGTGTATCTCTCCAAAAGCTTACCCAAAAAGGTGCTGTTCTTTAAAGAAAAATGCATTATATATGTTGATTTACAAAAAAATCATGACTCAACGACCACCTTTTGGTAAATATGGGGTCATAAGGTTAGTTGGCTCTCCCTTTGCTAGATGCTTATGGGATTGGTTCATCATGCAAGAGCTGAGTCGCAGCGCACACACTTTCTGGTGTTGAAATTTCAGATTTAGATTTGCCCTGCGGGCAGGCAGATTTCTTTTTTTGTCACGGCCATATCATTAGTTTAAAACCTAAAAACAATGCTATCAAAAAAGCTATCAGCAACATCCTGCTTACACTTTATTTATTTTTAAAAAGCGGCAATAAAGCTTTTTAAGGGTGAATATTTTTATGTATGCATGCTTTTGTCTAAACTCCATCAGCCTGTTAACAAAGGCATTTATGTGGCAAGATTGTACCCTAAGACGCTGATTCAAATGCTCACCATACTTTTTGAACTGTCATCTGTTTGAAATAATCTAGACTGGGCCTGTGCACAGTTACCGCCTTGTTGTAAATATAAACATAGTGCCATATGCTTATTGATTATGCCACCATGACTGCAATCATAATGGCAGTCAGGGATTGTTCATCTTGTGATGTCATTGACAATACAAATCAGTTAATTGGAAGTTCAAAAGTTCACCAGTTTTTGCTTCGCATTGTCCCAGTCCTAATGGAGAGGCATCAGTAGTTAGGTACGGTGCCAGGCTAGATTAATGGCTAGTCTCGGCCAATACTATTTCTGTATTAACATCAGCACAGTTCTTTTAAACAAAAATCAAGAATTTTCCCAAGGACTATCGTTCACACTAAGGTTGACTAAGTAATCGTATTCACACAAGGTCACCCCAAATTCAATCACTGGTTTTCTATCATTCCAATCGCAGAAAGTGAAAAAAAAATCATTTTTTAGGCAATGAATGATATATCAGTGCCATATCTGTTGTAATCTAATAATAGTGTCACAAAGGATTTCTTCTGCCAAGCCACCTGCTACATATCAGGATCCTGTCGTAGAGGTAATGTTGCTTTGCCATTTCTCTCACACAACCAGGCCTCTTGCACAGCCACATCTCTTGCTTGCACAGCAAGGCCTTATCTTTCACTGCCAAATCGCACTCTTCTCCGTCTCACACTAGGCGGCCTTTCACAGATAATCCTGTTTGAGGCCTGTTCATTAAACTGATATGATTTTGATATCAATTATTGACAGTACATAATTCTACTCCAGATATGCTTACATGAATCCTTGTGTAGTGTCCTATTTTGAGACTTACCCCAAGCCTTACAACTGTTACTCCCTCGTTGTTATAACTATGTCCATGTTATGTTGGTTTCTCTCCTCACAATTGTGGAATTTTATCTGCAGAATGTTTTTTTAATTGGGTCTAATTTCTTAATTATGTTCCGCTGATCAACGTAAAGATAAACCTATATCTTACGGTGTACTTTCTTGCTATCTCTATTCAGTGTCAGTTCTCCATGTGTTATAATTTTGCCTGGCCTGTACTCTCACTAATCCTTATTCATACCTGTTGATTTATCCGTCCAATATTAGAGGAGTTTAGGCAGCTTATGTTTGTTATACCTCATTTTGAAAAACTAACTAAAGTACGTGTTAATTTCTTTGATAATGTTGTATATTGTTTATGTTAAATCCAATGTTTATGCTATTCAATCCACTAATGCACTTCTTCATAATCTGGTCAAGATTTCGGTGCATCTTGAAATTCAACATATTGTTTATGGTTTTTGGTGGTAAAAAGTTAGTTTATAGCTCAATTACCTCAAGGTGCTTACCTGGGAGGTCTTTATGTCGCCTGGTAATGACAGTTATTCCATTTACCCTGAATTTGCCGTCCATGTGCCAGTATTAATTTAGAACCTGCTACCACAGAGGTTACATTTGAACATCATTATGAAAACAACTGTTAAAAAAAACCTACTGATATGATGTTTGCTTTTTTTTGCTTGTATTTAGTTTCTGAGTTTAAAGCTTTTGTGTATGGAGTTTGATGTGCCTACTAGCATTTGACCTGAACACCCTGATTTTGTTGCTCGCTCACGTCTTTTTATATCTGCCTGATCTCTGGTTGAGTGTATTTGTTTCATCCAGCTTTAAGGATGCTGTGATCATTTGAGTTTTCAAAAGCTATCGGATAAAAACAATGCGATCCTCTTTCTAATGGAATTCTGTATGAATAAATGAATGATATTTTTACTACTTTTATTCTGTGTTGTCATAACGTCCTAATTTATTAATGTCTTCCTGTTATGCCAGTATAATTATTCAGAAGTGATCCTACAAGCAACTCCTCCCACCAACAATCATTCTCCATAGCTCCCCCCAACAGCCATCAAATTATCCATAGAATCTCCAATATGCAATTAGTTTCCATAGGTCTTCCCACTAAAAACAATTCTCCACATCACCACCCAAAAGCCATTCTTCTCCACAGCTTCTCAAGTGAGCAATGATAACGTCTAGGTCCAACAAGTCAACATTCTCTCCTCCAAACAGCCACAATAGTTCCTCCCACCAGCCACCTTGATCCATAGCTCGCCCACCACAGGGCCACCATGCTCAGTAGCAACACTATACATCCCACCCCACGTCCAATGACGTCATTCTGCACTGAAGCACATGACCTGCATGAGTGGAATACTGGAGTAGAAATGTTAGCATTAATATAACATCCGGTTTGATGCCATGTTTTACTGCGACCGCATAGTTCTCATAAAAATTGATCACTCTGATGCCTGAAATGACACAGGCTGTAGCGAATTAGAAGATAAGATAAAAGCGGATGCATTTGAAGAGAATAGTAGGTCAAATGATCTTGGCTGCGCGCGTGTTTGCATGCCCAGGTATTCTGATAACAAAGCAAATATGTGAATAGCCTTTCAAGACGTCTGATTAGACGTCTTACTCTGTTTGAAAACAACGCAATGTGATAAATTTTTATATTGATTCAGACAACTACCAAACACTAAACATACCCAAGTGATAGAGTTTTAGAATGCAATGATGTTCAGGGACAATTTTATCTCTTTGTGGCGGGGGATTTCTTCAATGGTAATTAGTTATAGTTCGATAAATTTGGAAGCGGTAGAAAGTCTGAAACACAGCAATATGTGTGTTTTCAAGTTCAAAACCACGTAGGTATTCTAAGAGTATTTTGATACCCGAATTCTCCACCAGTTGTTCTAAGAGTCTTTTTGTACCCAGATTCTCCACCAGTTCTTCTAAGGGTCTTTTGTAGTTTCTTAGAAACGGGTTGTTGGCAAAACTCGAAAACTTGTATAATCTGGATAATTTGGGTTTATTGACTCTAGTAGTCTTCGTCTCTCCTGGCAAGCTTCTTCCTGTGCTCCCAACGTGGTAAGCTTTTGGTGCGATGGGACATATTTTTACACCGGCTCTTGACATATGTTGTTTTCTAGATGACAAACCCAACGACATAGCCAAACGCATTTTATAATGCGCGCCCAAAATGTTGAAGCAAAACGGTATATAATAATATTACCGTTCAACCGGAGCTAATATGTGAAGAGTCATATCACATGCATGAAACCAAATGAAGGCAAAGAAAAAACCCTGGAAACATATATTGTAGAAATACATCAGACCCCGATCGCTTGTACCTATGATTTAACATTGCTAAACAAGTCGTAGCCCAACAAAGACAAGGTAAGGTGACTCTCCCTGTGGAGCTCCAACCTCTGCCCCGAGTTCCCCCCATTTCCTGACGGCCTATTATACTATCAAGTGCAGGGGTATTTGATGATTGGATGCGGTTTGTTGGGGAAGTTTAACTGTGGCCCATTTACTTCTCTAGTCTACTTATTATCTAACTCAGCTGGTACAACATTATTCTGAAATTATTTCATCAACAATGTCATCTCAACAGACGTAAACAAGAAATGTTGGAGATGGTTTGAGGACTATAAGATGTTACATGCATAATTCATGCAGATATGGTTTTCCCTGGCCGAACCCGCGTGGAAACCATTTACTGACTCTGAACTTGTCCCCGGTTTCATTTGGCTTCTTATTTGCGATATATTTCAGATAACTTGTTTATAATTTATTACGAAAATAACGTTGCGCTGATTAACATATTTTATCGTAATATATCATTCCCCTATCACCTGTTCGGTAGAGTGTTAATAGCGTTCGTTAATTTTCAATACTCTTTTTCAGAATTATTCACTTGTCAAATAGCAATACGGATAACAGCCGACCATCGATTGTACCAATGCAGTGAAATGTGATCGTCTGAATAATGCTGCCAACAAGGTTATCAAATGAACTGAGCAAGTTGTTTTATCCAAGAGTTTATTTCTTAACAAGATAGTAATTGAGATCATTCACCCCATATCCCGGTTCATAGTAACATCACTGATAGACCTTCATCTGAAGTTTTCCAGACCTGGCGTGACCTCAATACGCTCAGAGATATATTCACTGGCATCATTAATCCATTAAACACAATCATATCAAGATACATATATATATATATATATATATATAGATATATATATATATATATATATATATATATACATATATTTATACATATATATATAATACATATATATATATATATATATATATATATATATATATATATATATATATATATATATATATATATATATATATATATATATATATATATATATATATATATATCAAGCGTGTGCATAGATCAAAAGATATATATGATTATGTTTTCCATTTGGTACATAGGCTCGTCCGCTATTGGACACATCGAATAACATGATAAGGCACAGAGCATAGTGAGGTAACTACCAACAGCAATTGCGGGGGCCCCTCATTTCGAATCGCCTCGGCATACGCGGATCAATCGAGCCCATAGATCCCTTACTCCCAGTTGGTCCACGCAATCCAATAGATCCTTTAATTCCTTTAGCGCCAGTTGGTCCACGCACCCCAAGAGATCCTTTAGTTCCTTTAGCACCTGTTGGTCCACGCGACCCAAAAGATCCTTTAATTCCTTTAGCGCCAGTTGGGCCAGTTAGTCCACGCACTCCAATGGATCCTTTAGCTCCTTTAGCGCCAGTTAATCCACGCACACCGAGGGATCCTTTAGCTCCTTTAGAGCCAGCTGATCCACGCACTCCAACGAATCCTTTAGCTCCTTTAGCGCCAGTTGATCCACGCACTCCGAGGGATCCTTTAGTTCCTTTAGCGCCAGTTGGGCCTGTTAGTCCACGCGCTCCAATAGATCCTTTAGTTCCTTTAGCGCCAATTAGGCCTGATAGTCCACGTGCTCCAATAGATCCATTAGTTCCCTTAGCGCCGGTTGGGCCTGTTAGTCCCCGTGCTCCAATAGATCCATTAGTTCCTTTAGCGCCAGTTGGGCCTGTTAGTCCACGCACTCCGAGGGATCCTTTAGTTCCTTTAGCGCCAGTACGGCCTGTTAGTCCACGCGCTCCAATAGATCCTTTAGTTCCTTTAGCGCCAATTAGGCCTGATAGTCCACGTGCTCCAATAGATCCATTAGTTCCCTTAGCGCCGGTTGGGCCTGTTAGTCCCCGTGCTCCAATAGATCCATTAGTTCCTTTAGCGCCAGTTGGGCCTGTTAGTCCACGCGCTCCAATAGATCCTTTAGTTCCTTTAGCGCCAGTACGGCCTGTTAGTCCACGCGCTCCAATAGATCCTTTAGTTCCTTTAGCGCCGGTTGGGCCTGTTAGTCCACGCGCTCCAATAGATCCTATAGCTCCCTTAGCGCCGGTTGGGCCTGTTAGTCCACGTGCTCCAATAGATCCATTAGTTCCTTTAGCGCCAGTTGGGCCTGTTAGTCCACGTGCTCCAATAGATCCATTTGTTCCCTTAGCGCCGGTTGGGCCTGTTAGTCCACGCGCTCCAATAGATCCTGTAGTTCCCTTAGCGCCAGTTGGGCCTGTTAGTCCACGCACCCCAACAGATCCCTTAGTTCCTTGAGCGCCAGTTGGACCTGTTAGTCCACGAAACCCAACAGATCCCTTAATTCCTTTAGCGCCAGTTGGGCCTGTTAGTCCACGCGCCCCAATAGATCCATTAGTTCCCTTAGCGCCAGTTGGGCCAGTTAGTCCCATCACTCCGTGTGGCCCTGTCGTTCCTTTAACTCCTTTCTCACCTTTAGGTCCTGTAGGACCATCGTTACCATGATTGCCTTTGACGCCCGTTGGACCAATTAACCCCTGAGAACCTGCATCTCCTTTGAAGCCTCTGAGACCAGACAATCCAACTAGACCAGGATCCCCCTTTTCACCCTTTTGAACTGGACAACAAACAATTCTTCATATTGTCAAAATGCATGGTAATTGCAAATATCAATATATTGCACAATGTTGGTCTCTAAGTATATTCACGAAGATATCAACCAATCAATCCTACCTGGGTATAACGTAGTATTATTCTTACCCTGAATTCGAGATATATTCACTAATTCCAAATGCAGGGATTCCATGGTGGCCATTATTTGATCGGTACCTGCTTCTAACCGACTAACTCGGGTATCCATCCGTTCTAAGCCGCCAACACCTACTTCTCGCAACATTCCACTAGAATCTGCCAGTTTAGAAGTTATCACCAGCTCTAGTCGTGCGCTGATACTGTCCTCTAACTGTCGCATCAGTGGGTTGCTATCACCACTCAGACCCGAGGACAGCTTGGCATCCACAGTGTGCTGTATATAGGCCTCTAACCTTGGCCATAACGCATTGATGACGTCATCCATACCATGCGACAACCGTTTTGTGTCGAAGGCTGTGGTTGGTTGGCTGGCTGATGTGTGAAGCCAGGAGAGGTAGGCAATCACCATCAGCAGTGAGTGCATCCTAAACCTATCGGGCATCAAAGTTGCTGACCAAATCATTTGGGACATTTTGCTCTCTTCCCTCAAATTCCTGAAATGGCCTCAGTCCCAGAAATCTGAATCAAAATACACAATAATCGGTTGGTAACAGCTGTTTATTGCAAAAAATAGTCCTAACTGCATCTCGAAAGTCAACAACAAAAATATTGAGACACACCTTTTTTATTACAGGTATAGCTGATAATTTTGACTCTTTAGAAGGTTTTTCTGTGACGTCATTGAACGACTAGGAAACCAGGTTTTTTTTTAAATTTGTTGAACCCATCTGTCGGAATAAGACGAAATAATAAGTAAAAACCGTCTTGTATATTTACACATCATATCCTGTCGGACAGGCGCTGATGCGCCGAGTTTTATGTCCATAGGGAAAGTTGTTCCTCACATTGAATGTGTATTTTTATTGGGGAGAAAATGGAACTATTTAGAATCACATAATATTGTTGGCTTTGCTTTTAGCATTTCGATACGAGTTGTTTTACATGAGTAAGTAAAATATTTCCATATTCAGTCAAAAAGTTTTACAATTCCAATAAAATAAGAAACTTAACATACCCTTTTGTCACTGGTATCGCTTAAGAATCGATCCTGTGTCCTGGTCTGAGGCAGAGACTCAAATGATTATCGGGTGCTGCCAACTCAGAGACAATGAGAGACAGCGAGTTTTAATCCGCTATGCGGCGCCACGGAGCAATGCGGTCCCTCGCCTACTTCCGGCGGTCTAATACACACGGTTGACATAGAACATTGAGAACTATGTTATTTTTCATCGAAACCTTTCGAGTTATATCGTTGATATCCTTGGAGAAAATCATCACTTATATGTATAGGTTAGATCGTCTAACCATACAGCAATTGAAAATAGAGCTGAAGAAGCGAAATGCGAAGCTTAGCGGACGAAGAAAATTAACTTATTGAAAGGTCAGTTGAAATCGGTTGCTTGATCCGTATATTTTGTGTTTACGTGGGGATGAATCTTTAATCTGACCCAGTTCTTTTCATGTAAACACCCTGTTCCTTTCTTATTTATTGTTTTTATGCTATTTTGTCTCCCCTTCGATCAGAATATCTGTTACAGTTGTTTTATAAATAACATGAACATTGGGTTAGTATTTCCTAAACCAGTGGTCTACTTGCTGGAACTAAGCTTGCCCAAATTCGGGAATAGGTCCATTAGGTTCCCTCGCAGTTCCCGACTGGGTCTGCCTTTAATCCCGCCAGTCTATGTATACACTCACAGCCGGACATTCTTCTGTTTCTTGGCACCCTGTTCTTCCGTTGTCCGCGGAGTACCAAACAGACCAGCTCCGCCGTTCTTTGCGCGAGATTGGCCGAATGTAGTTGTATGTTGACGCAGGGAGCAACAGGAAACCGAAAGTAAATGGTCTTCGGACGTTGTTCGGCCGACCAAATTTGCCTAGATCGGCCAAAGATCGGTGTTAGATACATGTTAGTAGAAATTCATACTTGACAATGACAATACTGAATTGGCAACATCTTCGCTTTGTCTGAAAACCGTCTCCTATATCAGGATGTGTATTTATGGTATATCATATTCATCGGGAAGTTACATAGCCATTATAGATAGGAGGGTACATATGGATTGACGTAATCTATGAATCCGGATGACAAATCGCTCCTGGATGGCAGATAATCTGATATTTAGTCAAACTATGAAGTGATGTGCGCACAATGTAGCAAGACTTATCTCGATGCAGTGCAAAAAGTTAAATGCTTATACCAACCATATCCGGGGTGCATTTCAATTGAATGACAGCTGTGACGTTGAAGCATTCCGTCCACGTCGCCGCAGATGAACTAGTACATGAAACTGGGTGAAAGTTCTCGAGGCCAGGCAGCAATGTGCAATACAACTCTCTCTCTCTCTCTCTCTCTCTCTCTCTCTCTCTCTCTCTCTCTCTCTCTCTCTCTCTCTCTCTCTCTCTCTCTCTCTCTCTCTCTCTCTCTCTCTCTCTCTCTCTCTCTCTCTCGGATGAGTACGTGTGTACGGGACGTTTGGAGAGTAACAAATTCTTTTTTTCCCTTTCAAAAACGATCCATTTGCAATCAACACTATGACAAAACGCTTGTTATTTTACCACCGCACCCCAACCAAAAAGTTTGAGTAATACAATTACAAAACAAATAAAAAAACACATTCACCATAATAAATAAAAACGCATCGACATACACTGGCTTTCGATCGTTTTATTTCAGTTTCCTTTAATCCTTTATTTCTTCTTATCTTTTCGCTTTCGTAATTTCCTACATCTTTCTAGTGCTGGTGTGCAGTTAATCCCTATACTTACCTTACCAGCTTATTTTACCTCGATCGCTTAAAACGTTATAAGTCATAACGTCGGTTTTCAAAGATATGACTGCAGAGACAAGGTCTCAGATTAGTGATGGCCTCTTATCGGGGCCCAGGGAAAATAATTCACGAGGGTGTTCGAGGCGCATGGCCGTCACGAAAAAGTGGTCATTGGAGTATGGGGCTTAAAGCCTCAATGGAAGATTCAACGCTCTTGGTGGAATCTGATGAAAGGATAGTGATCATAAAAGACAAATATCCTAAGGTAGTCAATGAGCGTCTGTTCTTGCGTTTAGAAGTATGGTAGGCAGATTAGGCCGAATTATTTTGACATCGATGATATGAATGACTGATTGTTTATCAATTGTCACATACACTTTGAGAATTGCAAAATTTCATCACTGCAGGGCAATGTTGCTGTGAAACATTCATAGCGCTAATGTGTCGAAGATAAGAACTTTTCGAAATTTCTTTGGCTGGATACAATCCCCTTTGAAGAAATATCACACGGGAACTTGTTGATAAACACTCATATGTGTAAAAATTCATTCATTATATGTATTCATTATGTGTGCATTGTGTGTGCATTGTGTGTGAGTGGGACTTTTTCGCATAGTATTGGAACCCAACATTGCTGAACATCCTGCAGGTTTCGCCCGTACCAGACCTAAGGCTAAGGACTATTGTCACTCAGCCAATATTAGTTCTGAAGGGTGTGTTTATGTGAGGTAAGAGTGGGGGTGGGGGGGAGGACAAGCTTTTGAAGTTTGCAGGCTCTGTAGCCTGGTTTTGCCTCCGCTCAGAGATATAGAGGTACCTCATATCACCAAGGTTGCCGCTAGCCCTGCGCACACTAGGAAAAGCACTTAGACTCTGACAGCATCCGTGCAACTATTGATCTCTCATATCCGCCCTATAGATGTGATAACAGACTGTCAACAATTATATTTAGGGACGAGGTAACTTGCCTATGTGCAGACATATCATTTCATTAAAGAAGTCTTGTAGGGCATGGTCGTAGTAACTTAGAAGAAGAATTAACATAGGTTTTTAAGGCATAGATTTATTGACTTGCGAGTAATGGTATTATTTTACTTGGTGTTACTGAGATAAATGTCACACACTTGTGGTTGATACTTTATTAAATGAATGCAAGATTATATAGATAAGCCGTTTCGTGAGTTAAGATGTTAAATTATCATTTGTATTTACTATTCAACATCCTTAAGTTGTATGGCAAAACATACTTAAATGAAACATGTTGTATTGACATATTTGATTTATTTGTAGGCTAGACACGGTTTTCTTGTTCTACCAAGAGAAAACATTCCCAATGTGAAAGCTCTTAAACCCTTACATCTACCTCTGCTTCAACATATGGAAGATCGCGGCAAGGCTATAGCTGAAAGGTACTTCTCTAATTATCTTCTTTTATATGCTGTTCATAACTTACGCTGCGCTATTTTGAAGATCCTTCGACAACCAATCCCCCTTAATGCTCCCAAACACTAGCCCACTCCCCTCGCAAAGCACACAGTTATGCCAGCCCTTATCCCCCACCCACACTCTGTGTTCTATAATGTGCCAACCTTAAGTAAACAAATTGCTTTGCAACTTTAAATGTTTTCACCTTTAAAAATGAATTGCCGTTGTTTTCGTTGTTGATGTGGTGTTTGTTTATTTTGTGCTGTGATAGATTTTTTAAACCACAAACATTGTTTCTGCTCATAGATGTAGCCAAGTGTTGGATTTCCGATATGGTTACCATTCCATTCCAAGCATGAGGTACATTAGTGTTTCTATTTATATCTCATGATAAATACAATTAGACCAAAATATAACGAGAATTTTACATGGTCCTTACATGTACTGTTTTACATGGTCCATACATGTACTGTTTAATATGGTCCTTACATGTACTGTTTTACATGGTCCTTACATGTACTGTTTTACATGGTCCTTACATGTACTGTTTTACATGGTCCTTACATGTACTGTTTTACATGGTCCTTACATGTACTGTTTTACATGGTCCTTACATGTACTGTTTTACATGGTCCTTACATGTACTGAATTTGCTTTTGAATTCAGAGCCTTGTTATATTTAATGAAAAGTTTGGTCAGAAATCAATCAAAGGAGGTCATGGAAGCTGTACATATGACTTGTTGAAGCTATACCTCGATTGGGAAACTATTCCACATCGTCATTACTGATCCTGAATAATTTCAGTCTTTGATTCATTAAGTGTTGATGGTGAGGTCAAACCACTTATTGTGACATCAACCTGTATGCCAATTATGTCTCCATAAAAAAATATCAGTGTCATTATACACCACTTGTAGCTAATATAATTTATTTGTAGATACAAAATCAGTTAGTCAGGTCCACATGCATGCGATAAGCCAAGACTTTGATTCATTATGCTTAAAGACAAAGAAACATTGGAATTCATTCACAACAGACTACTTTATTGACTCTAGAGATAAACTTTACAAAAGAAAAATATTACTAAGGGTAATGTATAATTATTGCTAGTATTTTTTTTTTATGATGCACATGCTCGAGGAAGGTCAGGTCAAAGTCAAACAGACTCGTCATAGTGCCTTTCTGAAGAGTTATCTAAGGTTTGAAATGGTTATGACCTACTCATTCTTCAGTACTCCCTCTCTATTTTCTCTCTCACTCTCTCACTCTCTCTCTCTCTCTCTCTCTCTCTCTCTCTCTCTCTCTCTCGCTCTCTCTCTCTCTCTCTCTCTCTCTCTCTCTCTCTCTCTCTCTCTCTCTCTCTATATATATATATATATATATATATGTATCAACTATATTTATATATATATATATATATATATATATATATGTGTGTGTGTGTGTGTGTGTGTGTGTGTGTGTGTGTGTGTGTGTGTGTGTGTGTGTGTGTGTGTGTGTGTGCGTGTAACATTTATTATGGAAATATTTTATAACGGTCGAGCGTTATCATTCAATTGATTGAAATTGATTTCAGGTCAATTTTTTACTTAAGTTTCTTTATGAAGATGCCATTTTTGCGGACAGAATCAAAAGAACATGCCAGCTTTGAAGATGCATATCATTAAACACATACCCAAAGAAGTGAAATGAAAGTTTACCTCACCTCTGATCATGTAAATGTGTGTATATGGTCAACAATACATCATTTAGCAAAACAAAAACTATGGTTATCTTTTTAAACGGTAATAAAAGCAGAAAAATATATTTAAGTGAGTAAATACGAGTAAATAAAAATGCTTCTCAGATGCAAGAAGAATGTCTGATGGCACATTTATCAGTATATCTTGAAAATATATTGTGGCAGGGTACATACACGATTAACAGACACAGCGCCGTACGTTAGCCTTGATAGCACAGATTTTCCCCCATATTTTCTATTGGTGCACTAGTTCAACAGTGTGTCGTTCACAACCTGCTAACAAGATCTTCTAGGTGCTCCACTCTCTCGATAAGATCATCGTTCTTAACTTCCAGATCTCTCACCATGTCCTGCAGTTCCACAAGGTATTCCATCATACTTAGTCTCCATATCACTCAGCGCGTCCTGCAGATCTATTTTTTTGTCTTTCAGATAATCTATTTCTTACTTCAACTCTTTTACACATACTTCAAGTTCATCAAAAGTGTTCATTTATATACCTCGTACCCTCGTTTGTTCAATATATCTGTACATACAGTGCGTATATGTCCGTACAATTAAAATCATTTTCTATATTGAGGCGGGTCATTCACAGTCCGCTTAATGGTAAAGAAGCACCCAATTCATCTTTTTCATCGATTAAAACAGTCTGCCACGCTTTTACAGATCTGGCCTTAATTTCGCCCTTCATTTGGGTATATTTTGTGACCTCAGCTAAAACGAGCTTAAACTCATGATCCGAGATATTACCATCTTCAAGTGCTGTCGATACAATGTCAGCAATGGTATTCAATTTGTTCTGTGCTACAATGCGGATCTGATCATGTTTTTTCACCTTAGTGGTCAGCCGCTGATGAATTTTCCAGCAATTACAAGTAGCCCACAAGCGGCTCCAGTAGCTCCCAACACTGTGGCAATAGGAATGGCAACTACCGTAGACATTACACCTGCACATACAAACCGTAACTAAAGCAGTGTCTACTGCGTCCACTGAGTTTACTGCGCGCCTTTATTTTTTGTACATAGCGCTTCTTGAGACTGATCTCAATCAGCGGATAGGAGTGCCCTGAATTCTCATCAGGCGGCTCCAGAGGAATGGGCGACTGTTGTTTCATACTGCCGGTGTATACACATAAGTCTATGTGTCAAGCTCAATTAGGAGTGATACTAATGACTTTGTTGCCCGGTGACATCAACACGTGTTCTGACACTAATTTGGTCACCTTCAGCCAACTCGAGAAGTGTGGTAAACACTTTGACGCCCACATGTTCGTCCCTTTCTTTGGTTACATAATAGCCGCCTCGATGACACGATTAACAACAATACTTACACCTAGAAGGTCCGGCCGCGCACTCGCCCCCCTCACCGACCCAAAATTCAACTCTACCACTGCATGAACCCGCTCACAAAAACTGACATTAGAGGACAACTCCTACGTAATGGTCTTTTTTTCGGTTGCACGCCCTCCATACGTTGTTATCTCACTGGTATCCAGATATACGAGAGTCTCTCGCGGCCTGTGTTATTGGAAAATCGCCTTATTGGCGAAATATTTACACCACTAATGTATATATATATATATAAATATATATAAATATATATATATATATATATATATATATATATTTATATATATACATATATATATATATATATATATATGCATATATATATGTATATATATACATATATATATACATATATATATATATACATATATATATATATATATATATATATAAATATATACATATATATATACATATATATAACTGTGGTGACGTACGTCACCGCTGTGGTCCAATGGCTTTAACGTGACGGCGTTGCATTAAAAGCGTATGACACCTCTGAGGAGCTTGGCCCTTAACGTGTCAGCGCTAGTAACACACGTCCCCCGGAACCGCCCTGGCCTTTTAGGCGGCAAAGAAATGTACACTTGTACGGTGACTTGTAGCCGACCCGCCAAGAAGCAGAGAACTAGCCAGCTAGAAAGCTCAACGAAGAAGCTAGTAAAGTAGTGAAAGCAGCCAAGAAGAAGATACAGCAAGTAGCCAACCGCCCTACGACAGCTAAAGGTAAGCGGGCTTAGGAAATCACTATATTGGTGTCAGAAGTGATCGTATCTACGTCTGGTTTTTATACCGTTTCTGGCCCTGACTTTTTAATTAGACGCTTTTGCGCAGGAAATATTAGTACGCCTTTTGACACCTGGTGGTTTCTTGGCCTTGCTGCCTTACGCCTTACTTTAGTCAAGCTTGATTTGTGCATGCTATTTAGGTTGACTATTACGTAAGTGCCGTGGTTGTTTGTAGGGTTACGGTTGCTTGTCGTTTGCCTTGCTGTGTTCATTGCGTGGTAGTGTTTTCGTGAAGGGCGGATTTCTATCAGCGTAACCGTTTTGATTGAGTTTCTCTGTTGTCGAGCTCTTGATGATGGCCTCCTGTGATGTGTCCTTCCCGCGCGCGGCCCCTAACGCCCCTATCTCTATCAATTATGCCCCGGCTAATATGCTTTGCTTAATACCGGGGGTGGGGGCTAAACTGGCCGCGGCTATTGTTGTGATCAGGGAGGAACAGGGCAATTTCACGGAGGTGTCTTTGAGGGCTTTGCTTCGGGGGAGCCTGTCATCGGCGGCGCTCGCGTTGGTGGATTTCGCGCCAAACCCCGCGCTGGGCGGCGCGGGACGTAACGATACACAGAGCGAGCCACCGCAAAACAGCAAGGCATGGGATAAGGGTTTGGGCGGCGGGATACAAGCACTCGGTGCTTCAGGCGGTTCGCGGGATGCGGGATTGCATGCGCCAGGTTGGACGGGTATGCGGAAGCGGGGTTCCACGATGGAACTAACCCCGAGTGTCGGCGGTATCCAGGTCGGGGAGGAGTGGAGGGGTTGGCCGCGTGTGCCGTCTATGCCTGCCCCCATTCCTCGGCGGGTCGCGGGTCTGGAGTTGGACTTGGGGTCTTCCGGCCTTGCAGGTGTCGACGCAGTCTCGCCTCCCTACCAGTCGGGGGATGTCGGGGCTTGCGGCGACGCCTTGCTACATGGGGTCGGAGACTTCCGGGGGTACTACCGCCGTGACGTGCCTGCGGATGGGGGCGACGGGCGTTATGCTGCGGCCCTGCCTCGCGTTCCTCCCGGTTTTGAGGGACACCCCCGTCCACCTCAAGCTGCGGTTGTTAGCACTCCTTATCGCCATCCCGTTGCCAGCCCTAAGGGAATGTGGGGTAATATTGTTTCCCCCGTAGGCTGCTTCCCACCCCCCCGCTGAACCGACCATGGGATGCCTGTTCTGTGGGGACTATGCGGTCGCCAAGGAGACGGTTGCCTGTCACACCTCCGACGGTACCATTTGTCGGGAGTGCGAGGGGTAATCCTGATCTCCATTATACTGGGCGTCCCGGGTCGAGGTTCCCGGCACAGGGTGGGTATGAGCGGCCTCGGGTTGCGGGAAACGCCTCGGGCCACTTTGAACAGTTGCCGCATTCGGTAACTGCGGCCCCCTACTCTGCATACAGCGCCGCTCCTGTCGCTGACCACCGGAATAACCAAGGTCCCTATGACAGCAGGGGATGGGACCCCGCCAAGGGCCCCCTAGGGGCCTTTCATTTGATGGAGTCCGGGGGTGGAAGATTTTCCGGCAGCGATTTGAGCGATATGCATTCGCTCGCGGCTGGTCTGAGGATCAGAAGAGCGAATGCCTATGCTGGGCTATGGTGGGAAAGGCGGCAGCGGTCCACTCCGCCATCATAGGTGATGATCTGGGTGTTCCCTTTGGTGTCGTGATGGATGAACTTGAGCACCGCTTTGGGTCTGGGGACTTGTACGAGGTCGCCCAGGCCAAGTTCAACCAGGCCACGCAGGCACCAGGGGAGGACCTTATGGAGTGGAGTGACAGAATCAGAAGTCTGTCACTCGAGGCATTGTCTGGCCTGCCCGACAATTACAGGGTGTGGCAGACGGTTGTCTCGCTTCTGCCAGGGGCTGCAGGATCGAGATGCGGCGCACCACACCCTCTTGCGGCACCCGCAAACCCTCCGTGAAGCAATAGACCTGGTAAAGGACTTCCAACAACAATACCAGGCATGCTACGGAAAGCAGTCCCGGAGGCGGGGAAGGGAAGGGGAGGGTGTACCCCCAAGGGTTTCAGCAGTAACTGGCCCTGGTGAGGTGGAGAGCCTCGCGCGCCTGATGAGTCAGCTGCAGCGTGAGGTCCTGACCCTGACTAGGGCCATGCAAAAGCTGAATGATCAGGGGTCACCCAAAGCCACTCAGAGTCCCTCCCGTTATAAATCTCCCAAAAGAGAAGCTGGGCCCTGTTTCCGTTGTGGGAAACAGGGGCACTTTAAGAGGGAATGCCCAATGGCCCGGGAAGGGAGTCCCAGAACTCCGCAGGGAACAAAGTCGGGAAACGCCCAGGGGTCGGGCCAAGGGGCAGGTCGCCGATCCCCTCAACACTAGTGCCTCCGGTCTGTGTGGGTTGTGGGGCTGTAGGGGGTTGTGGTGATGCTGTAAAAGGTAGAGCCTGGGGTAAGGTTCTGGCGGGTAAGGGGCCTAGGATACAGGTTCATGGCGACCTGTGTACTTCCGCCGATGCACCAATGCCACCTCCGGTTCCTCCCCAGAATGTCAGCACTGCCGGTGAAGGTAGTGCGGCACGAAAGGGACAAGGGCTGAGAGAGCGAGCAAAAGGTAGCTCATCTGGCGCCACAGGAATGTCCATGGCACCTCGTATACCCCCTCTTACCCAAGTTAATCAAGCAAACTCGGCTCCTCAATCCATTGGGTCACCACAATCGACACCATTGGACAACTACAGGGGACCTCATGATGCACAACGGGTTGGGGGACCGGTGACGGAGTTGGCCAGTAGCAGGGTAACCGATGAGGTGCCCAATGAAAGCGTATTGGTGTGCCAACTCCTATCCGCGTCTCAGTTTACCCTACCAGTGCAGATTGGTGGTATGACTGTAGATGCCGTTGTCGATACCGCTGCAGAGGCCACGATTATGTCTGACCGTGTTTTCCGCCAGCTAAACCCACAGCCGCGGAAGGTCAGGGATGTCAGGCTACTGACTGCAGGTAGAGACATGGCTATGGCCGGGTTCGTGTGTGGGACCGGTGGAGTTGAATGTGGGCCATAAGCTCTACCAGGCTGAAGTATATGTTGCACCTATCGCACAAGACCTGTTATTGGGATTTGACATCCTCGTCAACAAGTGGCAAGCTGTATTAGATATGGCTAACGCAACCCTTGCCTTTGACAATCAAGTGGTCAATCTCAATATTGGGAGGGCAACAGACACCCTGTCCGCCGCACGAGTAACGGTCAAGCGGAAGCATGTCATACCTCCCAACTCCATGAGCAGGATCGTTTGCGATGTGAGTGCCATTATGCCCGACTATTTGGTCGAACCGGAAACAGAAACTGGTTTACTGGTGCCTCGTACAATTAGAAGCGGCGGGACGGAACCGGTGGTGTTGTTCCTGAATCCCTCAGACAGATTCTGTACACTGAAGGCCGGAGAATTCGTGGGGAGAGCTAGACCAATTGCGAACTATGTATCCCCACCAGAGCCGGCAGGACCACGAGTGCAAGGGATCAGGACACCCACAGAAGGGGAGGCCAAAGAATGCACACCTGATCATATCACCGAGATGCTGCAGGCCTCCCGCAAGCATCTAACAGAGCCACAGTACGAGGCATTGGAAACAACCCTAGTAGCATACAAGGATGTGTTTGCTAGGGATGAGTTCGACCTGGGCAACTTTACAAAAGGTAGAGCATTCCATTGACACCGGAGTAGCCAAGCCAGTCAAGGTCCGTATGAGGCGCACCCCACGAGGATTCGCTGAGGAGGAAGAGGCTCATCTAAGAAAGATGTTGGATGCCGGCGTGATCCAAGAATCGACATCGGAATGGGCCTCAGCCCCAGTGCTAGTACGGAAGAGGGATGGGACGGTACGTTGGTGTATAGACTATAGAGCTTTGAACAATGTAACCACCAAGGACGTATTCCCCCTCCCCCTAGTGGATGACTGCCTTGACACCCTAGTGGGCAACACATGGTTCTCCAAATTGGATGCTAATTCGGCATATTGGCAGATCGGAATCAAGACGGAGGACCAGAAGAAAAAACTGCATTCATAACCAAATACGGCCTGTTTGAACACGTGAAGATGGGATTCGGGTTATGCAATGCCCCTGCCACATTCGCTAGGGTAATCAACTTGGTACTCCGGGGGCTCAATTGGAACACTGTCCTGGCTTTCCTGGATGACGTCCTGGTTCTCGGATCAAGCTTCGAACAACACCTACAGGCCCTGAGGGAGGTTCTAACTCGGTTCCGTCAGAATGGCCTGAAGCTGAAGCCGAAGAAATGCCTGTTCTTCCAAACAGAGGTAGAGTTCTTAGGGAGAATTGTCAACGGGGACAATATAAGAATGTCCGAGACGGATACAGCGGTGGTGGACAAGTGGCCGGAGCCCACCAAGGCGAAAGATGTGGAACGTTTCATGGGGCTCGCCAATTACCACCGCTCCTTCATCAAAAACTTCTCCCTGTTGGCTGACCCACTCTACCAAGTAACAGGAAAACAAGGATTCAGATGGAAAAAAAAGAGCAGCGCGACGCCTTTCAAGCCTTGAAGGAGGCTCTGACCTCTCCCCCTGTCTTAGCATTACCAAACAGGAGGGATGAGTTCATCCTTGACACTGACGCGTCAGATGTGGCTGTGGGAGCAGAGCTGCTTCAAGTCCAGGACGGTGAGGAGAGGGTAGTTGCCTATGGCAGCTTCGCCCTCACTAAGGAGCAACGCAGGTACTGCACTACACGCAAGGAACTGCTGGCGGTTGTAAGGTTCACCCGGCAGTTCAGGCATTACCTGCTGGGGAGCCCATTTGTGATACGAACAGACCACGCGAGCCTGACATGGCTTCTCAACTTCAAAGAACCCCAGGGACAGCTGGCGCGGTGGATGGAAGAACTATCACAATACAACATGGTAGTTCGGCACCGTGCTGGCAAGAAACACGCCAATGCAGACGCCCTGTCCAGAATGCATCCACTACCAGGGCCATGCAACGCTTATGTGGCTGGGGTTGATCTAGAAGATTTGCCATGTCAGGGATGCAAATACTGTGCTCGTGCTGAGAGGGATTGGGGCAGATTCGAGCAAGAAGTGGACAACATCGTACCTCTGGCCACCCGAAAAATGGAAGAGGCTGCCCCGGAAGCGCGAGCTGAAGAAAGCGACCACGTGGCTCCCAACCTGGATGTGCTCCTTAGGGGGTGCCAGATAGAGGCACCCCACACATCAACAGAAACCAGGGATCCGGTGTCTAAAGAAGAGGACCTTTTACCGGAAGGCTGGCCCTTTATAGAAGTGACTCGACACGGAGAGCAGGTAGAAGTCCGCAGTTGTAATGCAGTAACCGACGCGGACCCAGCTGCCTTTCAGAATCCATCCTGCTGGGGCTTTAGCACTGAGGAAGTAAGAGAGCAACAAGGAAAAGATAAGGACCTTAGCGCCCTACTTCGATGGCTGAGCATTGCAGAGGAACCGGAGGAAGGTACCCTGTTCTCCTCAAGTCCTGCATCTAAGTACTACTGGATCAACAAAGAAAGTATGTGCTTAATAGATGGGGTCTTGTACAAGGAAAGGAAGACTGTCCAGGAAAAGGACCTGGTGGTCCCCCACCAGTCTGAAGGAAGATGTGCTCCATCTACACCATGACATTCCATCTGCGGGCCACCAGGGGGTTGCACGGACCAAGGCCAAAGTAAAAGAGAGGTTCCATTGGTTTGGTTTGGCTCAGGATGTGGAAAACTATGTAGCATCCTGTAGCACGTGCAACCAAAACAAGAAGGCTACCCGCCAAGGGAAGGGCGCAATGCGAGAATACCAAGCAGGCGCGCCTATGGAGCGGGTACACCTCGATTTCCTTGGACCATTGCCGCGTACCTCAAGGGGGAACGAGTATGTGCTCATGATGGTTGACCAATTTACCAAATGGGTCGAGTGCATACCTCTCCCCTGTCAAACTGCCGAGGTAACAGCAAGAGCGGCAGTGAATGAGTTCTTCTCCAGGTTTGGATATCCTTTCCAAGTTTTCTCTGACCAGGGGAGAAACTTCGAGTCACGCCTCTTCACTGCATTGTGTGAAGCTCTCCACATCCATAAAGCACGCACGACACCTTACAGACCATCTGCTAATGGACAAGTGGAGAGATTCAATCGTACGTTAATGGACGCAGTACGCTGTTTCATTGGGAAGAACCAACACCAATGGGACATGCATTTGTCGCAGCTGGCCGGTGCACTCAGGGCTTCGGTTAATAGAAGCACAGGTTTTACGGCCAATAAACTCATGCTTGGGCGGGAAGTCAATGTACCGGCACACCTAATGTTCCCTCATCATACAGGAGGAACAGTTGAGGAAGCGGATTACGTCGCCCAGCTAACGAGTGAGATAGGCCGTGCCCATGATGTCGCCCGGACTAAGCTCCAAACCTCGCTGCGTCGCATGAAACGTAATTACGATGTCCGCTTAATTGAAAGGTCGTATAAAAAAGGGGATGTGGTGTATATCCTAGATACGGCCACCTTGAAGGGGAAATGTCGGAAGCTGAGTCCCCCTTGGAAAGGACCTGCGGTCATCGTGAAGCGCATATCCGACTTTCTATTCAGAGTGCAACTAAAAAATGCCCTCTTCGTCGTCAACCACGACCGCATTAAGCCCTGCAAAGACCGGGACCTGCCAAGGTGGATTTCCAATTGGCAGAAACAACCGCCAGAGGGTCAAGAAGATGTCAAAGATGACGAAGAGTTGTACTGCATTTGCCACCAACCTTGTCACGGGCGTTTCATGATTCAGTGTGACTTTTGTCGTGAATGGTACCACGGCACTTGCGTGAACGTCACGGTGACAGATGCACTTAGTATAGATAAGTACCGGTGTGGGCGCTGTAAATCACGACATTAGCTATACACCAATTGTTACTCTGATTTCAGGATGGCAACTCATAATAAGAGTGGAATTGTGGCCAGGGCAATGAAGGAGGGTCTAATACCTGCTAGGTCCCTGGTGGAGCAATTGATGATGTGCCCCAAAACAACGGGGGCACAGCGGGTTGAAGCGTTTGTCCACCAGGTGACTAAAGCGAAAGCGAGAAAAGACCAGCAGTGGTTGCGGTTGGCAGCTAAGACAGCGCTGTCCCTGCAGCTCCAGAGCCGAGAGTGGATACACCACAATGTATTCCCAAATCGGCCTGCCTAGCAGGGGGCGCGTCCAAGCTCCGTTGCCAGCCGGACCAAGCAAGGACTACAGGCTCGCTTTAGACCCGTCCTTGCCGCATGTTTCGGCTAACGATGGCGCCAGTGACCCTGAGCGAACGTTGCAGGCGTCCTCAGGGCGGCCTGTAGCCAGCTCAGGGAGGGGCATGGGCAGCAGCCGCCCTGACTCAGCAGGGCCAGGCTTAGTGCCCATGTTTGGGGCCTCTGGAAAAGGGTCATCCCTTGTTATGGGTGGCACTAGAGCAGAGGCTTCGACGTCTTCAATGGAGCTGGAACGTACAGGGGAATGCTCAGATTCCGAACCTGTATCCATCCTGGGTCAGTTGTTGGGTAGGGGGAGGAGGATTTCAATCTTCCAAGCTCTCCCCTTAGTAACCCAACCCCTGCCACTGGTTTGGGGCCTTCGGGTCATCCACATAGGCAAGTGGAATGTATCGAAGGCCCAGGTGTCGCTGATGATTTGGCTGGTCCCGATGTAAGACCCCCTTCCAAGTCCAGACGGGCAGGTAAGAAAGCCCGAAGGGGAAGGAAGGCAAAGGCAGGTGATCGAAAACAGCCGGCTGCGCAGGCAACTGCAGCGCCAGCGCTGATAATCACCTTGCCTGTAAAGCGGCAAAAGGGGGGTGCAGGGTCATCCAAGTCGAAGAAGGCTCACAAGCCCATGACTATCGGCAACGACCCCTTCCCCCAATCAACAGCCAACTCACGACCCCTGGTGGTGCAGGGTGGGTCCCAGGGGGCTGTAAGCGAGACGCCCCGAGGGGACATGGGCGGCCACAAGGGGAAGTCCACACCTAGATGTCCCATTCCTGGGTGTGGGGATTCGTACGCGTCTCCAAAAACGCACAGCTTTACCAAACATGTCCCGGAGGTTTTTAATGAAGGCCTGGACCCCATGGATGTGACAAGGCAACGATTGTCTGTCCTCCATGTGATCGCCAACTATCTGCTGGGGCCGGGCCGAGACTTAAAATTCTTGGTCCACCTCGCAGAGGGGTTAGGCGGTTTTGGATGCCAAGGCCTGAGGGAACCGACGGGATTATTGAAGGAGTCAATGCGGGAGTTCTGTCGGGTCCACGAGGATCCGGTTCCTAATAGCTTCTGTCTCAAGCCCCCCAAATTCGCCCGCGGTCCTCCTCCACTGGCAACCTCTGATGGCTCTGCTGTCCCGGCTCGGGCCCCGTGAGAGGGAGCTCGTCTGGGACTTGGGCCGTCGGCCTGCACAGTGTGGTAGGGTCGAGGGGAGCGGGGCGGGGCAGGGGCCTGCCGAACTGGAACCTCAGCTTCCTGTGGCCTTCGATTCCCACTTCCACATGGACAGGGCCCTGACTTCCCTGGGCCTATCACGGAAGTCTGGGCCGAGTAAATTGTTCATGGCTGCCAAGCCCCAGTCTGCCTTCGCTGTCGACGTTGGGGGTGCTGTGGCCAACTATTGCGACCCCGCCACTTACCCCAGTGTCGAGGAAATCATCCGCCTGGGGCAGCACAAAATACGGGTCGCGATTGGTCTTCACCCCAAGCATGCAGCGAAGTGCACATCGGACCAAATGCAGGTGATGTCCAACCTTCTCAAACGGTCCGAAGTTGTCGGTCTTGGGGAGGTTGGCATAGACCATTCAGTCCCCCCTGCTGAATGGGGGACACAGCAGCATGCCCTACACCACGTGCTGTCCCTCCTGGAGCCCCGGCATGTGCTGGTTTTGCACATCCGGGGAATGAAGGGAGATGACGGCACAGAGGCATATTGCTGTGCCCTGTATCAGCTGCTTGGTCAGGTGCCCAGAGAGCAGCGGATTCACCTCCACTGTTTCTCGGGATCTGGGGATGTGGTTAGCCGGTGGGCGTCGAAGTTTCCGAACGTCCATTTTGGGTTCACTCGGCTGGTGCGAGGTTTCAGTACCTGCCAGCTCGAGGCCCTGCGCTCCATCCCCCTGGATCGCCTGTTGTTAGAGACAGATGCCCCCTATTTTAACTGCCCATCACCCAGCCATATAGGGGTGGTGGCGGCTTTGGTGGCGCGGGAAGTCGGCAAGGATCCAGTGGAGCTTATTAACATCACTGCCCTGAATACTTGTCGACTCTACGAGATGTAATGGGGGGCATATCGGTCCGGGGGGGTTGGGAAAGTCCAGGGTGGGGTCCAACTCCATCATCATACGGTGGGGGGGAGTGTGGTGACGTACGTCACCGCTGTGGTCCAATGGCTTTAACGTGACGGCGTTGCATTAAAAGCGTATGACACCTCTGAGGAGCTTGGCCCTTAACGTGTCAGCGCTAGTAACACACGTCCCCCGGAACCGCCCTGGCCTTTTAGGCGGCAAAGAAATGTACAAGTGACTGGTCACTTGTACGGTGACTTGTAGCCGACCCGCCAAGAAGCAGAGAACTAGCCAGCTAGAAAGCTCAACGAAGAAGCTAGTAAAGTAGTGAAAGCAGCCAAGAAGAAGATACAGCAAGTAGCCAACCGCCCTACGACAGCTAAAGGTAAGCGGGCTTAGGAAATCACTATATAACTATATATATATATATATATATATATATATATATATATATATATATATATATATATATATATATATATATATATATATATATATATAGATATATATATAGATATATATATATATATATATATATATATATATATATATATATATATATATATATATATATATATATATCTATATATATATATATATATTATATTTATATATATATGCCAATGGCGAGTAAAATCAGGCTCGGGCGAGTGACTTACCTAATTCAGTCGTCCGGCTGGCGAGTCGATTTTTCCCATGGCAAAACCTCGCCTCAGGATTTTTTTGTATGCTGCCACCGTTTGAGTTTGGCCGCAGAAAGCGGCGGACAGCAAGCGGCAGTCTGGCGTTTGCGCCTTACCTCATGAATAATTAATAAATATCGTAACAGACAGCCAATCGTTGGTCAGCGCATGACTATGGAAGAATGATCACGCCAATCTCGCATTGTTTGCATTATTTGCTTTTAGTATCAACCAACCAATTACTGGTGAACGTCACCAAAAGATTAAACATTAGTGATAAAAATTTATCACATCCAGTAGGACGACACTGTAAGCTGGGTGTAAGATACAGAGTTGTTATCTGATCCGTAGCAAATAACACCGACAGCTTTCGCAGTGCGAAACACCTCATTCGAGCCCTACGACGTGGATAAACGGTGCGTCACCGTTAAGCTTATGGACGTCGTCGCAATGTCCGTTCTTGGCTGCCTCATATTCTACCCAGCTATGACGATGGCTTGTTGGGGCATCGATTGTCTACCTTGCGCTTGTCTGAGAGGAACAAAAGGTAACGACAAGAACCTACGAAAGAGATCACAGAAAAAGAAAGTTCAAGAAGTGGACGCGAGACGATTCGGGGAAGATAAGGGAGTGGCTGGTATTTGACCCCCGGGGGGGGGGGGGCACTTAAGTGTATAGAGGTAGTATGTATGTGCCGCGCGACGGGGTATGTTTTTTGGGCCTCTCGACTTGTACGACGGGATTTTGGACCTCATACTTGTACGACGGGGTATGTTTTTCAGGTTCAATGTGTACGACGGGGTATACATTCGCATAATACCTTGTACGACAGGGTATGCTTTTTGGCTATTTTGACCTTGTACGACGGGTACGGGCTTTTGAGGTCCCGCGGCACACCCCTATCCAGAATAAGGCCAAGTGCCCCCCCCCCCCCACGGGATTTGACCATGAAATAAGTTCAATGCATTGTAAACAATACAGAGCACTTGCAACCAGAGAGCGACTTAAAAAAAGTCATTTTTACAAGGGCACTGAAAATTTCAAGCTCGAAAGAATCAAAGAACATGAACGTTTACAGGGCCATGAACAGCTGGGCCATGAACAGCTGGCCCCACATGAACAGACAGTATGGTGACGAATGTGTGAACCTGTTCTTCTTGGTGGATCTTCTCCTTACTCTCCCTGCCTCTACTGCAGAATGTGAGCGTGGTTTCAGCTCAATGGGGCTTATCAAGAGTGACTGGCGCTCCAGCCTCAATACAACTACTCTAAATGACATGTTCATGGAGAGAAAAGGAGACACTGATGAGGAGAGTGATGGTGAGGAAGATGATACTTACAGTGTTCCGCTCTTGAAAAGGCTCCCAGAACTTGCCAAGGGAGGAGCTAAAGGACCTCTAATCTGTGATTTGTTTATTTAGGTTTATGTATGAGCAGTCGTATTTGACATACTGTGACCACCTGTCATCTACTTGCTGAGGTTTCAGGTTTTTGTTGTTATTTCTGTATATGCGTTTTTGTTTGAATACATTTGACACTCAGGGAACAGGGAAATGTGTGTGTGTGTGTGTGTGTGTGTGTGTGTGTGTGTGTGTGTGTGTGTGTGTGTGTGTGTGTGTGTGTGTGTGTGTGTGTGTGTGTGTGTGTGTGCGTGTGTGTGTGTGTGTGTGCGTGTGTGTGTGTGTGTGTGTGTGTGTGTGTGTGTGTGTGTATGACCTGAAATCGGGAACCGAGCGCCTCTGACACAAGTAACTTATCAGATACCGTTTACAGTCCAACACCAAGTCATTTGTTGTTTTTGATGACAGCTACACAGGGTTTGTACGATGATTTGTCGTGTTACTGAAGTCAAACCATTTAAGATCATATATCGCAGCAATACGTAGCATGGAAACATTCATCACCTGGTCCATTTATGTATATCCAGTCAAACATATTTGACATTCAGCTTAGTAATAATATCTTGTTAGCTCTGTTTGTCGAGCTAATGAACAGCTTTCGACAAGCTGCTTAAACAACGAGATCAGTTTGACTGCAACTGCAAAAGGTTTAGTTATTGCTTGACGGCAGATATATTTTATTATGCATGGTTGCATTTTCTGGCTATCAAATTACGGAAGAATCATCACTACAGGATCTACGTGCAGATGACATAGTGTGGATTTATATGCATATCGCATAGATACAGTATTAATGCCCTGTCGGAACAAGTTTTGTGTTGTCTCGTGGTTTTCAATTATCAAAAAGAGAACCCGGGCATGGTATGTAAAGCACCGAGTTGCTTTTTCGTATCCGTTTTGATGAAGCACTTGTTCTGTGACAGTACGATAAGGTACATTAACAACATTTAGTTGCGTTGGAGATGTTGGTCAGATCAAGGGTTAAAAGAATCCTATTTCTGGAACAAGCCATATCCAGCGTATTCGAGATGGGGAGCCCTCAACACAAAGGTTGCATCTGTGGAATGCAAATGGCGAATTGTGTGTGCTTAATAAGCAGTTGTTAAATAACATGATAAGTGGTATTGTTTAGACATTCAACGCCTAGAACAACGTTTAGAATGTTGGGCAACACACTTAGTCAAGCTACTCGTTAGTATATTGTACAAAGGCTTACCAAAATGGTCACCTTAAGCTAATTGATAATATTAACATCAATTATTACACAGTGTAAGCGATGATATGTGTTCGTTTACTCACGCTGTTTGTTGTCAGCTTGCAGCAGCAGTTACAATAATGTGGTTAAATAAATTACACAGGGAGCCCCTCGTCTCACAGGTATAATGTGTTAATATTCGAAAAGCAGCTTCGTGTCAATGAAGGTATTGCTGGTTGTTTCAGATGTAGTTTATTACACTCCCGCAAATATTAGCTGTGGTCACAGTTGATGAATAAAGGGAATGAAATGTTGCTTGAAATCGGCTAAGGCAATAATAAATCGACGTTGATGAAATGGACTTCTGGTGACGTCATATATCAAAGTACATTGACGTCCTGCGGGATCGCTTTTGTGTACAGAATGCATTCAAGAGCATGCCTTAGGAGGACACCAGATGATACTGACCGTGTTGTATTACGCTACATGCATATGTACAACACGGTAAACCCTCGCTTTGTCTATCATGAATAAAGGCGTTATTGCGACTTAAACCGCAATATAAGTATCTATGATTGACCTTGATGAAAGATCAAATCATAAGGATCAATAAACAGCCTCCCTTTGGCCTCTCTCGGGGGCTGGATAATCTCTTCTTGGCCTCGATTGCCTCTGATTTGTCAGTTTGAGAATGTTTCGTTTATGGGATATAAAAACATAAAT
>CM067348.1:30951713-30960427 GCA_034190875.2 Urechis unicinctus | reverse complement strand
CTTCCGTCCACACATAAGTTACATACTCTTACACAGAAAAAAAAAATGAAGACCGTAAACAGAAGACGCCGAGCGGAGGCTCGCGGGTCGGTTTAGCCTACCGCTGCTGAGCGTAATTTCGACCACAAACACTGTTACGCAAACCGATCGATCAAAGTGTTGTCCCTCTCCAGGCCAGCCACAACGATTTGCTCATATACCCATCAATGGCACAGCGTCGCCTCTTGCAAATCGAGGAAAAGGAAAAACCAATATGATGGCGTAATGCCTTAGAAGAGGTAGCACGCTGCAGATATTATTCGTGGCCGTCCTGAGGCTCGGGTACTGACGGTGATCGTGGCATAGAATATAGTATATATATAGTATTATGACGGCGGCTACGGTGAGAAGCGAGAGGAGAGAGAGTAGAGGAGAGATGAGAGAACGAGAGAGAGGAGAAGAAAGGAGAGATAGATAACGAGAATAGATAGGCAGATAGATATATATACCAGTATATATATATTTTCGTATATATGGAGTTGGTATAACGTGGATAAGAGGATAGTAGAGAAATATATATTTTATATATATATAAAATTTGTGTGTGGGGGTATATACACATAGGTGTATTCATATATATATATGATTGTATGTGTACGTGTAGATGTATATTCAGATGAGTAAAAGTATATTCATATGTATTTATATATATCATATAGATATATATAGATATAGTATATATATTAGATTAGACATATATAGGTATAAAACAAATAAGATAAACATAGAGGACATAAATTAGAAAGATAAAGATATAAATATATATATATATAAAGGTTTATATATAGAGTATATGTAGATATATTATATATATGAAAAATACATACACACACTTAAGAGCCACAAGTATATATCAATGTCCCATTCACGGCTACAACGATGCTATATACCCATTATGGCAGCGCTGCAAATCGCGAAAAATAATCTGAAGGCGTAATGACCCATAGAAGATGTAACACGCAAATTAATATATATATATATATATATATTATATAGAGAGATATAGATAGAGAGAGAGGAGATATATATATATATATAGATAGAGATATAGATATAGATATAGATATATATCTCTCTATTTATATATATATTATAGAGATATATAGAGATATATATAATATCTATATATTCATATATATATATATATTGTATAGATATATATATAGATATATATATTTATATATAAATATATGTGTGTGGGGTATATACACATAGGTGTATTCATATATATTTGTATATGTATGTGTATATGTATATTCATATGTATATAAGTATATTCATATGTAGGATAAATATATATATTCATATGTATATATATATATGTACATATATATAGAGATACATATATATTTAGATATATATGTACATCTAAATAGAGATATCTATAGAATATCTCTCTATAGATATATCTCTATCTATCCTCTCTCTCTCTATCCCTATCTCTCTATCTCTCTATCTATATCTCTATCTCTATATATATAATATATATATATATATATATATATCTACACACACATAGTTGTCCATGATTGTTTATTTTAAAAGAGCCACAAGTAGAGTCCTTATCCTAATTGCGATAGCTTATTATTCGTTAAGAGCTACATATTTCTATCTTAGGCAATTGCTCTCTAATATATACCTATCAGCACACTGACCAGTTTGTTGTCTGAACACGTGTTCATGCCAGCCGCATTTTACGTCTTCAGAAGGTGAGACTTCTACCTCCTATACATAAACAACTCTGATAAATGTATGCCATGTCTGTATGATGTCGTCCCTTTTTCAATGTGAAGCTGATAATTATTGGTATGCTATATGATTTTCGGCTAATATAAACGCTATGGCTATGGGCAGCTATTGATCAACCTTGGGAGGGGAAATATGATTAAACATCAAGGCTATTTTCGAGCTAGTGCCTCTGACGAGAAGATGCAAGAAAACTACTTGACTGGTTATTTATCTTCAGAGCATGTAAATTAGCTAGAAGTACTCAAACCCACAAAGAGAGCAATATGTACCAAATGAACTCCATAACCAATAACTAAATAAAGATAAACTACATACACAACAGCTACATACACATACACGGAGGTCATGGATTGGACATTGCACACACTCATATAACTGCTGTGGCACGGATTCGTTTAGTCATATGAGAAACGTAAACACACAACTAATCTGATATGAAACTATATGATGATCACGTACTGTGGTGAGATTTGACCAAGACCCATTGCCAAAAGTTCAAACATTACACACGAACGAACCCAGTTATCTGATAATTAGGACCGATAATTTCAATTATTACAGGTACACAAAGTTAGAAGATCAAGTATAAGATATAAATGCGCTAAACATTGTAGGCCGTTTTTTGGCAGGCAAGACGAGGAATCACATGACAGAGCAATGCACGACATCATCTACAACCGCATGTATTGATGGTACAATTCACTCCAAGGAAACGCTGTGTCCCGTCATTATTAAGAGGTATATATGATTATCTAACTAAGACATATTTGAATACTGCAAGCATATTTGCCATTACCATTGCAATATATGCTTTCGATGAAATCTTTTCTGCGATCAATTGATTGGAATTGGTAATGTAAAAATGACTGGAAATAGCCAATGCATTAGTTTTTGTAATACAGTTGTTAACTGATCGACATTGAGCACGAGGAATGTTTGCAGTATGCGATGACATAACAGAATGTCATTGCAATAACGCAGCTAAGTATGCCGAATTGTCAGTTTTCACTTTGGTGACTCAAAACAGAAAAAGAATGATTATGCCATGCAGTAGTTAAATTAACCAAATCATGATGTATGTTTATTGTTAAGCGCAATGAATGCAACTAAATAACTCATGGTTTGATCTTTACATTACCATTGTAAAAGACGGAATCGTCCTGCTGCCTTGGCTGTTAGTCAAAGTGGACATTTGGATGCGTCGGCTTAGTTGTTTAAGCACTGTTGAGAGCACTAGCGGTGAGTTATCTTTTACATGTAGGTCTTCATAATTGACATACGAGCGAGCTGTGCGTCAGTCTGACACATGTTGCTTGCTCAATGTTATGCTCAAATGTTATTCCAATCGCTATGCTTGATAACCCCTCTTGTAGCAGTGCCAAAACATTATTTACTGTCCGTGATATGGGCAATAATGTGTATAATGTGAATAATGTAAATGAGTGTTATACAGTATTTGTTCCGCTCCTTTAAATTTACATCCTGAAAATATGCTTAGATTATTTGAATACTGCAAGCATATTTGCCATTACCATTGCAATATTTGCTTTCGATGAAATGTCTTCTGCGATCAATTGATTGGAATTGGTAATGTAAAAAAATGACTGGAAATAGCCAATGCATTAGTTTTTGTAATACAGTTGTTAACTGATCGACATTGAGCACGAGGAATGTTTGCAGTATGCGATGACATAACAGAATGTCATTGCAATAACGCAGCTAAGTATGCCGAATTGTCAGTTTTCACTTTGGTGACTCAAAACAGAAAAAGAATGATTATGCCATGCAGTAGTTAAATTAACCAAATCATGATGTATGTTTATTGTTAAGCGCAATGAATGCAACTAAATAACTCATGGTTTGATCTTTACATTACCATTGTAAAAGACGGAATCGTCCTGCTGCCTTGGCTGTTAGTCAAAGTGGACATTTGGATGCGTCGGCTTAGTTGTTTAAGCACTGTTGAGAGCACTAGCGGTGAGTTATCTTTTACATGTAGGTCTTCATAATTGACATACGAGCGAGCTGTGCGTCAGTCTGACACATGTTGCTTGCTCAATGTTATGCTCAAATGTTATTCCAATCGCTATGCTTGATCACCCCTTTTGTAGCAGTGCCAAAACATTATTTACTGTCCGTGATATGGGCAATAATGTGTATAATGTGAATAATGTAAATTAGTGTTATACAGTATTTGTTCCGCTCCTTTAAATTTACATCCTGAAAATATGCTTAGATTATTTGAATACTGCAAGCATATTTGCCATTACCATTGCAATATTTGCTTTCGATGAAATGTCTTCTGCGATCAATTGATTGGAATTGGTAATGTAAAAATGACTGGAAATAGCCAATGCATTAGTTTTTGTAATACAGTTGTTAACTGATCGACATTGAGCACGAGGAATGTTTGCAGTATGCGATGACATAACAGAATGTCATTGCAATAACGCAGCTAAGTATGCCGAATTGTCAGTTTTCACTTTGGTGACTCAAAACAGAAAAAGAATGATTATGCCATGCAGTAGTTAAATTAACCAAATCATGATGTATGTTTATTGTTAAGCGCAATGAATGCAACTAAATAACTCATGGTTTGATCTTTACATTACCATTGTAAAAGACGGAATCGTCCTGCTGCCTTGGCTGTTAGTCAAAGTGGACATTTGGATGCGTCGGCTTAGTTGTTTAAGCACTGTTGAGAGCACTAGCGGTGAGTTATCTTTTACATGTAGGTCTTCATAATTGACATACGAGCGAGCTGTGCGTCAGTCTGACACATGCTGCTTGCTCAATGTTATGCTCAAATGTTATTCCAATCGCTATGCTTGATAACCCCTTTTGTAGCAGTGCCAAAACATTATTTACTGTCCGTGATATGGGCAATAATGTGTATAATGTGAATAATGTAAATGAGTGTTATACAGTATTTGTTCCGCTCCTTTAAATTTACATCCTGAAAATATGCTTAGATTATTTGAATACTGCAAGCATATTTGCCATTACCATTGCAATATTTGCTTTCGATGAAATGTCTTCTGCGATCAATTGATTGGAATTGGTAATGTAAAAATGACTGGAAATAGCCAATGCATTAGTTTTTGTAATACAGTTGTTAACTGATCGACATTGAGCACGAGGAATGTTTGCAGTATGCGATGACATAACATAATGTCATTGCAATAACGCAGCTAAGTATGCCGAATTGTCAGTTTTCACTTTGGTGACTCAAAACAGAAAAAGAATGATTATGCCATGCAGTAGTTAAATTAACCAAATCATGATGTATGTTTATTGTTAAGCGCAATGAATGCAACTAAATAACTCATGGTTTGATCTTTACATTACCATTGTAAAAGACGGAATCGTCCTGCTGCCTTGGCTGTTAGTCAAAGTGGACATTTGGATGCGTCGGCTTAGTTGTTTAAGCACTGTTTAGAGCACTAGCTGTGAGTTATCTTTTACATGTAGGTCTTCATAATTGACATACGAGCGAGCAGTGCGTCAGTCTGACACATGTTGCTTGCTCAATGTTATGCTCAAATGTTATTCCAATCGCTATGCTTGATAACCCCTCTTGTAGCAGTGCCAAAACATTATTTACTGTCCGTGATATGGGCAATAATGTGTTTAATGTGAATAATGTAAATGAGTGTTATACAGTATTTGTTCCGCTCCTTTAAATTTACATCCTGAAAATATGCTTAGATTATTTGAATACTGCAAGCATATTTGCCATTACCATTGCAATATTTGCTTTCGATGAAATGTCTTCTGCGATCAATTGATTGGAATTGGTAATGTAAAAATGACTGGAAATAGCCAATGCATTAGTTTTTGTAATACAGTTGTTAACTGATCGACATTGAGCACGAGGAATGTTTGCAGTATGCGATGACATAACAGAATGTCATTGCAATAACGCAGCTAAGTATGCCGAATTGTCAGTTTTCACTTTGGTGACTCAAAACAGAAAAAGAATGATTATGCCATGCAGTAGTTAAATTAACCAAATCATGATGTATGTTTATTGTTAAGCGCAATGAATGCAACTAAATAACTCATGGTATGATCTTTACATTACCATTGTAAAAGACGGAATCGTCCTGCTGCCTTGGCTGTTAGTCAAAGTGGACATTTGGATGCGTCGGCTTAGTTGTTTAAGCACTGTTGAGAGCACTAGCGGTGAGTTATCTTTTACATGTAGGTCTTCATAATTGACATACGAGCGAGCTGTGCGTCAGTCTGACACATGCTGCTTGCTCAATGTTATGCTCAAATGTTATACCAATCGCTATGCTTGATAACCCCTTTTGTAGCAGTGCCAAAACATTATTTACTGTCCGTGATATGGGCAATAACGTGTATAATGTGAATAATGTAAATGAGTGTTATACAGTATTTGTTCCGCTCCTTTAAATTTACATCCTGAAAATATGCTTAGATTATTTGAATACTGCAAGCATATTTGCCATTACCATTGCAATATTTGCTTTCGATGAAATGTCTTCTGCGATCAATTGATTGGAATTGGTAATGTAAAAATGACTGGAAATAGCCAATGCATTAGTTTTTGTAATACAGTTGTTAACTGATCGACATTGAGCACGAGGAATGTTTGCAGTATGCGATGACAAAACAGAATGTCATTGCAATAACGCAGCTAAGTATGCCAAATTGTCAGTTTTCACTTTGGTGACTTAAAACAGAAAAAGAATGATTATGCCATGCAGTAGTTAAATTAACCAAATCATGATGTATGTTTATTGTTAAACGCAATGAATGCAACTAAATAACTCATGGTATGATCTTTACATTACCATTGTAAAAGACGGAATCGTCCTGCTGCCTTGGCTGTTAGTCAAAGTGGACATTTGGATGCGTCGGCTTAGTTGTTTAAGCACTGTTGAGAGCACTAGCGGTGAGTTATCTTTTACATGTAGGTCTTCATAATTGACATACGAGCGAGCTGTGCGTCAGTCTGACACATGCTGCTTGCTCAATGTTATGCTCAAATGTTATACCAATCGCTATGCTTGATAACCCCTTTTGTAGCAGTGCCAAAACATTATTTACTGTCCGTGATATGGGCAATAACGTGTATAATGTGAATAATGTAAATGAGTGTTATACAGTATTTGTTCCGCTCCTTTAAATTTACATCCTGAAAATATGCTTAGATTATTTGAATACTGCAAGCATATTTGCCATTACCATTGCAATATTTGCTTTCGATGAAATGTCTTCTGCGATCAATTGATTGGAATTGGTAATGTAAAAATGACTGGAAATAGCCAATGCATTAGATTTTGTAATACAGTTGTTAACTGATCGACGTTGAGCACGAGGAATGTTTGCAGTATGCGATGACATAACAGAATGTCATTGCAATAACGCAGCTAAGTATGCCGAATTGTCAGTTTTCACGTTGGTGACTCAAAACAGAAAAAGAATGATTATGCCATGCAGTAGTTAAATTAACCAAATCATGATGTATGTTTATTGTTAAGCGCAATGAATGCAACTAAATAACTCATGGTATGATCTTTACATTACCATTGTAAAAGACGGAATCGTCCTGCTGTCTTGGCTGTTAGTCAAAGTGGACATTTGGATGCGTCGGCTTAGTTGTTTAAGCACTGTTGAGAGCACTAGCGGTGAGTTATCTTTTACATGTAGGTCTTCATAATTGACATACGAGCGAGCTGTGCGTCAGTCTGACACATGCTGCTTGCTCAATGTTATGCTCAAATGTTATACCAATCGCTATGCTTGATAACCCCTTTTGTAGCAGTGCCAAAACATTATTTACTGTCCGTGATATGGGCAATAACGTGTATAATGTGAATAATGTAAATGAGTGTTATACAGTATTTGTTCCGCTCCTTTAAATTTACATCCTGAAAATATGCTTAGATTATTTGAATACTGCAAGCATATTTGCCATTACCATTGCAATATTTGCTTTCGATGAAATGTCTTCTGCGATCAATTGATTGGAATTGGTAATGTAAAAATGACTGGAAATAGCCAATGCATGAGATTTTGTAATACAGTTGTTAACTGATCGACGTTGAGCACGAGGAATGTTTGCAGTATGCGATGACATAACAGAATGTCATTGCAATAACGCAGCTAAGTATGCCGAATTGTCAGTTTTCACGTTGGTGACTCAAAACAGAAAAAGAATGATTATGCCATGCAGTAGTTAAATTAACCAAATCATGATGTATGTTTAATGTTAAGCGCAATGAATGCAACTAAATAACTCATGGTATGATCTTTACATTACCATTGTAAAAGACGGAATCGTCCTGCTGTCTTGGCTGTTAATCAAAGTGGACATTTGGATGCGTCGGCTTAGTTGTTTAAGCACTGTTGAGAGCACTAGCGGTGAGTTATCTTTTACATGTAGGTCTTCATAATTGACATACGAGCGAGCTGTGCGTCAGTCTGACACATGCTGCTTGCTCAATGTTATGCTCAAATGTTATACCAATCGCTATGCTTGATAACCCCTTTTGTAGCAGTGCCAAAACATTATTTACTGTCCGTGATATGGGCAATAACGTGTATAATGTGAATAATGTAAATGAGTGTTATACAGTATTTGTTCCGCTCCTTTAAATTTACATCCTGAAAATATGCTTAGATTACGTAATTCCTACACCATTGTTAAGGCTAGGCTAGTTTAGTTGGACACGTCCCCTCTATTGCAGTATAATAAAGGTCCTTTTGTTGAAGATGCAGAAAAAACATACTTTGGACACATGACAAGCAAGTTTTCATTACACAATGGCACATTTTCGCATGTTGGTGCCATAGTAACTGAAACTTTCATCGTCTGGAAAAAATAATTACAATAATCAATTAAATATCAATTAAAATATGCCGAAATAACAACTAATAATGAATGAATACACACA
>CM067348.1:30931713-30949213 GCA_034190875.2 Urechis unicinctus | reverse complement strand
ATGCTAGGCACAAGACTAATAATCCTGGGATTAATCCGTAAAATGGGCCCGCTGAATCATAAACAGTTTACTCGTGCTTAAAGCGTAGATATAAGCAGGCGGTGAATCACATTCATATCGACAAATAACTTAAACCATTCTTCCTGATTGTTGATGCATGTGTCACAATATGTGCCTAAGCGCACTCACAAGTGTCGCACTAAATCCCTCTATGCTATAGCAAATAATCCTTCATTTAATCTTAATTCATAATTGTGTAAAATAATAATATGCTGGTACAATGCGTTGTTAGGATATATCTCATAGCCTGACCGATGCGATATAATTGCACCTAGTATGATGTTCAGCCCCATTCTTTTTCCACTCGATGCGTCAATGATCCTTCGTTACTTAAACATAGGCTCACCATATGACCATTGCGTCTTGACTTCACAAGCGCCTTTATATTCTAAGAGTACCAGTCATTGTCCCGCAATACGTGACTTTCACAAAAATACAGATAATGGGAGCAACATACAGCAGCAGCATTTATATTGAGGAAGTACAAACGTTTAGGAAACAAGTTACTTTCATCCAGGGCCAAGGGCTATGCTAGTGCGAATATCAAAATAATATTCCCTCAACTAACCTTTCATTGGTGTCGCCTACTAATCGTGACCACGGACCTTTAATGACATATTATTAGTCTGTGAATGTGTAGGGAATGATACTTGCAGCTATGATTGCTCGACGTTTACAAGTCGCACTATTCCTTTACTATTTCGTGATCCCAAAGTTAAAGTCATTTACCCAGCAATGCAATAAAGAAAGATGCATCGTAGCGAGTATCGGAATATCCGCCAAGCCCTCACGGTCACGTTACCTGTATGACCACCATCCTGTATATATATTGGCAACGTCCGAATATAATGAGATTTTTGACATAACTGGATAATGTCATACGTAGTGCTAGTTCTCGCAACAAGCTCATTCAGAGCATTGAGTCACTGATGTACCTGACATTTTCTGCACTATTTGTTAAATAAATCACCACTATTGGCTTAAGCGCACTATTGATAATCACGTCAAACGTCACAACAGTGGGAAAGGGGGTAATCCAAGCAAAGTTGGTCCGTCCGTATATTACCGATATCGTTTTAGTATCATTATCACAAAAAAGATCCCTCGACATAGAGGTCAATATGATAGACTGTGACTTGTCGTGGAAAACAGTCACGCGTTGCACACTTTAACTGCACGTACGATGCACAGTCGAAATAAGACCGACATTGGATCACAGTACTCGTCCCTTTGGTCATTAGTAATTGGCGTCATTTCTTACATTGCAGCCCGAGGTCGAACCTAGTAGATATAATATAACATAATGCTTTCCTCAGTACCTGGGAAGTAACATTATATCTTAATCAAGAAAACATAATAACACTAGGCTAAACCGGGGGAACACATGCATAACTGATGAGAGCTTCCTTGAATAATCATCCAAAGCAGGCCCGATGACAAGACTTAACGATGATTTATTTTGAATTTTATTGCGTCGATAGGATCATTTTATGTACACATCCCATTCCAGCCCATAAAAATGTTATGTACACATTATGGCTTCGTTGCGCATCGAAAAAACAACCTGTAGACAAAATTGCGCAGTAGAGAATTTAACGTTTTACCAATCAGCTAACCGCAGAAATAGCAACATTTCAATGCCTAGTAATGCACAACATGGATGTGTATATAAAAGCAAAGCACTCTACGCAAACTCAGCTAAACACACCGGATGTTGTATTTGTTTGACATGCTTGACTGTTATTGATCAATCATTCGCTAGTTTGGTACATGTGATTGAAAGCAACTTATCTACAGCATCAACCAGCTTCTCTGTATGCGAATGAGCATAGCGTTTCAACTTAAAGTGTCATTTGGCTCGACCATAAACTTTGCTTTTATTAGAAAAAGCGATTTCAGAGTATGTACCAGTGGAAAACAATTTTGAGTAAAATGCATATATGCGAGACGGCCTTATAATAGAATGACACATCTTGCTTGTTCAGTATGAGGCTCTTCCAATATCCGAATGTCATGCAATCGCTATACATGATAACCCTTAATTTTGTGGAGGCACAATATATGTAAAGGTCCATGATATCGATTACAATAGTATATCACCATCACAGTACCGGCCATTAGCCTATGAATTATGGCGTTGCCATTCGGTTCTCCTTTTAGATGTAAAAGCAGATTTCATAATCGCCTCCACCCCAAATGAATTCCACAATCATAGCTATGCTTGAGAAAACTAAGAAGAGCTAATACAGTGGTTCGAGTGATTTTATAAGTATCGTCGATATATATATACGCCACCATTGGGAGTAAATGTGTTGAATGGCGTTTATTTGAATGCATCGTTAATAAATATGAGGCGGAAGAGCAAAGCACAATATTGCATCAACAATCTGACATAAGATGAACCACTGGTATTAACTCCTTATATCACTGCCTAGTCAAATTCCTGGTATGCACGCAGCATAACACCCATGTTTACGAAGGTGATGCAACTGACATCAATAATATCCAGCTATTTACACAGACTCCTGTAGTTGGTGAACAACTTGAACGTTATGTAATTTATGTTATTGTCTAAAACATGAAAAAATAAAGCTTTTAAACATACGACACGGAGGTTTTTTTAATAAAGGATCAATTCACCACTTATTCTGCTGTTTCTGCTATATCTGATGTTTGCAAGTGCGAAAACGATAAAGAATGCACTCTTGTTTCCATTGTTGTTGTCTTTTGAATCGATAAATAACAGATTAGCTCGTGAAATAATTGATGAAATTAGCATTAAAGAAAAGAATCGTGCCATAATTAAGCATGGATATATCCTCTTGGGGACATGTAGAGGGGCTAGCGTTGACATATAACAACGCTTCGGTAAAAAGAACAGTTCTGTAAATATAAAATTAAATTTCATATTTCATATACTGCCTGCTATTATATATAATGTTCAACTGCAATAAGGCAATTCGCTATAAGATTGCACAACTATCTTACTTTTTCTATTAAATTTACGCGAATCGAACGGTTCAAACGCGTTATCTCATTTAGAGGCACGAGTCTCGGAAATGAATTCCCTGTACATCTGCAGTCATTAGTTAATATTTATTCTTTCACTCATCAGCCTATGTTACATTTATGGAAGCACGCTTGTTGCCACTTAGCGATAAGAAATTAAATGTTATGTGCCTGCAAAACGTTAAGCTCTATTCATTTTGATAAATATATTTCCATTCATGCGTGAATAGGGATTGTACCGACCATGAATGTGCGTAATACGTGAATCAGGACATAGATATATTTCAGTGAGAATTATTCAAAAATCGCCGGAATAAACATTATTAAATAAAAACGTGAACCATATTGTCACCTCTGACATCGACAATCAAAAACTGCAACAAAAAGTTGTGTAATTCAGTACTTGGATTAACCACGATACTGTGTTGCTGCAGGTAGTATGTTAATAGGGACGGGTATATTCACTTGAGGAGTTATCTCCCAATAATCCTTGATATAGACGGCGTATTCCTGTAACCTTGCCGGGAGGCCTAAGACGCGTTTGCATCGATGTTTAAGCTCTATAGAAAGCGATCACAAAGAGTTATCTTGCATGCAGCAGTCTGGATTATTACTATAAGAACCGACAGTATGGCCGTCTGTCATATCTTGCTTTTTCAATTCGCGGTTCTTCCAATGCCCATATCACATACAAACACTGAATATGATTAGCCCATTATTTGCGGCGCCAAAACACTTGATGGTGTCGGTAATTTTTATTAAAATCGTATGTCTCGATGACATTACGTCCCTGCTGCTAGCATTTATTATTCTGACGTTACCATTGCGCTTCCTTTCCAAACGTTACATTATTGTCCTACTAATGGAACGCATAATCATAGCTTTGCTTGAGAAACCTAACAAGTGCCAGTATAGTGGTTCGAGGGTTAATAAAAATATTTCATAATATTAAAAATCACAGCCATGCCCATCAAATGACATAAAAAAATGTATCCAGGAGCAGGGAAACCAAGTGCGATATATTCGTGCGCCATATTGATTCCAGCTGATTTTCAAAACACAGACAATGAGCATTGGCAATAAAAATGGAAAATAAACAATTCACGCATAACACCGTTTAGCAGCGGCTAGCTAAGAGGTACAGCGGCGTTGTACAACAACCTATTTTATCTAACCAGGCAATGAAAATGGAGCAAAGCTGAATAGCAGCCGTGAACATAACAAGTGATGAATGAACGTGATAAATGAATCGATCGACCATGAATAATACAAGTCGGCAATTTGTACAAATAGTTGACTTAATATGGTTTGTCATCATATTGTCAGAGACGAATCCAACACTTGCACATAATGTCTTTCGATGTTTGAAGTAAGTCAATACATTCAAACCGGGCCTCACGATACAATTCAAGTCCTTAATTAATAAGTTGGAGTATGCACTGATTATCTTTGATTGGTACTTAACTCACCAGTTAAGATATTGCCATTTAATATATGCAACATATTTGCCAGCATATGCTGTTGGCGCGACCAGCACTGCAACTTGAAATTGCTTTGTTGTCGACAATTGGCGGAGTCTTGTTTGCAGCCTGGAGTGAATGATAAGTGTCAGTGTCTTAGTAAGCCTATTCCCTGCAGTCATGTACAGATAGGGATGGTATTTGGTGGAACTAAGAATAGTTAAGTGTAGGTATTTAGCTGGAAATTTTGTCTGAGAAGAATGACTTGGGTTGGTGGTGATTGTGGGGGAGGCGATGCTGCATCCATGTAAGAATGGGTTGGTAATGCCGGCACAGAATTCAATGTAGGATCATATTGAGAGGTGTTTATGATGTATGTGCAGAAGTGGGTATATTATCAGTGATGGGAGGGTAGATAATGTCGGGGTAGAAGTAATCTTTGCATCAGAGCAAGGAGGGGTATGTGATGTGTTAACAGAGGTCGGAAGCTTAGCAAGACCTGGGGCATCTTGGGACGGTGTGAATGAGGTAGGGTCGAAAGCTGATAGTGGGTCAACTGAAGTTGACAGAGGGCTAGAGCTTGGATATGGTGAAGATGGGTCAACGGACGTAGGCAGAGGAATGGGAGTCGGGATAGTTGGTGATGGGTCGACGGAAAAAAGGCAGAGGAGTAGGACTAGGGGGAGCTGGTGATGGGTCGACGGAAGAAGGCAGAGGAGTAGGAATATGAGGGCTTGGTGAAGGGTCAACTGAAGTCGACCGAGATTCAAACGATGTGACGTTGGCATGCATTTAGAGCAACAGTGAATATCCATTCTTCATGAATTTTTCTCAACAGCATTACATATCTGATGTTGTTCTGTAATACATCACGTGACCTAGCCTCTTCTCTGCATTACTCTATATATTCACGACTGGCCGTCTCAAGCGCCTTTAGTATACGACCTTAAGCAGAAAGGTTGTGTAAAAACAGTCACAAGACTTGCCACTTATATGTAAACACCAGATGTTTTTCAGTCTAATACCTTAGCATGGGTGACGGTCTCATTTCCTGACTTCTTCATTAAGTGGTACATTATTAGGTTCGTGGTTGGCATGGCTCTTTCAGGCATAGTGAGACGGTGTAATGTAACGCAACGACGCTAGTGAGCAATCTGTGATGAATTGCGCGTGCCACACCATCTGTAGAAAAACAACTTCCGGCTAGTTGTTTTCTTGTAGCCGACGTAATTTGCATTTCATGTTGAATATCGCAAAATTAGCTAATGGCATGAACAGTACTGGACTCTTTAAGTATAATATAGGATCACAGCACACGGCGTTGTTTTTGTACAATATAACACAGCAATGTTGCCACGAATCAGCTATGCCGGCGACTATACCAAATTGCCGAGAATGCATAGAAATAATTTATATATAAGATATATATATATATAGAGAGAGCCTCCAAATAGATAGATAGATAGCGAGAGAGATAGAGATATATAGAGATATATGATATCTATAGTAGAGAGATACATAGAGAGATATATACATGTATAGATATGAGAGCAGTATAGAGGCATATATTAAATAGAAAAAAGAGATCTTTATATATAGAGAGAGAGATAGATATATAGAGAGAGATAGATATATATATATCTAATAATATATATATATATATATATATATATATATATATATATATATATCTCTATATATATATATATATCTATATATATATATATATATATATATATACTGACGATTACAACCATTCGTGGACTCCAACCATTCGTGGACAAATTTTATGGTGCATTTTTGCTATCATTATTATCAATTATTTATTCGGCATCTTTTAATTGATACAATTTATTAGTTTAAAGCGAATTAAAATCTTTTTGTCACTTTTTATTGCTGGTATATACTTTTTGTCCTCGAAACGTCGTCCACGAAAGGTTAAGACATTGATTTATACGTATAAATCCAACCTTTCGTGCCCATATATATTTTTGAATATTTGCGGAATACCGAAATATTTTAATCATTTTCAGTCATCATGGATTAGAAACATAATATTTGTTGTAGATGTGATCATTATGAACCATTGGTAGAATTTCTCGATCTAATTTAATGTTGTATATTAATGAAAAAGGAGAAAAATAGAGTTTTTCGGTAAAAAAATTTAAGAATAAATCAAATATTTTAATTTTTCAAATAAATATATCCAACACATATGATTAAACATTATTTCGGAAATTTGGATCGAAGTATATACGGTTGTATGGAAGATATTGAGGTGTGCGTGTTATGTCAACGAATGGTTAGTTGTTAAAATTTTATTTCGCTATTATATTCAAAATCCAAAGAAATCATGCGTGAAAGATGATTTGTGTACGGTACTAAGGCTAGACTATCACATTCGAATGGTCAAACCAAAATATTTTCAATTATTTTGGACGAAAATGAGCTTTGACTTTATGTGGACATACTGGTATGTCCTTTCGTGGATCAAAGTCTACGAAAGGTTGGCGGTTTGTCCACTAAAGGTCGCGTTCGTGCTAGAATACATATATATATATATATATATATATATATATATATATATATATATATATATATATATATATATATATATATTCATTTATATATATATATATATGAATGCATGTAATGCATGTATGTTGCTATATTTTAAATTATTACCAGCAACTGAGGCGAGGTTTTCGGGATGACCGGGTAAGCACATTGCACTACGTAATTATGTTTGGCTAGAGAAAGACGTATACCAAAAAATGTTGAGCCTTTGAATACTCTCATTAATAAGATATAGTTACTGGCCCGAATGCGTCAATAACCGGTCGTTACTTGAACATAGGCTCACCCTATAGTCCTTGCGTCTCGAATTCCTATTCTAACCCTGCCATATATGGCTTACACCATAATACAGATGATAAGGGGAAACATACAGCAGCAATATTTATATTGGGCAAGTACAAACGTTCTGACAACAAATTACCTTCACCCAGGGCCAAGGACTAAGCTAGTGTGAATTGCAATATTCCCTAAACTACCCTTTCATTGAGTCGCTAACCTCTCCTGATTTCGGACCTATGATGATACAAAGCCACATTATCCATTTAATTAGTCTAGAAATAAAAACATATATATATATATGTACATATCTATACATATATATATATATATATATATATATATATATATATATATATATATATATATATATATATATATATATATATATATATATATATATATAATATATATATATATATTATATATATATTATTTATGTGGCAGCTCCTTATATATATATATATATATATATATATATATATATATATATATATATATATATATATATATATATATATATATATATATATATATATATATTAGGCCAAATGAACCCTACGACGGCGTAATGTTGACTACGATGAATGATGATAGAATGCGATGACATTTATGATGTATATTTCCACTGCAAGAAGGGATAAGGCTGCAGTTTGTCAGGAGAGCTATGACCATGCATAAAGCATGAGAGCTATCGCTATATTATCTTAATCATATATACATGAAAACGAGGTCTTGTGTGCCAGAAACCTGATAACTTTCGATTCAGCAAAAGATGATATGAGCGAATACATTCTGGCACTTAAAAAGCTTCATTGGTTTAAATATGTTAAAGCTAACCTTGTTCTCTCCCCAAGTGCAAGTTTTACAACCGAAGGCCTGCTTTATTAGCGGATCAAGTGATGACATTACTATTATATATATATATATATATATATATATATATATATATATATATATATATATATATATATATATATATATATATATATATATATATATATATATATGAGAGAGAGATATATATATATATATATAGATAGATATATATATATATAGATAGATAGATATGATATCTATATATATATACATATTATATATATAGATATATATATATATATATTCATATATATAGATATTCATATCTATTTTTGATACATAATTCTATATATGTATAAATATATATATATATAAATATTTATATACATCTATATATATATTTCTATATATATTGGTACATAATCATATATATATATAAATATGTGGATATAGAAATATATATATATATAATATATATATATATATATATATATATAGACATATATATATATATATATATAGGCACATTTATGCATATATATACATTTAAATATATATATGTTTTAATACACACACATGTATACATAATATATATATATAGATTTATATATATATATATATGTTTATATATTCATTTACACATATATATATGTGTTTTTATATATATATATATATATATATATATATATATATATATATATATATCTATATTATTATTATATATATATATATATATCTATATATCTCTCTATATATATATATATATATATATATATATATATATATATATATCTATATATATATATATATATATACGACATCAATGATATACATACACATGATGTTGATGTGTCACAGTGACCCGCATGTTTCGAGCCCTCCCCTCGACGATGTGATCAAAACCCGCATTCAGACAGGTAAAGTTCACAGTATACTGGTCAAAATGACATGATGTTACTGATTAAAATAAATCATGCACGGAGATTGTTAGAGTAAGTATGGCGCGTCTGGTACGCCGCATGTAGTTAACGCAGCCCATAATTCATTGTCAATCAAATAAGCCAATAATGTTATCACTTATACAACATGTGCAGATGATCAACACAACCATGGCGGAGACAATAAAGTAAACATAGCCACCTTAATTATTTGCTCTTTTGTACTGTTGGTTTGATAAAAGAAAGCAATAAAACCCATCATGCATGTCGAGGAAATTCCCTGGATGGATACATTCGAATCGCAATAATAAAATACCCATCAAAATAGCATCTTAGTTAGCAACAGCATTCAAACCATGCATTGTATTTCCACAGAAAGCATTATTTTGTAAAGTCTTGTTGTGACGCAAGGTAAGTGCCGATGAATCACTGATTGCACAAGGCATTGTATTTGTTGTCTTGGTGAAAGGCACTGGTTTTGCTTTCAAAAATGTCTATTCTTTGATACTAGAAATAATGGTCACAACGAAACGTGTATAATGTGAATAAAGTAAATGAGTGTTATACGGTATTTGTTCCGCTCCTATAATATTGCATAGAAGTATACATGTGCTTAATTGTGGCAATAAGAAAGCATTTACCGGATAAAAAGAGAACAATATCCCGGTCATTACTACGACTGTCCGTTGGTGATGGGTTGCTTCAGGCTTTCTCATCTTATTGTCGCATCACGGCGCATGCTTGAGTACCAATTGTACAAACTACGTTCGATCGCAGAACTAAGATGACAGCATTTAGCAGAATCTACCCGCCAGGCTTGTTGTGAATGTCAGGGGGAGACGCAATTCACACAAACATAAGTGATAACAGAGCATATAGTGTAGCACTTATTTAGGCTCCTCAAGCATTTGTGGTATACCCTAAAAATAGATAAGGTAATTCCATACAGCATTGTTAAAGCTAGGCTAGTATAGCTAAAAAGGTCTCCTCTATTGCCATATAATAATGGTCTTTTTTGTGGCAGATGCAGACGAAACATACTTTGGACACATGACAAGCACGTTTTCATTACACAATAGCAAATTCTCGCATGTTGGTACCATGGATACTGAGGCTTTCATCGTCTGGAAAACATATTTACAATATTCAATTAAATATCAATTAAAATAAGCCAAGTTAACAACTAATAATTAATGATATATATATATATATATATATATATATATATATATAGAGAGATATATATATATATATATATATATATATATATATATATATATATATTTATTTAGATATATATACATATTATATATATACATAAATATATATATATATACAAATACATATATATAAATCGATATATATATGTATGTATATACAATATATATTTGTATATATATCTTTACTAATGTATATCTATATATATTAATATATATCTATATATATTTATATATATATTTATATATCTGTATATTTATATCTATGTATAAATATCTCTCTCTATGTATCTTTCTCTATCTCCTATATAGATCTAGTCTATGTCTATATTTATATATATATCTATTCTATCTATCTCTCTCTATATATATATAATATATATATATCTCGTATATATCAGCTATATATATATATGGTGTGTGTGTCTGTGTGTGTGTGTGTGTATATATATATATGTGTAGTCTCTCTCTCTCTCGCATCTCTCTGCAGCTGCATATCTCTCTGTGTTTAATGACATATGTGACATTAAGACATGCTTGGATGACTTAGCCTAGTTAGTCGATCATTGTTTAGGCGGCAAATAATTCATCGACATTGATCGCATCGATCAAGTAAAATATGACGTATCAGCAATCGGGTATTGCACAACATTACTGTTACTCCAACGTAGCTGCAGCAAATCAAGCAAGGCTGAATCATGATAAACAAGTCTCAGATCACTTGTTCATCGCATCAGTTGGGTTACCGCTGTATTTTACAGCCCGTACACAAAATACGTCTTTTTGAGGGGTATAAAATGGTACTTTGACGTGTTCAACCGATATCCAGTTGATTTAGTTAACCGCTTTGGCTTATCAAAAAGGAACAGATCTGTTGTTATATGATTTGGCACCGCATCCAAATACGAACGGGAAAAACACATCACAAAATTGCGCACATCTACATCCGTTATTGAAATTTTAGATCTTCATAACTCCCAGATGTCTATCAATCACTTGACCAATTTGTGGTGTAATGTCTCATTCGGTGGGGCGACTGTTTCAGCGGCCATGCTTATTTGGCTAAGGGACATCACATTATTACAAAAGCTATCCGTAACTCTCTCGGCCAATTATTTACAGCAGCCTTGAGTGACAGCTTCTGAGACCACGCCTGAAGGATATCATAAGTCTATTAAGGCGGGCCCCCTTACTAATATTCCAAAAATCTCCATGGAGTTGATTTATACATGGTGTGAATAATTAGAAAAATGGACAATGCTAACATAATTGAAAGCTAACCTGAAGACAAAACGTACAGGAGGTGAACTAAGATGTATTGAAAAATACCTAAATTTGTTTGGTTGGTAATTATGGCAATGAAAGTCGATAACTATTCATTTCATTGGTACACAAAATTACCGACATCAGTGAACAAAGTGGATAACATGATGTGATATTAACCTACTAAACGTGCCGGTCGTTTTGCGGGCGTAAGCTTCTATGTGTAGCCTGACCGAACAAGGCATCTTACATTCAGCTAGACATCCGGTGCAGTGGCAGGCAAGACGAGCAACCACACAGTAGAGTAATGCGCTGCTTCTGATTCAACCGCTGGTAACGATGGTATAATTCACGCCAAGGGAACTTTGTATTCCGTCATTACTGAAGAGGTATCTAACCTTATCTAACATATTGGAATACTGCAAGTATATTTACCATAACAATTGCAATATCCACCTTTAAAACGAAGCTGCGTATATAGTGCGATAACTAGAGAGGTATAACGATGACTAGAAATTGCAAATGCATTGGTTTTGTGTTTAAGTCGTGCATCGATTGATATACAGCACGACGTTTGGTTACAGCCTGCGATAACGTAGCTGAATGTCATAGTTATATCGCGACAAACTATGCGTGTCAGTGTTTACATCGATGACTTAAAACCGCGAGAGAGTTTGCACCTACTGCGTTTCGAGGTGTTAAATTATCCAATAAGATCCGACCGGTCAACAGGTTACACTTTACGCGGCACAAGCGAAGCATGTCATACAGGCATATGGCGCGATGAGGCATTTTGCCGTTTAAAGGAAAACATAATCATGATTACCACGGTCTTTGATTAATTTTTGATTTTGAAACCACACAGGCACCAATATGTGTGATAGTGCATTAATAATCTTGTGCTGGTACTTTTCATTACAGGCAGAATATTGCCTTTCAAAGTATTTATCTATTTTCAAATTCATTTAATATAAACCATTTGTTATCAATTACTGGACACCGCAACCCTCTTTACATTAAGCCCAATTGTGCCATTTCTGGCAAGTTGATGATTCAAAATGAAGTCATTTGAATATGCTCCGCGATCTGCAACATGAAGCCGTAAAAAGAGCGACACCAGCACAAGCCGTTGACGACTACACGATTTAGACATCAGTTCATCCAAATCTTACTCGCATCGACTATACCAAACACAAGAGTGGACGTCAATGCCCTGTTATTCCACGACGATACTCACCTGAGGCTACCCATTCCAGGTGTTTATCTTCGGGTTCGGTGAGCCAAATGAGATGATTAAGTGCTGTTTCAAGGACACTGTTGGCTCAATGATCATCTACCGTAGAGTTGCAAATTTCTAGTATAAGGTTGCTCAATATATTGTTGGATTAGCACCATATTATTTGATTGCTTTATTTTACTGAGTTTGCAATTTGATGAGAAATGTCGTAGCAATTTTTGTTGTATTTCCAAACCCCCTGACAATTCTTTCCACAATCCTTTTAGCTGTAAGCGAAAATATGATATTTGCAAATCGGTGGAATATAACCGCCGCGTTTGGTCAGATCCCAATTATATGTAGCCTATACTGGACACCAAAGACCATATGGTTTATATGGTTTATATGGTTTACACAGCTTAACAAGCTATGTGACTTATTGATAAATCGCGACAGCTTCTTTCCAACCGGCTGAATCGACTTTTGTATCTTCAGTGATCAGTATCATTAAAGTCTTAACTTAATGCAACTGATTGTTGAATATGAGTCTGGGCGTAGTTGTCTGATGGAAGATTAATTACTCTCCACGAACGCTGACGTCATCTTAGATCCAAATCATTATCGATCGCCCAATGATTTACAGTAAAAAACGTGATGCATTAAAGTTCAGGATCCAGAATGGATCGGATATAAATGAACAATTATGTGCTGACACTAATGCATGTTGTGCCCCAGTATAATCTTCTAAAAACAAATACAAAGACAGGGTTGGTCACCTGATTAGAAAACCAAGAGAACATTGCTTTAATGAGCATTTATCTCACTGTTATTGCAAATAATTGTAACGCTAAAGCTGACCATTGTGTGCATTCAGCAGAACATTTTATCCCCATTAGTGGCACAAGTTCTGAAGCATGCAACATAACCGATGGCGCATCTTAACAGTTAATGGTAATGTTTGCTTCCAGCGCCTGCAACCTAACCGGCGTCAAAACGGGATATCTGCAACTTATCCATTGAGGATGGACAGCAGGTGCACTGTGAGTGATATATCATGCATCATTCATTAGATAATTTGTGTTCTATCATATCAGAATATAGCACAGGCATTCTACCCTCCGAATAATAAACAGAAGAAAATGGCAGTGCTATGGTTAACTAAATCACTGCATTTTACCACTATTACATGTTATATGAAGTACATTTAGTCATAGATGACGGCTCACCCAGTGTTTTTAAATCCTTCCGCCGTTTTACATCTCAAAATACTTCTTGCTCGCTGGCAAGGTGACCTAACTTATTTCATAGACTGGGCTGTGGCTTATGTGCAGAGACAAGCCACTTCCATAGTCAAATTTCATTTTCGTTGATTACCGTCGTTGGGCCATAGCGATGGCTCGCTACCTGCAAGATGTCATATTGTCGAATCAAGCGAACGACGAATGTTTTGTTCTTTACGACCCGATTTTTTCACCTCTTCGATTTTGTAACATATATTATGACCAAAATTAAGGGACAAAAATTAAGAAAGCTCCAGGGTTGCACTACGGTGCTAAACTGTCATTGGTTGATGTTCATGGACGTAAACGAAATTACTATATCTTGTTTAACACCCTATGATGACTTGTTACTCGCCATACGACTTGCTTTTAACGCAAATCAAAAGGTTCTCTCAATAGCTGCACTTTAATTGCAAATACATCGGCAAATCAGTCAAACCAATTCATTTGTTACCAGGTGATGGCCAACTGGCTCATCGAATTGTTAACATGTTTCACTTACCTTACAATTTATAACTGCAAACATAGCATGTCGGGTTAATTTGATTTCATTTCCCACTAACCGGTCGGTGCGTTGTACCGCATCAAGGCCGGCATTTATCGGCAGCAACATATTTACTTAAGCAAAGGAGACATAATGGGAGGAATGCTAGATGCGATGCAACAACGTGATAAATGATTCCATCGACATCGAGGGACGCTAATTGGATGTGTGCACTGGCAACGGACAGTAACTTGGTCATTAGGCTTTGTCGTGATGCCGCAGAGTCACAGATTAAGTTCGTAATAGGTCGCGTTTAACAAGTGACATCGCGGGGAGAATTGCTAAATCAGCGATTTGCACATTTGACACCGATCCGATAGCTTGGTAACCGCGTATAGGTTGGTATGAGTACCAAATTACATATCATCAAATTTGCACTGTTTGCAATTTGACTTTTCCTGTATATGAATAGTTGAGCATAACAAAGCCTTGGGCGATATTGGGAGCGATAGCTTTCTTATCCCATGATATGTTAGTGTGATGTTGAAGTGTGTATACACCACTCGAGTGACATATAAGTGTATCGCCATAAAACACGATCCAAGGAACGCCCTTTGGTGCTCTAAATAATGATGTGACTAGCACGGTTGGCTACGGGTCGCAAATGTTGTAGCCATTGTAACATTAGCCTTAAAACAGTTGTTTCTGCTAACATGGTGCCCTTTACTTCACCGAATTGACGGCCTTGCATATATCCGTCGAGGGCACTGTCATATACATATATAACTAGACGGGTACATTTAGAAGCAGGGAGAGGAGGGGATTAACTAAATTATACTTTACTTCTCGGGTTAGGAATATTTTCTAAAAAGACATTTAGACTGTGCAAGAGCCCTTTGATGGATAATAATCAGTTCCACACAGTGACCATATTGCTGTAGCTGTTAGTCGCGACGTATTCGGGAATCATCAAAAAGTCAAAGAATACGCCATAGTAAACAATATACAGCAATATAACGAGGCAAGTGTGTACAGTTTGCCATGTAATAGAAACTAAGCAAACTAGTCATAGAAAGACGGGCCCCGAAGGCGCATCAGTAATCTCATAAGAGTTAGCCCTCATATACACAAATAATACCTTACATCACAATACGCTATACCCAACCTGTGATAGAAAATATCGCTGTGGGAAGTGCTTTATGGTTGTACCTAGCAAGAATGACAGGCCGAACTACTGCGTGGATGTTAACCAGCATTTTTAGCATCCAACCTATGTTCGTTACTTTAACCATTTCAGAGGTCCATGTTCATATTTAGCCAATGTTGTCACTCGCTTGGATTCCCTAATCAGAGCTATTAAAAATTAACCGTACCCAATGTAGTAATTCGAGTGATGATATAAATAGCTCACAAAGCGCGGGTCATGGTCTAATCTAAAATTGGGTTGACTTATCAAACAAATTCAAATACAAATCACAGCCATGCTCATAGATAAACAGTGCAATCACCTTTAAGAGCAAACCAGCTCACAGACGTGCATTTTGACAGGTGCACAGACAATTGGCGTTGGCATTATAAATAGCTACTTCTGCAATGACGTTTGTGCCTCATTTGATACATTCCCACTAGCGTGGATATACAGCTGCGTTGTACAGCCTGTGGTCTGACACCGTTTAGCAACGACTAACTAGGAGGTACAGCCGCATTGTACAACGACCTATTCACTCTAACCAGGCAATAAAAATGTAAACAATGCTGAATAGCTGCCGTGAGGCTAAGCTACGAAGGGACGTGTTAGATGATCCGATCGACAATGAATGATGCAAGTCGGCAATTTGCACTAGTTGACTGATTGTGGAATGTCACCGCATTGTAAGAGACTAATCCGACACTTGCACATAATGCGTTTCGAGGTTTAAAGTAAGTCAATATATTGTAATCGGGCCTTGCGTTACACTTCAAGTGTCTTAACTGAAGCATATCAAACTGGCATTATGCCCATGGTGGAACTGTGGGCTGTCTTGGAAAACAGTATCGTGCTAGTATGTCCCTTAATTAACCAGAGAGAATATGCACTGATTATCTTTGATTGGTGATTAACTCACCAGTTGAGATATTGCCATTTAATATATGCACCTAAATTGCGAGTATATGTTGGTGCACTCTGTGTTCTAGGCACGTAGACAGGTTATTGGCTCAACGCATCTCTAGCAAAACATGCTATATCATGTCTTTGCACTTACGCTAACTATCAACGTATAGCTAGTGCTCGGTTTTTCGGCGATCCATTATCGATTACTGGACACAATAACCCTCCTTCTATTAGTTCAATTCAGCTCTTTTTGCCTGTTAGTCATTACAAAAGCAGTAAGTTGAATGTGCTCCGCGATATGAAATCATAGGTCACATGAAGTCAGGTAGATAGTGACGTCATCAGAAGCGCTTGACGACTGTCTGACTAAGACATCTGTTTAACAATGACCGTGTGCTTTTACGAGATATTAGAAAATCATATAATATAGGAATACAGTCTTCAGTCACTTGGTTGTTAACAAAAGTACTTAAACAAAACGATGCCAGGTACCCAAAAGAGTCCTTGTGTCTGACATGCTAGATCAAGTGCAATTTTAACACAAGAGCAATGGCTGGATGATTCGGACGTTTATTTATGCCTGTCAAGCCCCATTTGTTAAGAATAGATATTGATGAGTGTTTACGAGGTATACGAGAATTGAATTACCATAAGAGTGCGGATAAACCGAGTAAATATTTAACCAGTTTAAAGATACAAAGCGACAAACCTTTAGTCGACTCATGAGGACAAATTAGATACAGCCAGACGTCCATTGGGTTACAACAGATAGAAGCAGTGGATAGCTTGCGGCTCTCCGTTACGCAGCC
>CM067348.1:30871699-30924488 GCA_034190875.2 Urechis unicinctus | reverse complement strand
GTGAAATGTTGCATGAGCACAATAAATCACAGCAAATCTTTATTTTAAATCAGAGGTCGAAGAACGTGATACGGAACAAGACGTTTATTGACCGGAATGTGCGGTTTGAGTGATTGGAATGTTCCGATGATTTGAAGTAAAACAGGTTGCACCAAGTTATGATCGAATTAAAATTGGTCTCATTGAAATCGCGGCAGATCGTTGTGATCTATGATATTGTCGCAAATGAGTTAAAACTAGTGTTGTGAATTTGGCTACGTAAGCTTTCGTAAATTCACGCTGCTGTTAGTGCCTCAATCATGTGAAGCATAACAAATTCGTATCATGTAAGGTGGTCATATGGCGCTTCTTGCTAATGCTTGTTCTGTTAATAAATTTGCAATTGTGATGCGAGTTTATTCTATGGAACTTTCACTTCTATGTCGGTTTAAATCACATTTCCGCATATTATTATAGCTATCATGCTGTCATTCACTTGAAATATTGGGGCGTTAACGGAATGCCTCACGTCTATATTTTGCACTCCGATATCTATCAATCGGGAACATAAAAGCAATGATACATGCAAGAACAGAAGTAACCACAGAGGGACCAGCTTTCAAGAAAAACAATTAAGAAATGGAGTCTACATTCCTGTAAAAAGGAGAAATACCTCATTCATGAAAGCCAACAGCGCATAGATACATAATCAGCCATTGGCCAATCAGACATGCATTTGCCTGGGATGCCAATGGTCGTTGAGATTAACTTGGTTGTTTGTCTCTCAAGTTATGAATCAAAGCAAGTAAAATAGCAATGGCAATAATGACATTTTAGCAGCAGCGCAGTATTGTACTAAATATCCTGAGCTCTACGCCCCATCATATTACTGACGAAGGCGACTTTAACACATAATGAAAAGCGTTTGGAACATGTAGCTCAGAACTGACTAAACTGAACTGGAGTCATAAGTATCTATGAAATCATGAAAAGTGTCTCAACAACATACATAGTGACAGAGCTACATACCATACGTACCATTTCATTTGTGATGTTTTAACAGGGGTTTTGTGGATAATTATTCTTAACAACCAATAAACCTATGTAAATCAGTTTTATTATGACAAAGTTAGACCAAATAACTGCACAGTATTTGTTATAATTTTATTTGCATGCAAATCGCACATTCGGATATACATCACCTGGCTTGTATGAATATAGCACAAGAGTTTAGATCATTTCCATAAGGTATTATTTTTGTTAGCACTATGAACAGGCCATATAATGTAAGTATTGATGACTGACCATTTTTACACAACTGCGGTGGTTATTCTGCCATGGGCAATGGATTAATTGAATTTGTGATTATGATTTAAAATTCACGCTGTCGGAGTTTGTTGCCGTTGTTTTTGTTACAGAGCTGTCAATTTCAAAGAAAACAGGACAATCCCGTGTTGCCTTACTTTTTGTTTAAGGATAAATACAAATAAAAATTTATGTGGGATTAATATTGCTACGTTATGAAGGAACACAATGAGCACATATCTTGCTTGGTGTTGGACGCAATGTATGCATGGTGGAAGGCCAATTGTTTTCATCCATCGGCGTCTTCTACAAACGTGCCAAGAGTGCTACACAATTTCATTGTCATTGTTTCTCATGTGCGCCCATATGAACTAGCGGTTCAAATCGACTGCTAGTGATAACTGTCTCTGAAAGGGGATGTTAAATTCTTTAATAGAACGACATGCATATACGTAGCTGCTAAAAACGAATATTATTTGATACAAACCCATACAATTAACTGTTAGTGGGTATATAAATGCAAATTGGAATGGTTGACTTAATCTCGCTGCAAAAAGATGAATTTTTAATCATATGGCCATAATTGATATCGGCTGCTAAGCATGGGCCGTTTACTTTAACTTGCCGTTCCCCTGGTACCTACACAAGACATAACATTGCTTAACACAACAAGGTAAAACCGGGAAAAGACCAAATGTTACAGGCTAAATTCTTTCTCAGCAAATCGTAGAGCGCGACCTAGTTCAAGTTAAGCGTACTTTGGCTCCCTCTTTACGTCGCGTTTGATTTACCTGTCTTGCTTAATAGTATGCGTGAGTTATATCACATGATGAAAAGTGTCCAATTATATAAATTTAGGTCGCTGTAGCTGCTTTTGGTAAGGTGAGAAACGGTAATGCGACCTTTTTGTGGACGGACCAATAATGGATAGATCGGCCAAACAGTTTTACTGGTATAAACCTCTGACTCAGATAGTAAATCATGAGATAAATATTATGAAGGAGTTGCTAAAGCGGCTACATAAACGCAGATACTAACAAAATCTGAAGCTGCACTGTTCACTGCATACCGAACTAAAAGGTTTCTTGTCGCATAACGTGCCGTCCTTATACGAGAGCTTTTTTAGGTAATAGAAACTCTCTAAACGATGGAGCAATGAAAGCATTATAACGAGTGTCTATTTGTGCAGTGTAATCAATTATTTGCTGTTTTATATCCTCCAAATCGGACTACAGGAGTCTACTTATAACGATTGCCACAGCCGAATGCATGGCACGATTAAGGCAGCTGTGGTGTGTGCAAAACTCCCTTCAATGCCTGCTTTGGCCGAAAAATGCAGACGTAATACTACCCATGCAGATCAGAGCGTGCCTAAATATATCAATGATGATTGCCCAGTGATTGTTCAAAACGGCTATAACTTATTTACATTATTGTCATCGATAATTGGACTGAGTACGTGGTTGTGAGTGGAGATTTTAGCCTTGATAAGCGGTAAGGCGGTTACAATAGTTGTATATGATGACTTGTGGACGATAAGTCATCCAATGATTGGTACTTTGTTTTATATTGCGTTGCACACAATAACAAATATAATTTGTCGATGCAATCTAGCATCTTGTAAAGTTTGTGCATGGCAAACATAGAAGTATTTGTTTTTCAAGCCACCGTTTAAATTGTCAGATTTTGGCACAACTTATCTGATATGTAATATTTCTTACATGAATCTAGTGCTATCAAAACTCATTCAGTGCGTTCGTTTCTTGAACAACAGCAGTATATAAGTTAACACCAAACTTTAATCTAAACGACCTCCGAACATTATGATATATTCTCAGGTAGCCAGTGGGAAAATGAATAGTTACAATATCGGATCTACTGAACTGCGCAGCAAATATAGCTTTTGCAAGCATAGGTCTAATGTGAGCTCAAATATGCTGGCGGAAGCAACCACAAAGGTAGTCATGAGCAATCAGACGTAGTGCGTAAACAGAAAGAGGCAGATGGGTGTCAAGCTAGTAGGAACAAAATAGGCCAATTTGTACCTTTTTGTGAGAATTGCGCTCTGGCTTAACAAAAAACGCCTGCGCAACACATCTGTCCAATTGATGAAATATCTAATAAATGTAGGGTTTTGTAAACTTTGCCTGTCAACCGAATCTTAATGAGGCGGTGTAAACGCAGCATGTTTATCGCAAACGTTAGTTCCAAACGTTTAGCCTATATTGATGCATGTCCACAGTTCAATGAGTTGAATATTGTAGTGTACATAAGGTATGTAGGGATATTTGTCAATGATCTTCAATAATTACTTGAGCAAATGTATATTCATATATTACTGATGCAGCAACAAGGCATTATCGACCTCAGTTAAGCAACGAAACAATTGAATAATTTTCTTTACCTGTCCAGCCGATTAGCTGCAAGCAATTTTATTACAAAATGACCAACACCTGGCATTTTATTATGTACGGTTGATATAACATCTCCATTTAGTAAAATATTTGCTGATCGTTACAACCTGAGAGGACTTAACATGACTACGATTATCTTGAGACGGCGATGGGTGAACAGCATATGAAATACCGTGTCGTATCGGGTGCCTAAACTAATCAGAACTCAATCGGGGTCGCCAAATTCTGTTTGTGGTGTACAGCATTCTTTGCAGAAACTCCACGAAATATAGCTGACATTTATTGTGTGGTTCATTCAACTTTAAGATCATGCAAACGTTTTTGGGCAGTCGCGTTAGGTGTTTATTGCGACAATCACAGTGCATTGGTATATATCAGATAGCAGTCCAGTTCGATAAATAACAATATGCAGTCTTAACGTTTATGGTCAGTGACAATATATCACCTGCAGGTGCAACTTAACATACGTACATAGGCAGGTCTTGGCACAGAACACGTGACCGATCAAATACGCTTAGGTCAAACATAGATGAAAGCACAATATATAACATGCTATTGTTGATATAACAACAGATCGATGGAGAGGTTAGTAATATTGTTGGTGAGATGACCAGTAGCAAACGTGTTCAACGTCACAGTTATAATGGCGCCAGGGTGTATGGTCTGAGAAGTAGTGTTGGAGGAAAGGAGTAGTGTTTAAGTAAATATAACTTAGCATTTTTTATTGTTGATATGTATAATTAACGACGGAAAACAGAAAATAGTTTTTCAAATGTAAGTAGACACATCTATGCCATACAGGCTGGGTATTGGCGTTGTGCAATCACTATAGAATACGATCGGTCCGTGTTTCCACCCAACTTCTTGATAATTATCAAAATAACAAGCCTTCATATGTCGAGCCTGAAAGGTTGATATAATTCCACCCTGTTGGCGCGATGAAATGAGCAAATATATGACTGACTGACGCACTATATCATTCAGTACTGTTCTATAATGGCAAAAAGTTATCAAAGCTCACTCAAATAGCTGCATTACAAATTATTCCTTTGTAACGAAATGCCCTTACAATCCAAATATAATGTCAGGTGATGAAGATATTACCCATTGCGACCCTCGTTACGTTGGTTGCTCTCGATATATATATATATATATATATATATATATATATATATATATATATATATATATATATATATATATATATATATATATATATATATATATATATATATATATATATATATATATATATATATATATATATATATATATATATATATATATATTCGAGGCGAACACCCATTTCTATTTAAACCTACGGTAGGGGTTAACTACAATTCAGTTCAATTGGTTTGCATATGTACGGAATTCACCTTCCATTTGAAGACGCGGACAGTATAATAGGACATTAACCGGTATCGGCTAGAAAATATTGCAAAAATATTTGTGTTTTATGACATTGTGCCGAATTTTTTATGTATTTTGCTCACGCACGATTACATAATTGCCGTTGCGTTTTGCAGCTGTGTTCTGCTAGCAGCTTTAAGGAAATTTATGTGTCAATAACATGCAAAAAGATTGTGACGGGAATAAGATAATCCTAAATGGGCACTCGACAAAGCGTAAACGAAAACGGCTTACACAATGAGCACCAGATTTGAGCCATGGACTAAAACCAGCCGTAGACCTAGATACTAGCCCAATTATTCACTGAATTCAACGACCCGTTGCCGAACGTTTGAAAGGTTACAAAGGCAGCTAGCCATTACCATGCTGTTTTATAGAATTTCCTCTTGTGTTTTGGAGGAGCAGAATGATATTTGTGTCGGCATTTGAAAAAAAAATCGAAGACATTCACGTCACAAGCAAATTCAGCATTGCTTTCTGTCTAAAAACATTGAAATGTTACTAAAACCAATCAGGCTTCAAATGCGTTTTTGTTTCTATTTACGAAAGCGCTTTGCTGCAGGATGTTTTATGCTACGTGTCAAAGCGTTTCAACCTCCAGCTGCAGATACGTTATTCCATTAAGATAAATGTATGTGCTATGAAACGCAATGAGCAGCAAATTAATGATCGGACAAAATGCTGAATTATTACAATGAACAAAGACGCGTGAATCGCGGTAAAAAATTGAGTAATGGTTTGTGAGTAGATAATGTTAATAGCGGTTATTTGTTAATCACACCAACAGGCTACTGTAGATTGTGATTCGACTTTCTGTGACTCTCTGGTGTAAACTATATGTTGCACAAAATATAAGCCTTAGGTTCCGGGTAATAGCAAATTATATTACCTAGTTCGAGGGAATCCGACAATATCATGTGGTAGTATTAGTAATCATCAATGGTTTTACCTGTAGAACGGTTGGGTAGGAGCTTGAATGCTTGTATTGGACATAATTATTTATCCGATTGTCGCTCGTTCTATTTGTCATTCCGAAGCATTCCGGTACTGCGACCCGCCCGATATTTATATGACGTTACTATTAAAGTTGTAGCTATGTACAGACACCAGCAAAATGTTTAAAATCGTTGAGTCTATGTTCCTGCGAAGTTTTATGGAGAGCACTACATGTTATCTGTGTGTATGCCTCCCGTCGATCACCCTTACTGTTGACTGGAACAAGTGGGAATCAAATGAGACTATTAGGTGGTGGTCAGAGACCGCTGGAAAAGGCGGAGCTTATTCATTATCCGTTAAACCATATAGTCATAAAGATATCAGCAAAACCACCTGTCCCCATCACCCCCCCTTCCCCCTCCCCACCGAAGACACTGCTGTTGAATAATGGAATCCATTTGAGTTCTAATGAGTAAAAGAAATACTGTGGACGCTGTTTTAGTCACTGTTGGTTTTTGTCTTGGCACAGAAGGCATCTACTTTATTTAACATTCCCCTTTGTCACAGCAATCGGTGTATCTGAAGTAATGTATTAACAAATTGAGTGCCAGATATGAGACTGACCAGCCTCATTAAATGCTGCGAACGTAGCAAACATATAAGGCTTTATAATCAAAGCCGCTTTGTGTTGGTCCACTCATATTAAACGCTTTTAACTGACGGTTATCGTTGTTAGCGAATTTAGCTACGAATGCATGACACATATAGAACTAGTTGATTTATGTATATGTAATGGTGACTGCTGAGTATTTTAATGGCAAATGCTTTTGGAGCTTTTGCGCGCTCTTTCTGCTATTACATTTAAGCGATACCCTCATATCTCCAATGTCGTAAAAAGGTCACAGGGTAAATGATACAATCCATATGGTTATGTCAGCTTTTTGCTACGACATTTCAAAGCATTGAATATATCATTTCCGTATTACCTAACAGGGACATTATTAAATCTCGTTTAACCAGATATGATCAATGTGCTGTTGCCTTTTATGTAATCAGATTGATAGCATTATGTATTAAACGATTCACATACTTACTTTGTCTGATAATGGGATCATAAAAACACTTGCACTTATAAATTTTTTTAATTTTCTCCCTTTTCTTTGCTGTTTGACAATCCGTTTGTATTCTTGCGTAACTGGGTCACTGTACGTCGTGGTGAATTTGTCCCTGATGCATTAACTAAGATGTTCATCCAGACAAAGAATTGTCATTTGTCTGCAGTACCGCAAAACTTATATGCAAATAAGGACAGTTTGTAACCATCTTACAAACCATATCACATTTTCTTGATATGCAAAATGCTATTCGTTTTGAAGAAGTTGGATGCCAAACGAGTGCGGTAAATTCCTCTACTGTTCGGGCCTCAGTCGTGTACAGCATACTTTATTCATCCCTTATAAGGTGGTCATTTGGTACTTCTTATGCTTGTTCTGTTGAACAATCGTAATGATAATTTATTACAGGGGACATTCACTTGTATGTCGGTGAAAATGACAATTCCGCATGTTGTTATAGTCATAACGCTGTCATAGGTTTTGGGGAATAATTGAATGATTTGGGACTTATAACGTTGTTTGGCAGCCTATAATTCAGACGCATTTTCTGAGGGAATTGGATGTAACAGCGCCAAGCCCTGGCTATGAGGTTGGCCGTGATCCCTATCCTGCTTGGTTAATATACCGGTATACGTCTATCATTGGACATCAGATTGCATGTGCTATGTGAGGCTCGAGGCCAAAGACAACTCGCCAGGGATTGCATATTCTAATATTAACGTTTTACCCTCGCTAAACCACGTGGCATTCAATCAGATTTGTCCAAAAATAAAAACCTTGCAATGGTGTACATGTGCAATTAAATATTATAGTTTGTCTATAGAGGCTCAATATAATATGACACGCACGCTTGCGACCTTTTTGCGACGCACAATAAGTTGGCTTTTTCGAGCGTATGACTTACTACCAAGCAGGATTTAATTTGCACAATAAAGAAGCCGTATAATATTAGTAATGATAACTGACCATTTTGAAATATCTTGTCTGTGGTGGAACTTCGGTCTGGGGCATGGGACTAATAGATTTTTCGATGATGATATAAAATTCTCCCTAGCGGAGTTTGTTGTGGTTGTTGTGGTGGTTCCTGCTTCTTCAGGGAGAAATTCATCTGCTGCTAGTCATACTTCATATCCAGCCAATCCTATATCATGATAAGCTGCTGAACGTGCCGTAGTTTTGGCGATCACATTGGATTGTAATGACATTACAACGCAGGGTCGAGGTGAAAGTAACAACGCGTGCAAAACTATTTGTCATTTTGTCTCGAGTGAGCCCATATTATCTAGCGGTTTCAATTGACTGCTAGTGAAAGCGAACCTCCATGCCGTAGAAGTGAAAGGAGATGTAAAATATTATGTGAACGAAGTGCGCCTTGGTATTGACCACTTAGCATAGCTGCTAAAAACCATATAATTTGATGCACACACACTGTTAGTGAATAGAGAGTATATTGATGCTAATTTTTATACGACCCGCCGTGAACACATACAACATGTCCAGTTTGGGGATACATAAACATCAGCCAGTTGGCTCGATTGGGAACGACCTATATGTAGAAATTGGCTACGGCCATAATGATACAAACAAGCAAATCATCGAATAAATATTATGAAGGAGTTGCTTAAGCGAATGCATAGAAGTAGAGACTTACAAAATGTGCTACACTGTTAATTGCATACGCATATTTTATTTTTCTTGTTGCATAACGTGTCATGCTTATCCGGTTGCTTCCTCAAATAAAAGAAGCTGTGTAAACGATAGATTGATAGAGGCTTTATAACGAAGGTCCATTTGTGCAAAGCAATCGCTCATTTGCTACTTATAATATCCAAATAGTTTGTACAAGAAGGAACCAGTAATAAAGATTTTCACGACCGAATCATCCCACGCGCATGATTAGGTCGGCTGTGGCGTGTTCAAAAATGCCTTTGCTGTCTGCTTCGCCCACGTAATGCATATGTTATATTAGCCGTGTTGATTTATACAGCAAAGCCGTTCTTGTTACTAGAGCTTGCCTAAATACATCAAGAAATATTGCCTGGTGAATGTTAAACTTTATAACGGCTTTAATGGTTTGCATTATTGTCAACTATAATTTGACTGCGTACGAGGTTGTAAGTAACAATCTAGAGCCTTGATAAGCAAGCACAGCATGCCTACAAACACAACACAGATTCGTCATATTCGTCTTGTAAAAAGCATATGCACCCGATATATATGCCAGAGTATCCCAGGCATTGACTTCGGTATATTCATCCAATCCCTCTGCTTTTATTTATTCAGACGCTGAGAATACTAAAATTTTAGCCATTTTCCGACATTTGCATCATATATATGATTTTATTCAAAGAGACCTCGATGCTCTGACCTTAAAGCAGCACTTACGACGGTCGTTCGGCATGATGATAGGCAATACAGCGACATATTACATTTCATCGCCCGTTCTCATCTACGCAAATGTGGATTGTTTGTCAGAATGCTTCGATGCAAAATGGGAAGAATATTGCCTATCGCTTGATTTACGGGAAAGAAATGCATAAATTATATTACCCCGTTATAATCTGGCCTGTCGTGTCCGAAATCGTTAATTGGTCAAGAAGATGTACACTAATATCCCAGAACTATTCGACAGCAAATGATAAAAATCTGCTCTCCAGTTTTATTGTTTGTCATCCTAAATATTGCTGGAGGTATAAAGAATTCTTAACAATACCATAGGAAACCTAATGAACTGTAAGAAAATCAAAATTTATCGGCGTCGCCACAGTGTTTGATATTGCCATAAGTTTGGCTACATTATACTGAATGAGTAAGCAATAGCGGACATGTCATTTATTGGTAAGCGGTTTGATAACCAACAATATGGTGATATCTGACTATTATTACACGACGCATGTTTTCTTATATTTCGTGAATAGCGTTAGATGTCATCGGCTGTTAATATGCAGAAAAAATAACAAGTACAGATATTTAGAAGCAAATGTTTCAAGCGTGCATCCAGCTCGTGTAGGGGAACTCATAATGTGTGTAGAGTAATAGATTTATACGCTGCTCCCCTTCCAAATGAACGCACCACGATTGATGTAGCAGTGTAGCATGTGATACTCTTAGAGACGATTTATATCACCGAATTATACTCAAGCAGGTAAAAGAAATAAATCAGTTCTGCCGGTCAACTGAATCCAGGCAACAAATATTGATCCTTTTCCGAATGGGTCAGTTTCATTCAAATCGCTCGAGGGACTAATATCCACCATACGCTATGATATTGGCATAGTGTAACATTTGGTTCGGCGATAAAGCCAGCTTTTCATATATCTTGTGCTCTGGTGGCCCTTTTTACACGAGAGTTAGTTATTGCTTTATACAGAGGCAATGTAACTTTAAAACAACGATATATCTGTGTGATAACGCCTGATAGCATTCAACATTACACAAGTTGGCTTCTCTTATGAAAGTACGTAGGTGCCTATAAAAACATTGTGTGTTTTGTACTGACTTTGTCGTGATTTGTAGCTGGTCAACTGTTCACCGACGAAAACACCAACGTTTGAACAAACGCTTTTGATCCCAGTTAAGTCGGCTCCAGTGTATATGCATTTGCCAATAGGGAAACTTCTGTTAAGCTTTGTATCTCTTGAACAAAAATGAATCTATGGTCTAGAAAATGGTCATAGAGTAACTAGACCACAGTACATTTCGTTCGTTAGAATAAAGAAGTCACGCCCAACTGCCCTATTCGGCTATAGTCGGCATCATTGTATTTGCCATTATAACAAAGTTTAATTGATATTTGCAATAAAGTCTGAACAGGGAAGCGTCTATTCATATCACGCCTCCAAAGAAAGTTGTATTATCCATAACTATTGCATCATCTGTGATATCACGTCAGATGATAAGATCTTTTGCAATTTCATTTGCTTACGACGCCTGTTTGTAGTCTCGCTGTCTAGACACTTCCAGTAACGAATGCCTAAAAATCGTTTAATGGAATTAAGATTATCTCTCATGCTTTTATTGATAGGCTTGTTACGAACGAATATAATGAGAAATGCTAAATAATCGGAATTCATATTTGCAGCTCTTGCATGCAAGATGATTGCTCCAACCGAACTAAATCTGCCTTTTAATGCGCTTTTGAAGATGCTATTATGAAACATTAAGGCACCAAGGGTTTATTACAAATATTGCCTTTATTTAATCCTCTTGTGTGTCAGTAAGGTAGAAAAACTTTAACAAACCTACATTTTGAGAAACGATATCGGACCTCAACAAAGACTTCGGCTGATGCCGGGCTTAGTTTGTTGTTGATGCAAGCCAGGGTGATACAAACGCCATATTATAATTACTCAATACTCAGCAGTTTCTGCAATGATAACAAGATCAACGATCATTGACATTGCATTTAGTATGACCTACGTCTAGTAGGTATACCATTCATTATTCGTTTTGTAAATTCAACGCAGTGTTCCGTGTTATGCGTGATGGTTTAAGCGACTGCAAATGTTTTAATATTTTTACATAGTGTCAATTTCGCCGTTTTCTATGGTACCTTCATTGAATATAAGGTCATCTGACAAATCGGAACAATTGTGATATTTGCTACGTATCCAACGCAGAAAATGGTCGATATGTTTTAGTAGCACCGATAAAGCACTGTTGTGGATTTAAACGTCTTCTATCTGCCGCTAGACACTGCTTGTATTCAAAACTGGGGAACCATAGACGACACCTTACATGGCCCAGGTTAATTGCCTGTCTAGAGCAATTTTACAGTGACGCCTGTTAGATTCAAAACGCTTGGTTATTCATTTACAAATCTCCCGTTTTTCCATCAAATAAGGACATATGGTATATGATAACCACAAACGTCTCACGGCAGAAAGGTTAAGAAGTGAATCAAAGCTTTATGATAACTCGTGGAATACGTACATTATATGACAATAGTAACTAACATAGGTTTGCACGATTTTCTAAAGTTGTGCCAAACAAGCTGGATGCTTGCCGCGATAGGCTGCTTAAAGTTACACAATTGGAGGGTTGTGAAGTTATTGGGTGAAATGGGTAGCGTTGGAGGGATTATATGATATGGGACAAATGTTAACGGCAACTCTATTTAGAATATTGCATTGTGTTATGTTGGAGTCCAGGATATTAACACTTGGCATGGAACGATAAACCTGTGAGGGTGATTTGTTAGGCAGAGACACGTTATGTGTTCTTGAACGTGTAACCATACCATGCACCAGTTTGTGCTTCATAAGTATACATAATATGGACCGACCAAATTGTTTGGAACATCCAATTATTCTACGGAAAACGCCAAACACCAGTCATACAGGTGCATCCTAAATCAGCAAAATATCTATAAAAGTCTTGACAATTTAGGTTACATGGCATGATGTTATGATTACTTGCCGCTATCCGTTTTCCGTGTCTCTAGGAATGGCTCCTTTTAATTGAACAGTTGCTGTGTAAAAGATTAATCTTTAAATGCTATTACTTATTCGATCCAATAATGTTTAGGTGCCGAAAAAATGAAGCGTTTATATCTAGTTCACTGCAACATCAAAGGAATCCGTCGTTCCATCAACCTGTGTCCTGCAAAGGCTAACTAAATATATTATTGTAAACCTTACCGCTGCTACATGACACATGTCTTTGATACTCCAAGTTCTATCATTCATCACCCCTTTGACATTTGTCGACTGATGCGAGAACAATGTTATTTTGAAGATGTTTGACACTGATGTCAAAAACATGCTTGAAACATCCCCTGTGTATTACTAACACTGAATATCAGTGAGAAATTTACGATATTAAATGAATATTCTGCAAAGATACCTTGTGGCGTGCTGAACTACTAACATCACATAAGTCAATCTAAGTCGCGATAATTTTACATTTAGCTAATAAAATATTATATTTCATTTCCAGACTGTCTATTGAAGCTCGGCTGGTTATATGGACTATTATAAAGAGATTAATATATGTCACACGCAGGGCCTCAAAGTATGTTTGAGGTATTCTTAATTCAACTGATACTTAGATGACCCTTAAAATAAATGTTTGAGGCAGGGTGGAATAATAAGCACTACCTCACACGCACATGTACATTCATGCCGCGAGTGCTGTATGCATTATAATTTATAAATGTACCTCTATTAATCAGGTATTAGCTTACAATTTGTAAGGCAACTTACATGAAACAAATGAGAGAAACCGACCTGTGGCATTTGCTCCAAAATATGTCCGAAAGGTTCTCCGCTTTAGTAGCTTAATACGTTGGAACCCCCAACTACAGCCGCATGTATTACAAGAAGGACGTAATTATCTCATGTAGCTTTGATCATAGACAAAAGCAACGTGGTGGTATCATTATTATTTTGTAGACAGGCTTACTGCGATTTACAAGCAAATATTGGCATCCCCTACAAAACTCCGTTGATATTGTTACAGTATACATACCTTCCGCAAATATAGAGAAAGAGAAGCTGCAATTGATACGGAAACGTGGAGATGCTAGCGCAAGTACTATTGTTGGGGCGTGTTTTTTAAACGTTTTCACCACGTTTACCTTGCAAACTCTCAGCTAGTCGTCGTTTATCGTGATTTTCAACCTCTCTCATGGCAGCTTAAGGCAAGGCTTCTCAAATACTTTTAGTGTCCTTAGTGGATGGTTAAATATGTAAACATTTGTTCCAGACACAAATAACTAATCTAACGATTTCGTTTGAGCCACCAGTAACGATCCTTAGTGATCATGTATCGTTGCCAAGGAAGCTAATTTAAAGATACTGTCAATGAACGGTACACGGAATGTCTACTGCATGGGTATTGTTGTACAAACTTCAAGTAATACACGAAACGATAGTCATTGGTGTAAGCTACGGGTATTGTCAAATAAAATGGTGACAATGTTTTTCACCCAAAAGGCCATGCCGCATTTATCCGCCTTATCTAAGGAGGAATGCGGTAGCATGTGTTTTGTTGCAGGGCACAACAAGGGCTCATCCTCAATTAGCCTGCACATTTACTGACCATAACGTACTATCACATATAATTGGCCACGAACAGAAGACACAGAGGCGTATCTATGGAAATAATTTCATTAAATCTTTTGTTATGCCACGCAAGTCATCCCGCTACTAATTGTTTAGGGATTTAACGAGACAACGATAGTTGTATATGAGTAACCATTGACCATGGACAAAACAACCATCATATTACGGATAAAATTATGCGTCCAATCCATCTGTACTTGATGTTACCGGGTGGAATATTTTATGATGTAGATGTTGACGAGCAAGACAAAATAGGACCATCTTATCTTGGAACAATTATCGTAAGCAATTGTTGCCGACAATTATGTGTATTTCGTGTTCTAATTGAAAAAAAAAACGCGAGCAAAACACTGACATCCACAAATTAGCCGTGTTGCGTCAAAAGTGTTAAATACCATGTTAATGATATATAATAGACTATAATCCTTCATCTCAATTTAATCAGAGAGATTAACATAGGTCACAATTAAGCTTAACTGATTCGTTTAAATATTGTTTATCAAAATGTGCCACAGCGTTGCTATCGCATATTTGGTAGGTTTCAAACGTTTTTATCCCAGCATATCAACAGCAGCCTTTTGTATATAAGATATCGCCTGGGTCCATTTGGTTACATGAGTGCTTAAAATGCATTGTGAGATACGGGCTTCAAATAAATTACCGCAGACAAGTATCGACGCAGCTTTAACATCAAATGTGTCAGAATAATTATCGTCGACTCGTAAAAACGTTTAGAAGATCTATCTAGCAGTAATAATGCTGTTTGTCCAAAGATTAGTCGAAACGAGTCCTTTACATGCAAATGCAGAGCACATGGCAATCTTGTCAAATTTGGTCTTAACATACAATCTTATCACCAACAATGGTTCTTCCCTTGGTTGAGCAGATTTTTAGGCAGTAAATTATTGTTTTATCTGAAAAATATTCTTTCACACCTAACATTGTGAGATCACACGAGTGATGACGTGCTAGTCATCTCAACTATAGCCCAAAAGAAATGTCCGTTCTTCCGTCAAATTGTTGATAAAAAAAAGAAATTGTGATGAATCGTGAATCGATGCGACTGATGCATATGTGGTTGCAAATAAGCGAAAGAAATTGAAAGTAGTTTAAAATAGGTACGGCCGGGAGTCATTCTACTTTTCTTTCGGTCTGACATTCGGTACAATAACTACATGGAACCGGTAGCAATATCAATTTCATTCAGATATATGCATAAACCTCGGCCGATTCGGAAACTAGGCATTTGATTTATGGTACAAAGCTCTCGCTATATGGTTACCTGTCACATATCTGCATCAGCAATATTTTCTTATGCTCAATACCAAGCAGACGCCTTGGAATCAGGGATCGATAGTTTACTGGTACACCGAGGATACGAACCGTGAGAGGGCTACATTTGGGGGACGGCAAATCATGTTTGATGACCTTTCATTCATATTGCATTTGAAATTCTGAACCAAATGCCTTTGATAGCACTTTTTGTTTACCATTTTAATAACAGAAACGTCGATAGTAATGCTGATCAGTAAATGATAGTAAATCCGAAACCGATAAATTTTGAAACAATGAAAAAGAGCCTAATAAAGGGAACTGTAATTTATTTAAGGCTCACTTTTAGTTTGAAAGGGACGCGGCAAAATCGGTGAACGTGAGAGATTTCTGACTCTTTTTGCTATTAGTTATATAATACTTTACAGTGGATCGAATACCCTGTATTCATTTGCCTAATAGCATACTAAGTGAATGCAGGCTTGCAAATATTTCTCCCAAAAAGAATTCTACATAATCTCTGACAATTAATGTGTTTAATTGGATTATAACTGACCAAGCATTCCATGCAACATATTTATTTCTAACGTTTACTTTTGTACGACCTACATCAAAAAAGCAAACTGATTAAAATGTCATTTAATTAGAAATACAGGATCCTTCTTTGGCCGGTAAATCAAATAATAATTTACTGAACAACTTAATAATTAACCAAGAATGCGCCTTACCAAGGAAGACAATAAATAGGTTTTTGATTAAACTTCTGATTTAATCGTAATCCTTAACGTCGCTTTAATGTGACCGATTTGCGTAGCTAGTTACAAAAGTGATTGATCGTTAAAAGTAACAACCAAAATAAAATAGTTGGTCATGCATATTGTCCTATCAAATCAACAATATCAGGCAAGATAAGTGGACTCATCTTCAATAAATAATATTTGTACCGTGACAATGCTTTTAAATAAAAAGGATTGCATGTTATGGCGCTTCTACAACGTCTGCTTTCATTAATTTCGCAAACTTAACTTGTTATTGACACACGAATATCAAATACAGATGCGTGAAGCATCGGCTCAAGTTAATTGATGCTATAGGCCACATCGATTGCTAGTCACATGGCAATCAATCTCTTATGTACAAATATATCCCGGAACTATTTTACTGCAAATGGTGAAAATTTATTCTCGAGTCTTATTGTTGCAATCCTTTTTATCACTACAGGTATAAGGCGGTTTCAACAATTGTAAACTATGGCTTATACACTATAAGTCAATCAATGTTTGGCACATTTTTTGATTTTGCCAAAAGTGTTGGCAAATAATGACGAATAGGTAATAAACAACGTATTTGTCCTTCCTTATTCGTTAGTGTTTGCAAGTGGGTGACACTTATAAAGGTATCTGAACCAAAAATATCGAGCTGATAGGGCAAATTTAATATATGAATCAGTTCCGCCGGCCCAACGATTCATTCCTTAATACGGACAACAAACAATTACCCTTTTCCAATAGGTTCATGCTCTGATGTTACAGTTTTATTAGTATATGCGCAACCAATACCACTTATCGTTTACGGCATTAATGTCCTTCATTTCCTATGATATTGACAGGCAGTGACCAATGCGTTGATAATAACTTTGTCACATGTTTCGTGCAGTGGCAGCACAAAAATGATGGCGGAAGCAGCCTCTAAGGTGGTCGTGAGCAATGATTAGTAGAGCGTTAAAAGAAAGGGACAGAGGGGCGTCAAGCTAGTAGCAACAAAATAGGTCAATTTGTACCCTTTTGTGAGGATCGCACGCTGGCCTACAAAAATCCTGCGTCCAAATGATGAAATATCTAAAAGATGGAGGGTTGTTGCAAACTTGGCCTGTAAACCGAATCTCAATGAGGCGTTGAAAATGCAGCATGTTTATCGTAAACGTGTGTTCCAAACGCTTAGCCTATATTGACACATGTTCACAGTTCAACTAGTTGAATACTGTAGTGTACATAAGGTATGAAGGACCCTTTGTCAATGTACTTTAATAGTTGCTTAAGCAAATCTATTCAAGTATTATGGACGCAGCACGAAGGAAATATCAACTTCAGTTAAGCCTCGAATCAATTGAAGTATTTGCTTTGCCTGTCCAGCGATTATTTCCCAACGGGCCATTTCAAATACTACTTATTTGCCGATATGCTCCGAGCAACGTTATGTAATCAAAATGACTAACACCTCGCATTTAATTATTTACGGTTGATAAAGCATCTCCGTTTAGTAAATATTTGCTGATCGTTACAACCTGAGAGGACTTAACATAATTACAATTGGCTTGAGACGGCCATGGAAGAACAGCATATGCAATACCGCTTCGTATCGGGTGCCTAAATTAATAATAACTCAATACGAGGTCGCCCAATTCTATTGGTGGTGTACAGCATGCTTTGCAGAAATTCAACGAAATATAGCCTAGTTTTATTATGTGGTTCATTCAACGTGAAGATCGCGCAAATGTTTTTTTTGTCGATATATCAACCGATCGATTGAAAGGCTAGTAATATAATAGCAAAAGTGTTCAAAGTCACGGTTTAAATGGTGCCAGAGTGTGAGGTCAAAGGAGTAATGTTCGACGAAAGGAGTAATGTAAATATCACTTTTTATAGTTGTTATGTATTATTGACGACGGAAAATGGAAAAGGATAGCATTCATACTGGGTATAAGGCCGACACTGATATCTGTCAGGTATGGTAAAGTATTACTTAAACAATCATGAGGTTTTGAGTTTATTCAAATGTAAGTACATACATCTATGCCATACAGGCTGGGTGTTTGTGTTGTGCGATAACTGTAGAATACCATCAATCCATGTTACCGATCTTCTTGGTACTGTTCTATGATTGCTACAAGTTATCGAAGCTCACTCAAATAATTGCTTTACAAATTATTCCTGTGTAAAGAGATGTCGGACGCTAAGGCAAAATGTCCTTGCAATCCATTCCCCAATAACTGTTCCTTTGTGTAGCGTACATAAGTTTTTGTTGGTGCGCAAAAATATATTAGCGATACCAGGTTAGCATAATCATGGCATATTTGCTTTGCTTTACTTATCATAGTGTATTTTATCACAACGTAGGCTGCATCGTTCAACACCGGATAAATGTTTGATTCTTGCACAAACTTAAGGATGCCGTGGTTCTGTTAACTTATCATATTAATCATAGGTAGAGCTTGCCAGTTAAATCAAGTTGAACGATCTGGATGAAAAGCGTTTCTAGGCTAACGCTATTGTTATGGACGGCTCTTTGATTGATCACTACAAGCAAGCGCTGCAAACAATAATTGAAGCATAGCAGTTTGCCAGAAGGAGCAAAGACAATGAAAATATTTCCTATAACGTCTGGCAAATGTTTTTCAAACTCATGTGTTTCCATTTTCAACGAATGAATTGTCCTCCAGGTGTACATTGATTGGATTGTAGCTGAATACATCAATTGATAAACATGCCTTTATAATTTCAAATCAACCAGCACCCTAAAACACAGAATGCATAGCTCTATCCGTCTGCGCTGGTTTTTAATAACCCACTTGATACGGTTTATTTACCACTCACAATGATCGTGGTAGGCCAAGTTATGTGAGGCTGCAATATTGCTACAAACAGCATATGCAAAGTGCGGTTCTCTTCGAGCAGTATGTTATCATAGCATTTAAACTGCACGAGGTTTGTGAACCACCAATATGGCGAGCGAACTGAAGCACATTCTTTCCTGAATTACTCGTAAAAGATTCGGTGGATGTTTTCTACATATCTGAGTAGCCTGTAAGCCATTTATTACATCGGCGTATGTCGTGTTGGTATGCTCGTTCATGCCGTTAAACTACCAAGACCATATGAATAATGGCATATATGAAGAGGCAGACCGCACATATTCGGTTGATCTAGCTTTAGGTTAAACGATGTTGCCCCTGTTTTTACATTATATTTACAGAAGTTTTCTAAATACTAAGAATTCATCAAAAATTCCACATCAAATTCGTTCTGCTTTTTTCAGGCTTCGCAATTTTGTTTCGCAATTATGGCGCTGCCAACGTTCCTTATAAAAACATTATTGCGCTGTAACTCTATTTTATATGACTGTTGGCGCCCGTTTTTTCTGTGACGCTTCTATTGAAGAAGTTTGCCATGTACAGACCAGACAAATGTTTAAAGCAGTGGGTCAATGTTCCTGCGAAGTCAGAGTCCGCTGGAAAGGTAGGAACTTATTAATTGTCCGTTAAATCACATAACCATATCAGGACCATCCCCCACCCACCCCCTTCCACCGATGGCAATCTGTGACACTGCAAGTGAATAATTTGATCCGTTTGAGGCAATACATCGCGAATTCTAATATGTAAAAGAAATACAATGGATGCTGTTTTAGTCACTGTGGTTTTTGTCTTGGCACAGGAGGCATTGATGTGATGTCTACTTTATTTGACACTGCAATCGGTGTAACTGAAGCCGCGTTTGGGGTTCTTAGGGTGTTTGTCGAGAGGTCAATAATTGGTCATTGTGCTGAGTGGCAAAGGTGTGGTTCGCTTCCAGCTGGGAGCTCGCGCAGCGGATGGGGTGGCTTATACTATACAACCGTGGGATGAAGAGGTCCGTTCGTCGCTCTCGAATTCGGGGTTGTAGAGCTTCAGGAGCTCATGCCCCGGGCAGCCTAATCTTTATACTTCGACATAAGCAAAACGAGTTTTAGCAAGGCATGAACTGCAGTACCATAATATTAACTTACATACAATCTCAAAATTACTCGTTTGAAACAGGCGCCTACGAAGCAGAAGCGTTGGCTGAACGCACGCTTCCGAGTAATATCCTAATAACGTATTGCATCTAATCACTGAACGGTATTCCGAATCAGTCCTCTGTCTGCTCAGGCTCAGCAAAGTAATGGTAAAATAATTTGAAAATAATCATTCAGTGGCATGTGCATATCATTCGGCGTATTATTCGGACACTTCTCTTTACGCAATCTCATTATGTTCATATCAAACCTTATACAGTTAGGAAAAACGCGTGGCAGCATTGGCAAAGAATGGGGTTGAAATGTAGTCGCTATATACAACGATATGAGTATCCCACGTTACCCTCTGCCACAAACGTGTGTTCATTAGTGAGAAATTGAAACAAGCTGACCCAAACCAGCAATATAAGACCATAATGTCCCCATTATTAGCAAAACATCATGACTAAGTGCCCAATAATATGGCTGTTGCATAGGTCGCGCGCCATTGTGGCGTTGTTATTGGATTATTCCGTGTTTTTATTGAGACTAGGAATGGTACATTCGAGGAACGTCAGAGAGTCACATAACCGCATAACTTTTTATTACACAAGTATCGACATGGAAAAGTACCGAATGAAATATTCATCCGCTGCTGCAACACAAGTTGCAGAGACTGTTCAGCCCCATATCTGTAGCGAGGTTGCCTAGCAAGCTGCTTGGAAACCGCACCTTGGAAACCAAAAGTATTAAATTGTCAGAATTTCAGTAGCTACATGGCGCTGCGGTCTCAGAATGATGCCGATTTCTTTAATGAGTGACGGTTTTATGAAATCTACATTTTGTAACCAAACCAGAAGTATACACATCGATTGCGAGGTAGTTACGAGGTGCGTAATGATTTACAGCTAACATTCGTGTGGTTCATGGTTATGAGGAGGCACCGTTATCGATGAAACGACTAAGCTAACTAAAACAGACTTCCACAGTACATCATCAAACTGTCAAATAATAACGTTGAAAATTTATCAACAAGATTTTTGATCAAGTGTACTTTTTGCCACAAATTAAAAAATTGTATTATCTATGTCTGTGATATACCTAGTAATGTATTACTATATTGATCCCTGATTCCCCGATATGGGACTGACCAGCCTCATTAGATGCTGCAAACAAAGCAAACATATAAGGGTTTATAATCGAAGTCGTTTTGTGTTGGTCTACTCATATTACACGCTTTTTTGACTGACAGTTATCGTTGTTAGCGAATTTAGCTACGAATTCATGACACTTATAGAACCAGTTGATTTATGATTATGTACTGGTAACTGCTGAGTAGAGAAATGGCATATGCCTCGAAAGCTTTTGTGTGCTCTTTCCTTCTGCCATCCAATTGCTACGACATTTTAAAGCTTTTACTGCATTATTTCCGCATGAGCTAACGGGTACACAATGAAATCTCGCTTAACCAGATATGATCAATGTGCTGCCGCGTCTTATGTAATCGGATTGATAGCATTATGTTTTAATCTGCATTAGTGGCATAAGTACGCAGATTGTAGTATATTCGTTAAAAAAGGAGTAGTGTCATTATGTTCCATGACCAATAGCATATGGGCATGACGGACAATTCATTTAACGGAAATATAAAGAACTCAAACAGTACCGCAAAACTGATATGCAAATGAGGGCAGTTTGTAACCTTCTTACAAACCATATAATATCTACTTGATATACAAAATGCTATCCGATTTTCAGAAGTTGGATGCCAAACGAGTGCGGAAAATTCATCTACTGCTTGGGCCTCAGTCGTGCAAAATATACTTTATTCATGCCTTATAAGGTGGTCATTTGGTCCTCCTTGTGCTTGTTCTGTTGATAAAATTAAGATTGTAATGAGAATTTATTCCAGGGAAAATCCGCTCGTATGTCGGTGAAAAAGACAATTCTGCATGATGTTATAGTCGCAACGCTGTGAACAATTTAGAAATTGGGTCATCATTCATGTAAAAGGAAGACTTAATATGAAATATATCATTCATGATTGCCTACAACTGATAGATACATAATCAGCCAGAGCCAAATCAACCATGTATTGGCATGGGATGCCAAGGGACATTGAAATTATTTTTACAAGATATCCTCTGTCTCACAAGTTACGAATCAGAAAAAGCAATGGAAATAATGACTTTCAAGTTGCCATGGATTATTGTTCTTAGCTCCAATCCTTATCATACAAAACAGCAAAGGACTATTGTTGCTCACACCAAGAGCGTCATTAACCGACATGGACTGCCAGAGGCACAGAAAGTGATAACGTTATTTGGCAGCCTATAATTCAAAAGCATTTGCTCACGGAATCGGATTTAATGTAACAGCGCCTATCCCTGGATATGAGGTTGGCCGTGATCCCTATCTGCTCTGTTAATGTACATGAACAAACGAATATTATAGTTTGCATAATGCCTCAGAGACTCAATATGATATGACACGCACACTTGCGATATTTTGCGACGCAAAAAAAGTTGGCTTTTTCGAGCGCATGACTTGCTATCAAGGAGGATTTAATTTTACGTGTAGAAACAATCCACTGCGTAGTTAACATTGACAGACTTCGACACCCGCATAAATAATGAACCCTCTTGAGAAGAGCTCTGGTGCTTCTGAGAGTTTTTGGCACATCAAGTGTGCTTTATAACCAGTTGCTGTTGGTTAATTATGAACAAAATGACTATATATGTTAAAATGGTGAGCAATGTTTGGGAAAATATGTCATCAAAATGGCTGAATGATGAGCACATAAGGTGACGTTTTTTGGGTGAACACAAACGATATACATTTGACCGTCATTGTACCGCTCTCATCAATCATGACTACGGTGCGTTGCAATTGCCCTGCTAATATGCTGTGATTATCTTAACATTGTTTGCATACAGATGTGCCACTTTGGACATGTGTACTCTGCTTTTATAAATCTAACAACAGATTTCAGATGACCTATAGGGTTTAATTTTTTGGGGCACAATAAACAAGCCGTATTGTGTCAGCAATGATAACTGACCATTCTGAAATATCTTGTCTGTGGTGGAAATTCTGTCAGGGGCAATAGACTAATGTATTTTGTGATAATTATATATGATTCATGCTATCGGAGTTTGTTGTGGTTGGTGTTGTGGTTCATGGTTCATCAGGTAGAAATTATTCATCCTATATCATGATAAGCTGCTGAACGTGCCGTAGTTTTGGCGATCACATTGGATTATAATGTCTTTACAACGCAGGGTCGAGGTGAAAGTAACAACGAGTGCAAAACAAACTATTTGTCATTTTATCTCGAGTGAGTCCATATTATCTAGCGGTTGCAAGTGACAACTAGTGAGAGCCAACCTCCATGCTGTAGAAGTGAAAGGGGATGTAAAATATTATATTAGAACGACGTGCACCATGGTAATGATCACTAAATTCCGGTTATATATAGACATAGATGCTAAAAAAACCATATAATTCGATACACACACACTGTTAGTGAGTATAGAGTATATTTACGCGTATTTTTATAGGACACGCTGTGACATCTTAAACAATTATAATATGTCCAGCATTGCAATATTCTCCAGCATATTAGAAACTAATTAGCTAATACATTTGCAAAGAAACTGAAAATCAGCTAGTTTGCTCGATTGGGCATGACCTATATGTAAAAATTGGCTATGGTAATAATGATACAAACCAACAGCAAGTCATAGATTAAATATTATGAAGGAGTCGTTTAAGCAAATGCATAGAAGTAGAGACCTACTAAATGTGCAACAATATAACGTGCTTGCACTAGTTTTATAACAAATGTTGCTGCATAACGTGTCGTGTTTATCCGGTTTCTCTCTTAAATAACAGAAGCTGTGTAAACAATGGATCGATGGAGGCTTTGTTATGGGGAGTGACCATTTGTGCAATCCAGTCGCTCATTTGCTGCTCATAACATCCGATAAATTTGATAAAGAGGATTCTACGTATCAAGATGGTCACTCTCGAATCTACCCACGCGTATGATTTAGTCGGCTGTGGTGTGTTTGAAAATATCTTTGCTGTCTGCTTTTCCCAAGAAATGCATAGGATATATTACCCGTGTTGATCTATACAGCACAACCGTTTAAGGTTCTAGAGCATGCCCAAATATCTCAAAGATTATTGCCTGGTGATTGTTAAACTTCAAAACGGCTTAAACGTATTCATATCATTGTCAACTATAATTTGCATCTGCATCCTTGGTTGTGAGTTACAAGCTAGAGCCTTTATAAGCAAACCCAGTGTGCCAACAAAGACAACACAGATTCGTCACATTCGTCTCGTAAAAAGCATATGCACCCGTTATATATGCCAGAGTATCCCAGACATTGACATTGGTATATTCGTTGTAAACCAACAACTTTCATCCACTCCCTCTGCTTGTAATTATTCAAGCGCTGAGAATACATGAATCTTAAGTCATATTGCGACGATTGCATCATATATATGATTTTATTCAAACGGACCTCAATGCTCTGACCCTAAAGAAGCACTTGCGACGGCCGTTTGGCAAGATGATAGGCAATACAGCGACAAATACATTCCATCTCCCGTTCTCATCTGCGCAAATGAAGGGAAGATAGGCCGAACACTTCGATGCAATATGAAAAGAATATTGCCTATCCCTTGATTTACGGAACAACATGTACACAAATACTCCAGAGCTATTCGACAGCAAATGATGAAAATGCATTCTCCAGTATTGTTGTTGTCATCCTTGATATTGCTGGAGGTATAAATAATTGACTCTTAACCGAATGGGTCAGTTTCACTCGAATGTGCACAACCGATGCTCCGAATCGCTTGAGGGACTAATATTCACCATACCCTATGATATTGGCGTCGTGTAACATTTGATAGGCCATATTTGGTTCGGCGAAAAAGCCAGCTCTGGTGGCACTTTTAGCACGAAGGTTAGTTATTGATTTATACAGAGGCCAAGTAACTTTAAAACTACGATATATCTGTGTGATAGCTTTCACAGTTATACAAGTGTGCTTTTCTTATGAAAGCAGAAAGGTACCTAAAACACATTAAGTGTCTTGAGTTGACTTTGCCGCGATTTGTAAATGGTCAACTGTTCACTGACAAAAACGCCCACGTTTGAACAAATGCATTTAATTCCAGTGTATATACATTTTCAAACAGGGAAACGTCTGATACGCTTTGTGTCTCTTGAGCGAAAATGCATACATGTTCTAGACAACGGTCAAATAATAACTAGGTATGACCACAGAAGATCTCGTTCGTTAGAATAAAGAGGTCACGCCCGACGGCCATATTAGCTTATGGTCGGCATCACTGTATTAGCCATTACAACAATGTGTCATTGGTATTTGCAATAAAGTCTGAATAGGGAAACGTCTTTCAAAATTACGCCTTCATAGAGACTTGTATTATCCTCAAATATTGCATCATCTTTGATATCACGTCAGAGAATACGATCTTTTGCCGTTTTATTTGTAATACGACGCATGTTCGTAGTCTCACTGTCTAAACACTACCGGTAATGAATGCTTAAAATCTTTTAATGGAATTACGAATACCTATCATGCTTTTATTGATACGCTTGTTATTAACAGTGGTTGGAATGTAAAGACAAAACCTCAATAAGTGGAATTCATATTTGTTGCCCTTGCATGCAACATGATTGTCCCATCCGAACTAAATCTGCCCTTTAATGCGTTTTTAAAGTTGCTATTATTAAGCATTAAGGTAAGGTTTATTACAAATATTGTCTTTATCTAATCCTCTTGTGTGTCAGTAAAGTAAAAAACCTTAACAAGCCTACATTTGAAGGAAAAATATCGGTCCTCATCAGGGACGTCTGGTGATGCCAGGCAGAGCTCGTTGTTTATGCAAACCAGAGTGCTACAAACGCCAAATTATGAATACTCAATACTAAGCAGTTTCTGTAATGATAACAAGATGAACGATTATTGTCGTTGCATTAAGTATAAGGATTCGCGCATTATTATTCACTTGAGTGTTCTTCATTGACATACACCTAGTAGATAAACCATTCATTATTCTTTTTGTAATTCGCATAGATTCCGTGTGGTATTCCACGGATAAAGACTTACTTCCTGTTGTAAACACATGTTTCAAGCTGTTTCAGTCTTTACATTTTATTGTTAGTTTGGGCGTGTCTTCAATATCTGCTGTCTGTGGTTAGAGAGGTGAATACTTACAGTCTATAGTTCGTTATTGTAGTCGATACACTCAGGATCGACATACCAAAACAGAGTGTTGGTAAAACAATGTGTTGGCGATGAGTGATTCCTAAGAATTTATGGATGCGCGCATTAATTCGCAGTTGCCAAACACTTCACTACTCTATTAATGTGACAAGTCGACATATATTAGCAAAGATAATATCGAATGCCAATGAAGAGGGTCACACACTAGCTGTACCTCGAGTAAGCAATGCTTTCGACAACTGCTATTGGTAGTTACATCTAGCTAGTCCTTATAAGATAATTATATAAGATGGATTTAAGCACTTGCAGGAACTCGATGGGCGATTAAATGCTGAAAGGGATGTAGATTTCAGATGAGGAAAACAATCTGCCACCTCTGTATTTATAGCATTAGTCTTACGCATATCGTTGGATTGGATGCACAGAAAATTTAGCACTGCTCTATGCCACAGGTGTGGCAATCATAGAACATCGACTAGCAGTTACAAATATTTCTTCTCATGAATAAATGATATGGTCAAAGTAACATTTACTGGTGTTTACGAAGAATGGATATTAAAATTTCTATAAAACCATGGTAAGCATAATAGCGCTATCTGCAGTTTTGTCTGGGAGAGTATTCTGTTATCGATAGTGAGGTGAGAAACATAACATTTACTCTTATGCTGCATTGAAGTAGCTGTTTGGAGATATCGTATGCAAGAAAGTGGCAATTTTATGCATGTGCACAAAGTGGCATGTGCACACATGAGGAGTTACCCTATGCATTTTCTTCGTTGGATGATGACTCCCATTTAGAGTGATGTCATTAGGGTTGCGTTCTGCATATCAGACTCATTAATCAAACCAAAGCCGCATCACAATTGTCAGCTTGCGTCCTTCAGGACACATCGCGCTTTTAAAGGTTTGTTGTCTTCTTGTGCAAGGTGGCGTGTGATTTAATTACTTCCACCTCAATAGATACACACGCATTTTGTCCGTTTGTCGTGCACGCTCGATCATGTTTTGAAGTTTGTGGAAATCGTTCTACGTCAAAATGTTACGTCTCAGCGTCGTAGAACAATTGCCACACGAACATCTCTCATTGCTGCCCTGATATACTATTGCAATTTCACCAGAAGAATAACGGTTATTTTAAGCTTTTTCGACAAGAATATTTCGTAGAAGTTTTAACTGAACCAATTACGTGATTGCTTGTATTATTTATCGCTACGGCTATTTAATGTGCATATCCAGGTTTTTGTCATATCAATCAATTATTCATGACTTTCAAGGATGTCCACATGGTTGTCTATAACGCACATTGCTTCATATGTTTAGAAATGAATCAAAGCATTATAATAACTCGTTGAATACTTACATTATATGACAATAGTAACAAAGATGGGTTTGCACGATTTTCTAAGGTTGTACTAAACAAGCTGAATGCTTGCCGCGATAGCGCGCTAAAAGTCACACGATTCGAGGGTTGTGAAGTTATTGGGTGAAATGGGTAGCGTTGGAGGGAATATATGATATGGACAAATTTGAAAGGCATCTCTTATTATAATATTACATTGCGTTGGAACATCCAATGATTCTACGGTAAACGCCAAAAAATAAATAAATAATATTTCAACCTGTGTGGGTTTTTGGTAATTTGCTAGGACCATGTATCTTGTCTCGTTGTTTCACGACGACCAAAATTCATGGAATATGTAGGATAATTTTGATCCTATACGGTGTCTGATCTGCATCCATGGATATTTATGACACTCACATAGACCTGCATCAGCATCCCTGTTTATAGTTAGTATTTCTTATGAAATGTTAAGTGCTTAATGAAGTTGTTTGTATAGTCCGATTGCAACGTTTTGTTCATAACAATGAATCGTACGAACATTCCTTGTCACTTGCGCAATCCAGATGACATCTATATTCATGACTGTAAATAATATTCGTTGAAAAGGTTCAGTTCGGTGGCCGCGCTTTATTTGGCCTCCTACATCAATGACATTAGTGCAATCAATACAAAGCGGACGATGTTAACATCAGAAATACCATCCAAACACACATATATCAATAATTATACGTATAAATAAATAAATATATATATATATATATTTATTGATCCTTGCATGTGTATATATATATGTGAGTATATATATATATATATATATATATATAGAAATATATTTATATATATATATATTTATATTCATATATATATATACCTATACATATATACATATATATATACACATATATATACATGCATATATATATAAATGTGTATATGTATATATATATATATATATACATATACACACACATATATATATATATATATATATATATATATATATATATATATATATATATATATTTATATATATATATATATATATATATATATATATATATATATATATATATATATATATATATATCTATTTAAAATTTGTTTATATAGAACATTTGCGGTCAAATATGAACCGAATGAGGGTTGATAATATTTTTATTTGTTTTTACTAACATATACGAGTCACTGATTATTCTGTATATAGACGTGTTTGTCTATATACAGTGCAGTCTTTACAGTTAAGATTACATGGCATGACAATACGATCGTTTTCTTTATCTCTCAAGTGTGGCTGCGTTTGATTGTGAAAAAGATCAATCGTTTAATGCTCATTCAGTCCAATTATATTTACCGCAACGTATATGATGATTGAGAGAGGTACCGAAAATATGAAGGTTGTAGCGCTCATATGAATTTCTTTATCTAATTCACTGCAACATCCATGGAATACAACGGTCGTATGTTTTATCCATCGTTCCATCAACTTGTGTGCAGAAAGGGATAGCTAATGTTAGATTATAATAGTTTAAGCCTTACATAGCTACAACCCCCATTCGATATTTTAATTGTCCTTAGTGGATGGTAAAACATATAACAATCCGTTCAACACAAAAATAACTGATCCAACAGTTATATTTGAGCCGCCAGTAACGATGAAGCTTATCTAAAGATATTGTAAATGAACAGTACACGACATGTCCACTGTGCGGGTATTATTGCACTAACTGCCACAAATACGCTAAATATTTTAGATGGTGTAAGCTTCGGTTATTGTCTCTAATTGAGACATGTTTATTTTCATAAAAGAGGCGTTGCCTTATTCATCCGCCTTATCTAGAGAGGAATGCGGTGGAATGCGTTTTGTTGTAGGGCACATTAAGGGCTCATACTCAATTAGCCTACACATTTACTGACCATGACGTGCAATCACATGTAATTGGCCACGAACAGAAGACGTGCCTATGGAAATAATTCCATTAAATAATTTGTATTGCCACGCACGCCATCCAGCTGCTAATTATTAATGGTTTAAGGAGACAACGATGGCTCGACATGGGTAAACATTAACCATGAAAAAAAACACCATAATATCATGGAAACATGCGCTCAATCATTCTGCACTTGATGTTACAGGTAGGACTATTTAACGGTGGTGATGTTGACGAGCAAGACAAAATAGAACAAACTTAACGCATTAAAACCGACCAGGGCGCTAAGGCCAGAAAAACTCCACCCGCTGCTTCTTGTTATAAGAACCGCAGTGAAATCGCTGCCACCTGTGATTACATTTTACGATATCATTGTCCATTTGAATGGTCCATACGACTTGGAATGTGCTTATCTTTGCCTAGAAAAAAAAAGACAACCGACCATAGCCAAGAATTTACAGATTAGTTTTCCTGCATCCATCGGAAGCAAAATAAACTCTGATCATAGGCAAGTTAATGGAACACTCAATCTACCAAATCTCACGGAATAAATCCGAACATGATTTCAAGTCAAACCCATACAACCTTTCTAATTTTGGACACCCCATGGAAGATGCTGCAAAATTATTAGACAATCGACTCACGTCGATCCGCGTACTTCCCTGATATGAAGCTTGTATAAAGGGCTGTATATAAACCCGTCCAAACTGTCAAATCGTTTTCAGCTCGAGGCATGAATTATATCTTGGATCAATTGTCTTGTGCAAAGGTTGTCCAGTATTAAGTGTATTTCTCGTGGTATAAACCGCGGACAAAACACTTACATCAACAAATCTGTCATTTTGCGTAAAAATCGTTTACTTCCACATTAATGATTTATTATCGACTATAATCCTGCATATCGATGTGAATTCCGAGAGATTCACATAGGTCACAACTAAGCTAAATATTGCCTATCAAAATGTGTTACCGTGTTGTGATTTTTAGAAATACTGTGGGTTGCTATTGACATCACTGTTTGCTTGTGTTGACAAATGCACTTTTTGAACAGAGGATACGCAGAGCGTTGAATATTCAAGCTAATTATCTACGCCGTCATTGTCGTTTCTTGTGTTTTAGGTCAAAACTTGATACTTTATTTACACAGCTAAAAAGGAGCAACTGGAGAAGCTGAAGGATATTGAGAGCGGGAGCGCAAAGATGATTGGTGCCAGAGAACAGCATATAGGACGTCATTACTGTCGTTGCCTTCCTCGGCATGACAACCATTATCGTCAGCTTTAAATAATTGAAATACCGGACAGTCATCTGCTAAAATAGGATGTCTCTCATCTTCATCGGTGAGCAGGGCGTGGGACCCGATGATCTCACTAGAAGTGGGTTAGATTTGTGGTGTCAGGTACTTAACCGTGTAGATTAAAGTTGCGATAGTCATAATTTGGTGAACATAAGTAGAGATAAAGAAGTTTCTACCGCTGAGCCAAATACTGAACCCTGTGCACTGCATGGTGCGCAATATCCGATTCACTGCAGTTAGACTTAGATTCCAAGATAAAAGCCAAATGCGGACGACTCCAGATTTGCATTCCCAGAGGAACACAAAAAAACAGGCTTCACATGGATTTCCGGGAGCTACGATAGATGAGATAGTGGCTGTGGAAGCAAATATATTTCTGACGGAACGCAGAGATAACAAGTCATCTGCAATGAAGCAGTGACTTACAACTAGTGACAGCGCGTTTGAAAAGGGAAACGACTGTGTAAGGAAGAAAAACTTTTCAGAGATATCGCTAGCTGTAATAAGTTGTTTGTCTACGACATCAGCTTCTGCTCTCGATGCATTGCTGAGCCAGGATAAAGCCAGTATGAGCCAGGATAAAGTTCCACATATGAGGGGAAAAGACCACCCCCCCCCCCCACTAAAAATCCAGGCTACGGGCCTGATCATGCAGCTACGCGATTACAGCTCTTGTTGTGGTGCCAATTTGAAGTTGTGAGACGCCCCCTATCTTCAGAAGACATTCAGTGTGCTCTCATTGGTCACAGACCACAACAATGTACATGGCGTCTCATAAAACCGATGGTGCGTATCACAAACCCGTTCTATGAGCCAGACGCGCGCAACTAAGGTCAATCCGTGTCACAACCTTTGCGAAGATTGGTCTGTCACGAAGATTTACGAACGTAATGAATATTCGGACGCACCAGTTTTAGACCTTGTCTTGTCGTAGACTCTAGGTTGAGAAGCATAGCAGAACCCCTCGAGTCTGTGACGCAGTCTACACAACAGCAGTAGTGATCGAGATCTCAGGTTATTTATCGGGATAATAGAGATAGTTTCAACATTAAGATAAACGTTGGTTTCGCTATTGATACCGCTGTATTCTGTACGGTAATAGTTGATGTATGATTTGATATTTAAACTGAATATTCATCCAATGGTTTCCCCAAAAGAATTCTACATAATCATAAATGTGTTCATTGTGTATTATGACTTATCATGAATGCATGCAAAATATTAACTTTAATTAGTAATTTTGTAAGACACATAGCAACAGCAAACTGATTAAAATGTCATTGAATTGGAAATTATGGATCCTTCTTCGGCCGGAAAATGAAGTAATAATTTGCTATCACCTCCAATCACGGCGAATAGTAACTCGCATTGATCCACACTGGAATAGAGTTTCTATGTAATTAGTTTTCCTAATTGACCACGTGACGAGCTGTTGGTGGATTCCACGAAACAGCGAGAACTAAACAATTCACCAAGAATGCGCCTTACCAAGGAAATCAATAAATAGGTTTATAATAAAGTAATACAGCTAATCTTCAGCTTTAATCGTAAAGATTAAAATTGCATTAATGTGAATGATTAGAGTAGCTAGTTACCTAAGTGACATAATCGTTATATGTAAAAAAATATAACACAGCTAATCATCTATTTTTCCCTTGATTGAAGCAATAGCAAACAAGATAAGTGGATTTATCTAGCTTTCTGTATGAGGGTTGGTTGCATACATCAAAAAAAAGTTTTATCGCAAAACTGCTTTTAAATAACAGTGTTGGCAATTTATGGTACCTGTAAAGCGTCTTCCTTCATTAAATACGAAAATCAGGTAGAGGTGCGTGATGCATCGGCTCAAACGATGCTAAGAGTTAGTTGCAAGTGTTGGCCACATCGATTGTTACATGGCAATCAGTCAGCTATGGCAAGATTCACTCTAAATGGAGGTATTTCAAAGCATCTGCAGGGACCTGAGGTGCATATCGCTTTCAGATATACCCTTATGGAGAAATATCGTGCTCTCCAAACATAATCCGTGGTCGTTGATATTCAGTACAGCATCCTCGTAAAAGACAAATGGTACTATATAAATCCCCGTTGCATTAAAGCGACACGTCAATATCTGGCTATGAAATGGGTGTATATCGAGGTGCGATTCCCAAAGGAATCATCATAAGCATTGAGTGTGTACATGATTTAGTGTCGAATATCGGTATCATCGGAATACAAATGACCAGGTAAATTAGGCTAGCATGGAGAACGCTCGGCGCGTGCTACTTATGTTTGTTCTTCAATATCGATTACAAATGGTTCGTGCGATCACATTATAAATTCAAAAATCAAATAAGCCCAACACTTATTGTAACAGAGCGCCTCCAAGGCCAAACATTGTTGAGTACTCTGGTGAACATCTTACTGCGTGTCCAACGTCTCTCTGCTCGTCTGCTGCGTTGGAGCGTGCTTGTTTTATCCATCCAAAATGCTAAATGATGAAATTGCAGTGATATAATCCGTAAAACTATTACTAATGGCTGAACAATGTTTCAGAATGCTTTTCTCAGCTATGCTCATCCATGCAGTCGGCGCTCAGACATGTAGTGACACCATGCACTATAGTTAGCACGAATTCATAGCTTTGAGATGCCAAAAGCGTAGCATCTCCGGCCGAATATCTAACTTGGACGTGGGCTACTGGCGTGCAGAAGCAATCCAATGAGAACGGTTTGACATGGACTCCCGCGTTCTTTTATATCTACTACCGACAGGAGCGCTGGTGCTTGTAATGCTCATTTGCACGAATAATCAGCTTCTCTAGGAATGCACCAGCGACAGTAATGACGCTTATATTATTTGTATTTCTGTGCAATACGGTTATTAATGTTTGTTATTTTGTAGCATATAGCGATTAGTTGGAATATTCAATCGACTATATCAATCAAAATGGCAGCGCAATTAACCTAACAAGTGAGGCTTTGGATCAGCACAAGCAAGCAGTGATACAGTTTATCACCATTGTGAGTGATATTATACGTACCATTGCCCTGTCTGCTCTGACATACAAGCTTATTTGTCAAAGTATTACTTAGGCACACTTTTAACAAGACGTGTGGCAATGATTGCATGGGACGCCATCGCTCAATAATTTCATTGCGTGAAGATCTTCAGTTATGAGAAAAGTTCTGTCACATAATGGCAATAATTAAGACGCATCGGCATCCTGGCAAAACTGTTCTGCACTGTTTAACCAATCCCATAATATAATAACAGCATTTGTAAACCATCTCCTATTTGCTGAAGCGTTAATAAATGCAGCGTGGCGCATATATCTACCCTAACAGATTAATGTTGTGGCATGATGCGTGTATATATTCGTCTGGGTCTAATGTTTTATGATGGTATCAACCATGCGCGATACCAGATTTGCACCCATTTGGATCACTAACGGATTGAGCGAAATCTTCTTTAAAGCATTCCGTTCCATGGATAAGTGGAATGGCCAAGAGTGTGAATCCTAGACTTCGACGTGGTATGAATATATCCTAATATGGCTTTGCATGTTTCATCTGCCTGCTCTCGCTCTGAAATCAGTGTCAATAAAGTCTGCGACTTCCGCGGAAGATATCATCTTCTGACATAGCGTCTCAATATATATCTGAACGCCGCTTTCACAGCGTGAGTATGTGACCTTTCTGTGAACGGGCCAATAGTGTATAAGTCTGGCATACATTCGCAAAGCCATAAGTCATTGTTATTAAGAGGAAATTAATCATAAAAATCCATTACTGGCTAAGGTTGCATTAAAGACTCTATAAAGTTAGAGTCACTTTTAGACGTCTCTTGTTCATTTCTATCTATGACAAATGTCTATGCGCCTAGTTATATCATTCATTTGTTGCATATAACATCCAAATCAGTCATTGGGCGGAGGATTCTAATCCACAAGTCTTCATACACATACAGAAATGTCCGTAAAAGACATATGACGCAGTTCTTAAACATGTTTTCTGACAATTATATTGTTATATTGTTCTCATTTCTTTAATACTATGATTCATGATAAACCGTTGGTTGTAGTAATGTTGTTGCAAACAGAAGATCAGCATAGGGAAAAAAATACTTCTATCAGGTTATTGCAACGTTATTTCGTATTCCAATCTAAACGCAAAATTCAGATTTGTATTTGAGCGTCATAAACACTAGCGTTGTACGGTTTGGCGTGTAGCATGGGAAGCCTTGTATTCTCTTTATCCGGCGTTGCACATCGCACAGTTGATTTTCCAACATCTAAGCAAATTAACAGGGAGAGCTGCCTGATCTTTTCACTTTAGGGTCTTCTTGCATAATTTTTGTTTTCATTATCGATATTATCTACAAATTGTTGAAAATGACTGCATGATATTTCTTGTCAGCTCGAACATTGGCGAAATATTTGTGCACTATGGCAACCCTTTTTTATATGGCAATTATAGACTAGCTGTTTTTGTGCTGGACGGTCCTTTGAATGCTTTCGACACATTTTCATGTCATGCTTAACATATATCATTACAACATATAATATGGTTTGATCAACTTTACTAAACTGCACCAACATTACACAAAGAGCCCAACCCCCAACAAACATAAAATAATTGTAAAAAAAGTATAAAATGATAAATGATAGCAGTAAACAGATAATGACAGCCGCGTATGTATTTATGTTTTAAGATGGAGTAGAACGCGACACATCTATATCACAGGTCGTTTTCACTTGCTAATGTGTTCAGCTTATACCCTCCAATGCTTTATCGTAAAGTAGCGTTTATTCGTGCAGTTTGCATAATATTTCTGAACTAGGCGATAAATTCCCTCTGTAGCTGGGTCTTTATACATTACCATAATATCTCTAAAGGGTGATGGATGTAAAGGATGTGATATCCAGTAATTGACTATAGTGCTAATCAAACATGTCAAACGCTCATTGGTGGCATTGCTCTAAACGTAAGGTCACGTTAGGTATGGAAGAATAAGAATAATATCTGTACCTTTGCAGCTGTAATCCTTGTATGCCCGAGATGCATAAGAGATAATGTTATTTTTGTCATGTTTGACGTAATTAAGGTAATATATCTGCTTCGTTATCAAATTTCTAAAATGTTTTTATCAGCTACTATCATAGGTCAACAGTTGTTATTGTAGAGGCCCATTACTGGTTAATAAATCGTGAATGTGTCAATGTCGGATCTATTTTTTTAACCCTTGCTCTCAGCTCAGAACCAAGATTTGTTAGATCGCTTAGACACATTTCTCTGATTTGTCCGCTGTTATTTGTATCACTTATGAAATGATGTACGTCATTTGCCTCCGTCGATGGAAGCGCAAGACAAAATGGGTTCAACCCTGTATCCTAATAAAATAATTTTCACTATATTCCACCTCGAGGCAAATTATTGTGCTGATGACAAGCCAACAAATGTGATTGGTTGATACTATTCCTTACCTAGAAACTCAAATAAGAAGACGTGTGTCAGCTACAAACATTGACTCGCTTGAAGCAATGAATGAAAAATAAGATGAATATCTATCGCTTTGGTCACCGAGATAGGGTTATGCGCAGAAACATTATGATTCCCTAAAGAATAATATACAAGCAGCATATGTGCAGCGTTTCCTTATCGTCAAGGTCACCGTGTATCTTGTGTGGCTCATAAAAATAACCTCGGAGTTTTATGTTCCTATGGGTGTAATGTGTAAGGTGTCATTTCAGCCACACAGTCCTTGTTCAACATCCATTTTGATCCGTGCATCACTAGTACTGGCGATAATCGGTTAGGCGAATTTGTTTACACAGTCCCTTGGCAACGCTCTTCACTTTACATATTACTTTCGAATGCCACAGACGATATACACCAGCTGTTACCTTGATTCAATGCTTTCATAACTTTACGGAAATGAATGGACATTGCTTGCAAGAGACTTCAATTATAAATTTATTGTTGTTGATATAATTTTGTTTCCTTCCTCTGTCTTCATCATACATTTTTGTTTTCTATCAGAGTCGGTAATTTTCTGTGTTTTTATGCATTCGATAAGATAATCATCTGAAATAAAAGTAATGTATTAATTGTCGTTTGGTACTATTGGTCTAAACATAGCACCGTCAATTATTGACATATGTTCAGCCGTTCTCTTGCAATGCGGCGAGGACAAAATTAACTTAAGAAGCGCAAACCAGATATGTTAACAGAAGCCGCTCTCAGGTTTTGCGAGATTTGCACCACACTCAAAAACGGACCAACTATTAAGTGAGATTGTTATCAATTATTTAAGAAATATATACGAGTCACTGCCAGGTATACGCAATAAATGACACAAACATTGTTTACATAGAGGTTGCCGAAATTGATGCTGCATTGAAAAAAAGACAATGACACGATAAGACTACACGTCATCTATTGCTATACGTGTTTGGCTGCCTTGAATGACACAGTAGATGTGTAAATAATGAAACAACAGCTTTTAATTAGCCCAAAACATTGTTTAGTGACACAGATGGTTGAAAATGAAGACTGCAATGCCTAAACGCACACATGGATTATGTCGACTGCATTTTGTAAAACAATGCTTTCTATAAGCGTCCAGTAGGTGATATAAAGAAGCATGATCATCTCGCCAAGACAACATAACGGTTTTGTGACTGCAATGTGTGTATGACCTGTTTCTGCTCACTGCAGATACGAAGATCATGTATCAATGATTAAACCTCGTAGTAATGTCAAAGATATTCTTGTTACAGGCAATATTAAATTGCCAGGTAAAAGTGCACATCATAAAAGCCAAATCTTCCGTTCATTATTCAACCATATGCTGGATTTGTGGCGCTTTGGATATTTAGCTTAAAAATAGTCTAAGTAAGTTGTATCGGGGTTGATATATCTTATGGAAGTTATTTCATGATTGATAAAGGGGTTTGTGCGACAAAATAGCATAAGGTATGGGGCCGACATCTAGAACGAAAGCTAACTATGGGATTACTAAGTGGATCCGGGAGTTAGCGAGTGAGCTGATATGCTAACGAAGACGACGGTAACGCAGCGAGCTGACACGCTGGTTATAGGTGATTCGATGGTGCGGGATTAGGTCTTTTCAGCAGGTGGAAAGGTTTGCCCAAAGGCAGTTTGTGAAGAGGGGATCGCCAGGGTTGACAAAAGACCAGAAAGCAGGTAGGCTGGTGACAATATTAGGGACGAATGACATTTGGAGAGTTATTAGCTGTGAGCAGATACTGGCGGATTACAAGTAGCTGCTAGCAGTCAGTGAATCTAGATCTATACAGAACACTGTGCAAGAAGTCTTAATCTTAGACTCAAGAACGTCTGTTGAAATTGCTTTCATAGATATCGTCGCCTGCTTTTCAGATTGCAGGTCCTGTCGCGAGGTGAAATCAAAGTCGCGCATTTGTAATTTCGAGAGTTATCCGAGCGACCAGTTTCTCAAAACTAGGAAGGCGAGGGGGTGGGTATGGTAGAAAGATATAATGTCTTTCATACCAATACGTAGAGCATCGTAATAAGATAGCTGGGGTGAGGCAGCAGGTCGCGTTCACCAAGTGTTGTTACACTGAGACTTTGATACATAGGAATATTGACAAACCTAAAGCCATACTCACATAATAACAGCTTCTAACAAAAGATATACAGGACTATGGATGGCGGAGGAATAGGGATACTGGTTGCATTTTGTGAGTTACGGCACTTGCCACTTATGTGTTTAAGTCGGCAGTGTCAACTTAATAGAGACATATCAATCAGCGAAAGGCTCGACTGACAATAATGATAAATCAAATGAATCGATGATTTATACTTTCTGATATAAATTGCAAGACCGAGAGAACTATTTCTATCAGCATGTATAAAAACCTTTTAGTGGATTCTTCTTGACCGCATAGTGCAGGTCAGTTATGTGTATTAAAAAGAAAAAAATATAAACAAGATCGTAGATCTACCCCCATGAAAGGTGATTATGCGTGTCGCTTTGGGTGAGCTGTTATATTCGTTGATAACATAACCATGCATAAATAATATGCTAGCCACTGGTGCAATATAGTCGAGTATCTTAAATCTGCGGGTGGACGGCTGCAACCCCGTAAATACATTTTCCCAAGCTCGTAAATATATTGCTGTACTAGAGACGTAGATATCGATTGATGTTATTTATACCATACAATGGTTACAATTTAAATGTTTTAGCAACCATATAATTGCGGACATAGTTCAAAACATAAATATAATGTTCTGTAAAGGGTTCACATGATGTTTTGGGGCTACATGGCTACAAAATACAAGAGAGAAAAATATCTGGTTCTCTGTAAGTATTGCACCGCGTTTGATCCTGGTGCGTAGCTATTGGCTTGACGAGATGATCATTTTGCATGACCTCTGTCTTTACATCGTTTGAATGGTATGTTTTGATGAGTTCATGACAAAATACTGATGTACGTCACAGATATGCATGTAACCTTGTTTTTGTTATAACCACATCCGCCTTAGCAATCGTTGAAAATCGAATTTTGTGCCAGCTCAGCGGCATTATATAAAACACCACAGAAAGTTTACATTACATGTTTTATGCATGGTTTTTAAACACCGAAGTTGCAATTATAAGGCTCAGAAAGCTATCATATCGATTTAGTAAGGTAATTAGACAATAGGCTTTTGTGTGTGCTGCAGACCATCATTAGTAGGCTTGAGAGTGTTGCATGATATATATATATATGTACATATTTAGTGGCATATACTGCGGATCCAAAATATGGGATAATATTTGCAGGGATGCTACCTTCGACAATTGCTTTGTCAAAAGAGGCACTAAAACCCTCGTCACAGATCTATAACTTAAACACACTACTTCGAAACATTTGTTTTGAAACAATATTTTCAAATGGTCATTCATGTAAACTTTCGCCCATAACGAAACATTAACCACGCAGTGATTATTGGCATAATATTACTGCTGTGCGTCCATTGCTTGAAAGATAAATGAGAGTGCTGGTCCTTATCTGGCACCGTGAAGCATTTGTTTTGTGCAGCTAAGATAATCCAGCTCATCTTCAACTAATAATAGTTGCATGATTTTCATACACAGCTCAGACAAATATGGTCACAGTTTACGTTGCTTCAAATCAAATTGCGAGCTGAATATTTTGGCTAAACATAACATAGCCAGCATGCATCACTGTGTGGCTTGCGAATGAGCTCTTTTTGCAATGCAGCTATATTTCCCTGTTTGCCTCCCTTGATGATACATAATTGGAAACTAATTGATATAATACTATATCAGAAGTCATAAATGTAGTCTTGGTCAATTTATCGACATAAACCATACCGTATCGCATATAAATACAGACTAAACGATTATGGTTGACTTATGTCGGGAATACCGCTTTTCGTGCAGTCACAGCAAGTTACATGTAAAATGCTGACCGCATGGCAGCATTCTATACACTTTCTAACAGAAGTCGGTTGTGGGTCGCGTGCATCATTTATACTCGTGCACGGAGTTGCCCAAGGCATCATGCTGGGGGAATAATGACTTCTCGGAGATATAACCAAGGCACACCATCTGGCAACAACGGGAGTGCAATGTCCCTTAATGTCGATACCACAGCCAGAAGCACAGAGTGTCTTGTAGAGGCAGATAAAGCTGCGGTATGGTCTAGCATAAATCTTAGCTTATCAACTGCGTAACACAATACTGATAATCAACACACAATCCCTTAAAAGTCATAAAATGGAATGTTATAGATAACCATTTACATGCGTTCGTCTTGTTGGAAATGATTAACCAAGTCGCAACGTCGTACTTTAATTTAGATGAATATATTTACGAGGTATGCTTATATATAACTTTTGCTGATGGGGATAGTTTATGCTCACGTTGATATCAGAATGTATTTTGAATAACAGCATGGCAGTAAGTCACCACAATAAACATAAAGATTATAAAATATTCTGAATTGGTAAGAAAATCCGCCCTGTTGCTACGTATCGAATTTAATTATTACCGTCTCTTCATGGTAACTCAGAACTTGTCAAGCAAGACAAGCTGTCCAGTTAGTCACAATTAAGAGCTCTTGCTGGCCTGATTGATCAACTATTCTGGTTTGTCACCAGTTAGTAATTTTTTCATGCGTATGGTGTTCAACGTTATGTTCAAGTTTGTAAAGTAACAAGTCTTATCAACGCTGGAATCGGTAGCAAAGCTGGTCCAGCGAAATGTTGACATTGCTATGAGATGCTAGTCGATTACACCTCTGGAAGCTAAGAAATAGAATAATTGAAAAGGGGTTCATTAGAGATACGGAAGGGAGGGGAGCTGAAGTGCGTCTACCCTACTTTCATTCACTGCATTCTATACACAGCACTGCGAAAATATCGGTGGCAGAATCATTTTGAATGCAAAACCAGAGCAAATGTACAAGCTTATCTTCAAGTAGTACAATTCATGTGTGAGGTTCCCATATTAAAAAAACACTCCAATTGCAGAAAAAAGTAATCTGTATATTGACAAACCAAAAATTGAATGCCCACAAAGACACAGTCTATAAGCATTAGTATTCTAAGAGTTAAGGATGTTTTTACACTTAACGAATAAGTTTATTATTTTAAACTACAACATAAAATGCTTCCACCATATATTTCCACCATGTTTACCCAAATATCCAACATCCATACCCATAAAACTCGACAAGCAACATAACCGTACTGTACATCGGCATAATCTGCTGGTTTATGAGTAATAAGAATAAAACCTATATTAATTTTCACCGTAAAAGATACGTTCGTCTTACAGCGAATGAAATATATATGTAAGCTTTTCCCAAGAGCAGTTCAAAAACATAATGACTACATTAGGGACCCGTTAATGTAAGCGAACAAGAAGCCGCCACAATGAATTCAACCCACCTTCTACCACCCCACCCCGCTCCATTGATAACGATCGATATGGCGGAATATGAAATTCTCTTCCTGTAATCGAAGCCTCGATTGTGTTTGCTACAGCTTTACTCTCAGGTGGGAGACACGGATATTACACCGTGATCTAGCTTACTAGTTCCCGCGTAAAACTATTTAACGATTGCGCCTCACATAAATACCTTTCTGGGTGTACCTGTTTCATATTTTTATATTCAAACCTACATGCGCCCCTCGAATTAGTGAATAGACAACAGAATATAATATGAAAACGCTTGCAACAGCAATCTATCTAAGAAGTGAATATTGTGTTAATTGGCAGTCAGCTGCATTCTTGACCAGCACTAAGTTAACATGTCAACACTCTTATGCTTAAACGTAAGCTTGTACGTAGATGATGATATTTGCACTAATATGCAAGACTTTGACCTTTATGTGATTAAATGTCGTCGCCACTTATCTGTTATCCATAACGAATATCGAACAGACAGGGTCGTCAACTCACTGTGTAGACCAAACTTCAATGGTTTGAATTTTATTGCTTGCCCATGATATATATGCATAGACTTATCCTGTTGCTTGCAGATATTGAACTTGATGTATCTAATTTCAGCTTGAATGAAATTCGGAGGTTTACTGAGGACAGACTAACCTTCAGCAGGGAATTCGGTGCATCTATTCGATGCCATTGACGCACTCCAGCCAATGTAATCGGGTTTTAGATAAACTTTTACCGCAATGTCTATGATTTGCGTATGCAAATTATTAATGTAGGTGTAAGCTACCAACGGCACGAGGCCGCACATAATGCAAATGTATCCACCAATACCAATCTGCGGTTCAATTACCCAGCGTTCAATGAGAACAGAGTCACTTCCCAACTAATGACTGTTTTACTGTCTTTTTTTCGACTTATGATTATATGGTAGCAGCACATCATTTTTGCTCGTCAGTGTAGTTAAAACGTGAGTTAATTTAGTTGTGCACTGATTGAGACAGTACTGCTTAAAAATTCAGTAACATTATCCCTATACCAATTTCAGAATGCTTGTGATTTAGCTACGGCTATGTTTCGGCATGACAATTCACAACGTTTGCCAATCGATTCGCTTGTTTTTCAAAAAATTGTAACTTTGTTATGCTTATTGATGCAGCCAGTATTTCTCGCGCCATTTAGTCACGTTGTGCTGAGACTGAAGAAGCATGGATAGTATGCCTCAGTCTATTATGACTATGATATATGCCTCAGTCTATTAATCTGCCTCAGTCTGACTATGCTCATTGCTTCTATGCTTCTATGTAAAACTAAACAAGGTAGAGCCTTCTAACAGAACACTATCGACCATTTTCAAAAATTGTATCATGATCGTTGACAAACATAATAGATTAGTGTTGCATGTTTTATCAATAAGGATGAGCGCTTGTCAAAAAGGCACTGAAAATGATTTTTTTTAAGTAGCGCTTCTACAAAATAATGTAGACTTCTCATACAAAAATAATACAATGACAAAACTCTGAAGTATTGGAATCATGTGAGTGCTCTTTCTGCTTTGAACATAATAAATCAAGTGGTAATAGCATGCTTTATTGATTATGTCCGTGCCCTATTGACTTTGCAAGCGGTTATATATGCTACATTTAGAATACAAATCTTCTCTTTTTTCACTTCACCAGCTTAACACAGAAACCTACCTTCTACATGAGTCATGATTTACATCTAAATTGGAAGACAAAGTGAGATATTCATATATTTCCACACTAAGGCACTTAAAAAAACACGATGGGTACATCAGATCAATTTACACATATCACACGGAATACCCGCAACACAATTATGAACTAATCATACTCGGTACTTTTGAACAATATATGCTAAGTACTAGCAATACATGCTAAATGTTAGAATAAAATCATGTATCTTTTGCATTTTAGCCTTAACGCCAAGCTACGTTTCTCCCAAATACAAACACAATGGAAGCGGACCTGCCATAAATGCATTGTGTGGCTTGGAATACTGCTGAATGCATTAACAACTTCAGCAACATTGCTCAACAATATTCACCGTATGAATGCACTTAAATCAAAGCAAACACTGCAGACTTTCATTAAAGTAAGTATCGGGTGATGGAGGCATTCAAGGACATAAGTGTAACAACAACAATAACAGTACATCGTTCTGATTGTGTATTAAAGGTGCGCTCAAAACATGATTCCGTCTACAAAGAGACAATGCCGAATTAAAAGGTTATTGTTTGTAACAGAACTGTATATATGAAAGCATGGTGAGTTTTACATGGTCTCCTGAAAGTTGAAAAAGTGAACTTGTATAATACGGTTGTTCTTATGTAACGTTACCCACTTTGCATTGACAATTTAGAAAACGTACGCAATCATAGAAAATTACTGGTGATTGTCGTGTTAATGTTGATACCAAATCGATATGTAATGTAATACCTAATTGATGACATCGAAAGCTGATCTGAAAAAAGTGCCACCGCATCTGTTACCTGACCTTAAGTTCCATATATATTTATGCATATAAATATTTTATATGCATATATACGTACGTATATATATATATATATATATATATATATATATATATATATATATATATATATATATATATATATATATATATATATATATATATATATATATATATATATATATATATATATATATATATATATATATATATATATATATATATATATATATATATATATATATATATATGTGTGTGTGTGTGTGTGTGTGTGTGTGTGTGTGTGTGTGTGTGTGTGTGTGTGTGTGTGTGTGTGTGTGTGTGTGTGTGTGTGTGTTTGTGTATGTTTATGCTAGTGAATAATAGGTCCTTGCAGTTTGCTGCTCACTAAGCAATACGTCAAACATCATTTAATTCTGATTCGTTAAGTATGTTAAGCATTCGCGGCTTAACCAGTGGTCACAATATAACTTGACTTAATGATTCTAACTCAAGGTATTATAAATGTGTGGCCGGCTACCAATGAACACGGTTAGTACATGCCGGGCTCTGTCATGCATCTAAAATATGCACACCATCCTCTCATGCACATGCCAACACTAATTATTGCTAAATACTAAGACTAATCGGGTGGTTATGTTGCATCTGTCTGATGTTGAGTCTGATATGCTTGTATGTATTTTCCTTTAGTTTCGAGTTGCTACTTCAATGAGCAAGGATGCATTTTTACCGACATCATATTCAATCTGAAAACATTGACGTGACAAAGTCAAAGTTGTGTGAGATAATAGCAATTGACTTTCGGTAGAGTTCTACTTTTTGCCTCTGATTTTTATGGCCACCGCATGTGACAGCAATGGAACCGTATAGACAGTACCTATCGAACCCAGTAGAAGTGCAAAACCAAGCCTCATAGTAAATAGGCTGAAGGCTGCATCGTCATTTAGGATACAATTTGTTCACTACAAAAGCCTACTCTTGTATTACGTGCTTTCTTTTTAAAACGTAAAGTTTTGATCCACTCTATGCGGATCCGAGCACTCTTTCAACCGCCTTGGCAGAAGCGTTACGAAATCACCTCAGGCAGGAAGAGGTAATCTAGAAGCACATCCAAGCCCTCAGCAGTAGGATACAACAGTGCAGTTGATTGATGCGACTCATTGTGATGCTTAGACAGCGTGCCCCTGCGGCGCAATAGAATTAAGCTACAAGATTAGGACATTGAATTTAACAAGATGTCACCATCACTTGGCGCGTGGATGCATATTTGCTTGGCTAATTTACTACCTACATGCCTCATGTACACCGGCAGCTGAGCAATTCTAGTAAGCCAGGAAACAGCATCACACGCTTTACGTCATTCGTAAAATGCAATCACTAAATTGTAGCATTTACATTTATTAATGGGTGTGCTTCTATAGTCGTTGAATAATGCTGAGTAGGGAACATTGCTTTTCACGGTGCATTGCAAGAAACTTATATGGCAGTTTCTTAATTTGGTTATTGACATTTGATATCGTCAAATGAACGATACTTTATTCTACAGAAAGTATTATATTTACAACACTGTCCTGTCTTGTACAACCGAGCAATTTCGACAACATTTTGATAACAGCCACTTTATTGTTTTATTCTGTTGAATAATTTTAGCTTGTTCCATATTATTGGATGCGACATCTGTGTTGTTCATTGTCTCACATTATGCACATACAATAACATGTTACCTTATCGATTTTTCTATGTGGCATCGGTTAAGCCTGCCAACAAAGTATTCGATTTAGCTCCGGAATCAGCTGAACATTCATCATTATTCATATAACATTATTCGCCACATAAAGAACTGCCAAACCCAGAAAAGGCAATGTCTGTCATATTGGATGCTTAAAATAGTCTGCGAAAAGTCTCTGCGGATAAGAAAATCACTTATGAATGCACTTGGTATCTCAAGGACACATACAATTGATGCTAATCCATTGGTGAATACTGAAATCTATTCGCGTTCGTCCGTGGATAACAAACTAATAGCGTAGCGGTATAACCTAGTGAGTATATTCGTTCCGTACTTGCACAGCGGATATGCTAGTCTGACTGTATTAGACCAATGATAATTTATCTACTGGTACATTTACATTAATATGAACTGATATACAGAATAAATGAATGCATCCGTTAGATATATCTTACTCATCGTATTGTTATAAACTATAAGACAGAGACTAATTTGAAGGGAAGCTTTATGTCATCCAAAACTAGTGTTTCTTTTATGCTGCTTGTACATATTTCAAACACTGGGCTGTAAAGTTGAGAATAATGGGTGTTTTGTAAAGAAGATACAATATGGTAGATTACCGAGGAACGGCATTCCAATCAGTGTATTCGCTGATCAATATGTGCTGATTGAGTATTTACCAAAAGAGTTTCACGTACAAGGAAACCCCTGATGCGTCTGAGTTTGCTGGTTGGAAGTTTGTTTACGATCTGCATATTACTAAGCAATACGGTATACTGACCAGCAACAATATCTATTGGCACACTCAATTGATCTATTAGTTGCATCAGAACCTATCCGTTCAGCTTAAAATCTTTTTGGATGCCAAATCAGCACAAATACTGTTATACACTATTATATGACGCATTTCTTAATTAGCCAAAATATTCATTTTCTCGGCAATTTGGCTGGTATCCTCGCGATAACCACTTGCAAGCGCGGCCTCACATGATCACAATTGAGAGGATATAACGATAGCGGAAATATCAAAGGTGGACCTTTAATAGAGTCGTACAAGTGTACACCAAACACACAGGCATGCTCTAGACTCAAATCAAGGATCCCACTTTGTCATGTTCAGTTATACCACGTTTTGTGCATTGATACCGAATTCCGTCTTAAATAGTTGATAGTTGTTTTTTTTTTACACAAATGGTTTTCACATCGTACGTGGGAGGAAATATTTAGCCATTCGGGAAATTATGAGTCATCTGCAGATGAATGTGAATTTGCAGATTTGAATATTTAGGATAAACTAGACCTTGTTCCGTGGTCAATGTTTTTTAGTTTGAATTGGTTTTTGATTGGGGCAAAGTATGTTGTAATTGGAGTTCAACTAACACTCTGCACATTGTTATGTCCCTGGTCTCAAACTTGTTTGTCCGTAAATGGGAATCCTGTAAATGTTCTAGCACCGGAGGTTGCTATTTTTCTTATTAGGAAAGGCATTGGATGTTCTCAAATACCCTGAAGCGTCCAATTATATGTATCCCTTCGGCACTTATAAATCACTCCAATAATGATCAGCAAGCAGACAGTTGCTCACACAAATTGACACCGGCCGACGTAAGCTACGTTTTTTGCATGTCTAGAACGAATACTGAATGTATTGCTGCAAGAAGTATTGGTTAGAAGCTCCCCGACACAGGTGTGAGACATTTTTAGGTGAGATACTTATTGAAGTCGTTACCTGAACGTATATGCTAAAGGCGACATGACACGTCATAATTTTTAATAGTCGGAAAGGCCTCTCCTTACCGAATAAGTGATAAACGGAATGTGAAGTGTGCCATACTGAAGACATTTTGCTATTTACAATTTGCATATAGACAGATAGTCTATTTACAAATGGTAAATAGCATATAATTGCTTTTTGCAGTTCGGTAAATGAAGACCAATCGTCACTAGGTTTCGAGTCTGACATGTATTTCTGTCTTTTTTCACCAATGACCTCGACTATTGATCACGTGTCATTTTGTCTTTTGACACAATTCAACTCTCAGCTAAATCCGCAGCTCATAATCCTGCACTTGATAGCATTAGCTAACTCGTGATTTGTTGCTCGCATATGCATTATCTGAGCTGTTGTGTTTCACATTATCGTCACATAATATATCGCTTGGCTTTACGTTCAAAATATCACCACTAACTTAATTGACAGCCATCTTTTTATGCCATAAATCAGTGAAGGATCGGACCGGGCTTTAGCTCATTAAATAAAATGTCTCTATGTAAGGCTAATATATGTACACTTATTAACAGCGGTCGTCGTGGATGCCCTCTACCGAACATATACACTACCACCGTGGTAGTTGGCTCGTAAGTTAAGGCCCTATGAACTACTTAACTAAGTTTTTCCAGTTCCAGAAGCTTGTTTAGCCTGCGTCAGTAGCGCCAGGTGGCTGATTCTAAGACGAGCAGACCAGTTTGTATTCAAGTCACACAGCAAAATATTACATGACAAGCACTAGTTGGGAAGTAATCATGTCCAGATCAGACAGGACGAACACCACTTGACGAATAACCCGTGTAATTTAACGCCTGACCGCATACAGCTGTGCTAAGAGACATGATGATTAAATGACATCCATTTCATTAATCTATTCTATTATGGGTTTGTCCGCTTAAGCAATACTTGTAATGATAGAGTGCCGACATTCTTTCGATAATTACATTTAGGGATTAGTACAGTGCCTTACTGTCATTTCATACATTCGCGCTGTTAATCAAAACCAAAACAAAACTACTCCCATTCATATACTATTCGTATTGCCAATGATCCGAAAAGCATGGTTTGTTCGATTATTATACATTCAACGGGCCTCGATTGCATAGTGACTAGACTCTAATAATGTGCCACTGGGCAGTCACAGAACACAAAATGCTCTGTATCAACATATGTCATTGCTCAACAAACCAGATGCACGCTTCGTATGCACAAAAGCTACCTCAAAATATCTGCTTCCATTTGTAACTTCAACATTATAATAATCGAGCGTCGACCAAAATGTCAATTAATGTCATACGGAACTCAGTTTTGCATGGTTTTGGCAGTTTGTCCGGTCGCGTAGCGCTACTTTAACGAACTCCCCAATGGCGGGAGGGGCTATAATCACAGTCATATATCAAGAACAAGTTAGCAGGCATAATTATGCTCGGTCTAGATTGTCTTAAATGTCATGGCGGTAAGGGGAGCGTGTTGCGTCACCCTCCGTTAGGAATCCATAGAACGCCCGCAGACCACCCTTACAGCATGTGACCACCACAACTTTGTATGGGGCTTGTAAGCACTTATATATCTCTCGTGACTAAGGCATAACATGCATAAATATTGCAAACAACCTAGTAATTCGCCAACGTTCCCATTATTGGAGTCAATGACAACAACAGGTGACATTCTGCGACCGTTTTATTTAGCAAAACATCAAACGGGCTGTTTATCACCCTCTTTGGCTTTTCTGATAAGGCAGCGAATGCCGGAAAACAGAGATACGATATTGCTTCATCGTATTGTGAAAATATTTGCAGGGCCCTGAGTATTAGACCGGATAATACATTTTTGCTGTCTGATCGGAATACTGATGGCCAGCAATGCAATATAACTATGTTATAGTATGCTGCTTTTTGGATTAAACCCGTTTATATGACATGGATGCTTATATCGATACATGAGCCTACTGTGAATAATAGCGTCAGCATGTACACGTGAACTTCATATCAATATAGCCTTTAACTCTCTCCTTACATTGCATATTAAATTTATTGAGTTGGTGTAAAATTAGTCATTCTAAGCTGACTTGTCATAGAAACAGGCTAAAATTGTTATGAGAATATTAGCCAAAATTATCGTCAGTGGTTCCTATTTATTGCCTCTGTCAGATCTTAACAGTTTCCGTTAAATATTTCTGGTGAATCGATAGTGGAAAAGTATCCCATGGAAAGGATATTACTTGGTGGTCGATGAAATATATTTGCTCTCTCCGGCCGGATATTGCAATCTGCTGTATGTTCTAAATACAGATTAGCACTTATTCGTAATGGCGTATTTTGTCATGCTAGTTTCTAGGCTTCTAGGTTACACTTATATTTTACATGGTTTTTTCGCTAAAAATGTATGCGTCATCATGTATGTAAACATGTTAGTGTGCAGCGTGAGTCATATTTAGGTCAACCATGTATTCTTCTCTTTATTTGGTCATTTGAATAAATGTTTATATAGCCTAATTTAAGACGCCAGAATTTCTTACTTATGCCATCGAAAAAAAGGTTAATCTCTTTACATCATCCGGATTAATGCATCATCATGCAGGCCAGATACATGCTTATGGCTTCTTATAGTATATCAACGGCCATTAACTAAGGCAATGCCGTGATTATTGGCAAAACGGATGGTTTAGTGTTGCATATTTTACCGACTGGTATGGGCGCCTGCCAAAAAAATGCACTGCAGATGAATATTTTCCAGCAGCTCTCCGGCAAAACACTCTAGATATAGATTACAGAACGAATGCAATACTACACCTCTGACGTCATAGACCCCACTATGATTTTGTTTTGCTTAAGATATTTATACTTGGCTGGTAATAGATTCCTGTTTTAGTAACGTCTACACACCATTTACGTAGCGTTGCAGCCCTTTCTTTCGATGACATGTTTATCGCTTTACCAGCTTAATATAGAACATGCATACGTGCCATATCAGCCATGATATACATCTCTGAATCGCAAAGACGCAGCATTCTGAAATATGACGGTCATATCAAACCAATTCAACATAAAACATGGAATACCGTCAACGTTGACGTTATTACAAATGAACAATATGAACCACAATCAATTGCCCATTTATGTTCACTCAATGTATTCAATTGAACGTCAAATCTGTCCAGAGATATGCGATGAAAGTTATCCCATTCCAGGACTTCAGACCGCATGCTTCTGGATATAGCACTATTGCTCTGAAAGCGTATTACTGTGCGGCGATGTCCCACGATATTGAAGGTGTCTACCAGCAGGTGTTTGGGCTCATAAACATACTGCGGAGTCAGTCCGATTCTGTACTCTATGGTTATGTTTCAAAAACATGAGGTTCTTACTAAATGCAAAGCCAAACCATGACCTGATCTTGAGTGTGGTTAACCGGACAGCCTCAGTGTACATCCAATATTTGATAGCTACCTATTAACCCTTCATGACCGGCCACTCATGTGATAATTTTGCACAATCGTCTGGAAATCGCATTGTTCTCATTTACTGAACCTATTTACGTTGTTCATATGACAAACGTCCCCGATTAAGACTTTTGCAAGGTGTCCAAACGCATATGTCTCTCTGACCTATTGTTAAACAGATCTGAAAATGGAGACACATCTTGCACCAAAAAATGTTATTTTGTATAGCACAGCACATCATAAGTGTGCTGTGACTCCGGCCCATCCATATCTGCCTAGCAATCTAACATAAGGCTTGGACTAGTGTAATCGCAGTTGTAGCATGACGCATGATAGGTGACTATATAGCGCCACTTACCAACTTCACCTGCATGTGTCTATTGATCCATATTGTACCTTAGCGTATATTCCGAATGTTAAAGCAGCTTATTTGCCGCTTTACCGTGTGACATTCACCAAACCTCATTTTCCGTTTATTCTCCATTTGCGTAACATTTTACCCGTGCCTTTCTGGAAGACACTTACAAGCACTATCACACTTGCGAATGAACCAATGCACACTATGTTTAAACGGTACGTATATGAGGATTCTACTGCTGTGGTCGGGGATTCCTCGTTAAGTTGGCCACATGGAGTTCTTATTATGCGGTTACAGACTTTGTACAAACATTAACATGTTAGCTTTCTTCTGTATCAGTCCTCGTAACTTAGATGGACAAACACATCTCGATGCAATTCACGCAGCATTTGCATTTGTTTGATGCAGTCAGCATCGTTTTTTACACTCGGAATGTTTCTTGTACAGGGGGGTCCTTTGTTCCTCTCGAAAAACAAGTTAGAGGTCAGTTTCTGTTATGCATATGGTTGAGAAACACTATGTTTTGTTAAAATGATATATATTCATAAGACTCAAATCCTGATTCGGCGTTCTGTCATGTTTTGCTAGGTTCAATATAACAGCAACAAATAATTGTTTGTACATTGATACCTTTTTCCATTATTTATATCAAATGGCTGCATACATCTGATTTTTTATCGCTTCAAACTGTAAGTGACCACAGATGGAGCGAATCAGCCAATAACCAAGCCGTCACGTAGAGGTATAGATAAGCAAAAGGGTTATATGTGCGGTTGCTCCACCTACCAACTGTTCAGCCACCAAACACCATAGCGCAACCAATCACCGAGCAGTTAACAGAGGTTAACCAGAGATCGACAAAAAGTGCCCAGCGTAGGTGTCACATCGAGCTTATATCATTAAATTTCATCCCACTGGTTACAGATATTTAGCCATTTAGCAAATAGTGGGCTATCTGTACTTGAGTTAGCACCGGCACATTCC